>NQII01000336.1:807877-835180 GCA_002778355.1 Clitarchus hookeri | reverse complement strand
GGGGGGGTCACAGTTTGGCAGTAAATTCTTAGTTTATTTGATTGGCGATAGTGCACCTCTTTAATAAGTTGACGGAATTTTATCTATTGCTACATAAATTATAGGGTTTTTACTTTGTTTTTTTTTCACTTTCACACGAAAACACACTGTCTGAAACTATTTTTAAAAAATACTTAGATATAAAATACAAGATCTGTGAACACATTTTATTACAAACAAATCTTGCCTTATTAACCTGTGGACATAAGAATTTCTCTGTTATAGGAATACTTTATGCATATTCTTTCTAATGTGCTGAAAGTCATACTGCCATCGAAGAAACTATACAAACTAATTTTTAATGATAAAGCATTTTTGACTAGTGTACAAAAAACTCGATTTTTAAGATATAACACACAAATTTCAAAAATACCTTTTTTGAAAAAATTAACTGTCATGTAAACTAATTCCTTTTATTTGTTTTAATATCTTTTTTGTTACAAATATATAAATTGCCGTGAACGTGTTTTCGTTTATAATAAATAAGTAAGTGATATCTGTGCCTGCGTGAGTGACGGCGTGTGCACAAGCGCGCGCGTGTACGTCAGAGACTGGATCAGAGGCAAGCGAAGATGTAAACAAAACATTTTTGGCCATAAATGTATAAAATACTGTACTCTTGACGCACAAGTAATAAACAGTTAGAAAATTGTGACAAACAACAGTTTGCCGACGGTGACAATACTTCAAGGAAAAAAATTCTTAAACTAACACATTTTATAAAAAAAAAAATTAAAACCACGGCAAACTAATTTTTCCAACGAAATGAGCCCTTATCCAGTTCAACGCTTCAATTAATTGCATGTCTTAAATTCCCTCGTAGTCGTATACAATTAATTGTATATCTTAAATTCATTTGCATATCTGATACAATTATTCGCACGTATTCTGTTCATTTCCTTGTAACCTACGTGCTTTTTCATGTGACCTACATTAAATTGCATACGACCCACATTCATTTCTAGGTAACCTGCATCCTATTGCACATGCCTTACATACGGTAGCTTATCATCTAGTAACTTCCATGCCATCTACTTCCTTCCCCATTTCTATCTGTCATCACCGGCCATAATGTTGAGGGTGCTGGTCATCAAAAAATTCATTATTTTATATTTGTATGAAATCATGTCCAACCTGTAGACATTACTTACGACGACTATACGTGTTAATGGGATTTGCGTGTGTATATGAATGTATATACATACCCACACACAGACACACAGGTGGTTACTGGGGAATTACCGCCCCTTACAGGGCTTATTCCTTAAGTCATTTGGAGCAAATGATGTATCACAAATGCGACTCTCAGTCGCAATATTACATGGTAATTCGAAAAATTGGAAACGCAGTGAACAGCTCGTGACAATTTGCTGCCTGTTCGGCCAATGAAGTGAACAGCACGTCTTTGACCATCGTAAAGTGCAAGTATATGTTTCACTGTGTACTGCACAGTGGTTGTAGCCTTTGCTTGTGAGGTATAGTCATTGTGTTACAATGGCACGTACATTTTCCACAGAATACACCAATATGGCGCTTGATGTTCAACTGTAAACAATGAAGTATGATAACCATAATAATTTTTTTTTACTCCTGAAAGGGTTATTCGTTATTTCTTCACCTTTCACATTTTTAGAATTACTCTAAAAATATTGGGATTAGGGCCCACATTTATATGGCATATTTTGTTCCAAATAACTAAGCATAATGAATAAGCATTGTGAGTGGCGGTAACTCCTCGTGACCCTATGTGTGTTTATGGGTGTGTATGTATATATATGTGTATATATAATATATTCGATACACATATATACAAACAAAGTATATACTTAAGTATTTGTTGTAGCGTATATTTGTATCTTTAGTCAGAATTAATTTAGTTTTAGAAGGTGTTTTCAAGTTTTCATTTTCTCAGTTTTTACCAGATATGTAGGCCTACGTAACAAAAATTAAACTTTTGATATATTGAAATGTCTTGCATAAAACCTATTGAAGTAACTTGTTAACGATGGTAAAAAGTTGAGTATAGTTTCACTGTCTTTGGGATAAAAAATATTTTTTTTATGAATAATTGTGGTTGTCTATGTGATTTTAATACAGTAGTAGGTATATTTACCGAAAAATGATTACACGCACTGCATTTATGTGTAATAATATTAAACTGTGTAATTTTTTTCAAAAGACAGATTTATGCACTGTAGAACCCTTTTCAAGACAAAATTTTTGCACTATAGAATAGGTTTTGTTTTCGCGCGAGTCTTTACAAAAGCATGACAGTACTTCATACTAACGTCGAAGTGTATTAATTTTATAAGACATTTATTAATGTGTGTTAAAACTTGTCAGTCCAGAATTAAACTTTGTCACATAATTTATGTTGTCAAATGCCTGCTTCCTTTGCGCATATTGTGGCCGCAATACGTTACTGATGACGAGCTCTGGGATCACCGGTGGTTTACCAGTGTTCGTCAGTAATAAGAGATCAGCTTGCAGTAAACAGTAAATATTCTGTATGTCAGTAAGTTCATAGTTTAGGAACGCTCGACAGTGGTACTCGTTAAAATTAAATAAAATGGTTAAAATATTAATGTAACGATATATCTAATCTTGTTTCTCTCTTAATTCAAGAGAGTACTTACACATAATAAACATACTGATACTTGTTTGTCTGACGAAAATAAAATTTTAATAACATAACTTCTTCTTTGAATTTAATTGTGTATTGTTTTTGTGCAGAATTTAAACCTGGACTATTTTGTATTCAATCTATGCTACCGTATACACTTGCATTAGTAACTCGGAGAACCTACGACTTTAATCGCCCGCCGATATCTCGTTTCACTGTCATGTACGACCGCTGTAGCTCCAGTAAGACCAGTGTCTTCATCAGCAATGAATGTAGCCTCTTGCAGGGTACCACACAGCGGCTTGTAGAAACGAGTGTCAGTGATCATCTGTGAGTATCGAATCGCAATACGTATATCCGCCTCATGCTCGGAATTCTCTGTTATCCGTGAAGTTACCGCCGTTCAGCAACAAATTAAAGATAATGAAACATATTTTTTCAGTTCATTCCGTCGCCAGATTATTATTCCTTACCATAGTCCATTCACTGTTACTTCCACCAACTTTTTTTAAAGCCCTGCTGAAGTTTTACTTCCCGGATATTCCTCTGCCTCACGCAAATAAAGCTTAATCGGGTCTAGAAAATTACACCAAAGGGACAAACGCAACACGTTAGTGTGCACTCAGCGTAATAATATTTTGTATAAGAACTATCTTTTACTTGGAGTTGCCAACACGTCTATTTTCTCCCTGTTTATTCATATTAATTATAAATTATGTATTGTAATGTAATAATATTATATAATTATAAATTCAATTTTACTTAAAAAAAAGTATTTCTATGTTAATCCCAGTATAAAACGCTTGTGTTAAATGCTATTTAGGTAGCAAACGAGCACGTTATACATGGGGTGATTTTTCAAAGGTTTGATTCAAAAAGTGTGAAGAAACTGCGGATAAACGGTAATCAGAATTTCAAATATAGAAATGTTAGTGTTTCATTTAAAATAGGTTCGTGTTCGTACGTACATAAAACTTTACATTAAACATTGTATGACGAGGTTATTTCACGTAATAACGCACCTTCATTGTAATTGTGTTTTTATGAGCAAAATACTTATTGCTATATTTTTATCGTATTTGTAAATAAATAGGATTTGTCACTTCTTCTCTTATTTTTTTTTTCAGTTCTAATTTTCTCCAAACAGTGTTGATTGGTAATCTACATTATGTTTTCAGTGTAAACAAATTATAGTTCCTGTAACTATTAACAGTTAACTATTTCAATTTTTATGGTATAATTTTATTTCTATGTAAGGAGAGAAACAAATTTTAATCAGCACGTCCAAGACATGGAAGTTTCTCGTAAATTTTCGCCAACACACTATACCATTTCTGCAAAATGCATTAGTTACGTAATTTGGAAAAACCCGCATTAATACACTAGCTAACGACGCAACTCGACTGTGTGTGTGCGCACCAAGCCAGCTTGCCTGAGCGAGCGGGTGGCACAAGGGCGACAGTCAAGGACAGNCTGCCTGAGCGAGCGAGTGGCACAAGGGCAGGGAGGTCTAGCAAAATTGCCGCAGCAAGTTGTCAGACCCCCATGGTTTGGGGCATGGATGAAGGCTCTCACACTCGCGCGAGTGACGAGGACCGCTCACGGAGCAGGGTGACGCATCCCCCCCATCCCAGAGCTCTCTCACTTCTGAAAGCTTCCAATTAAGTGTGCATCCGAGGTAGGCAAGGGTGCTAAATGCATCTCAGAGCTAAGCCCCTTACACCTACAGGAGAGGGAATTGCATGCAAGGGGGCGTGCATCGCGGCAAAGAGGGATTAAGGTAGCCATGGCCGCAATTGGGAACATGAACGGCCTCCCCGAGTGTACCTATGCTGAGACTATAGCTAAGAAGAGAGAAAGTAAAAACCGGCATAGACACCGCAAAAACCCCTCCCGACAAGAAAGAAGTTCAAACTTATTCATGCATTATTGAAAATGCTACGGGAGACAGCTGGTGTGGATTCCATGCTCTTTTTGTGAAGTTGAAAATCTATAAGAGAGGGGGCGGGGCTTGTGGGCGCAAGAGCCCTTGAGGTCGAACTGCTGTTAATATTTCTGTGCAGACGAACCAGCACAATAATATTGACAGCAGTAATTAAATGCAGGGTCCCCTTGCCTCTCGTCGAGTGCGTCGGAAAACTGGGCAGCTCAGTCATGGCACCTACTCCATCTTCGCTCTTCCGCACTGACAGCAGGGTCTCCACGCCGTGGGTGAAGGCGGGGAGCTATTGCGTGAGGAGCCACCCCCTCCCCATCCTTCAAAGTAGTCCGTCGGTCTTCGGTGAGCACTAAAATGTGCTCGGCGGGACATCCGGGACCTACCAGTGATGGTCGCTGGCCCAGGTGTGAAGGCTGATGCCAGGATGATTCCAAGGTCCGATGCGTTCCATTCAATTCCTCACGCATCCGCAGTCAGCAGCCCGCAGAATCCAGTAGTGAGGTTCGCTACACTTCGCATGTTTCAGCACCTCGAGATCCCCCTCCCCACCATGATAGTTGGGCTGCTTCATGCTCGATGCTCTTCGCCATCTCGTACTGAGCTACCCAGGTTCCCGACGTCCACGACGACGGCGCTTGCGCACTGGCCAGTTGGTCCACGGACTGGTATTAGAATATTCCCAGCCACCCCAGAGCTTGGGGATCCCCTATCCGCTACCTTGGGACGCGACGAGTTGCGGAGTAGTCGCCGCTCCCAAGCTGCCCCTCACCATCGCTGGTCCCAAGGGGCGGGCAGATCTCGGCGAGAGCCGTTTTTCATCACTGCCGAAGCTCAGAGTGGGGATAGTCCAGGCCCCGTGAGGGACCATTGACCACCCCAAACGGGGTTTAATACAGCCTACAGGGCGATTAGGAAGGAGCAAGATTAGCCCCTTCCCAACTCCCTGCACCATCCCAAAAGCAGCCACGAGCACGATGTTCTCCCCACGACAGCTTGGCATGCTCTGAAAGCTTCCTGGAAGTCGCCCAGTTTATATACAGGCCTGCGGAGTGGAAGGGGGAGGGGGGGGCATAATTTATAGACCCTCTGTCATTATGTATCAGCAGAATAACTATTAGTAACAATGGCGATTTTTATGGCGTGAACAGCCCCCTTAAGGGGGCAGGTCGCCTGGTAGGCCACCGAATGGCGTGCAGAGCTCGAGCAGTAAACGTTATATTAAGAAACAGTCCTACGTGTCTGAGTGAGGTCTTCTTACGAATAGCATTTAAGAAACGTTACGTGTCTCTACACGTTTGTGTTGCAATAACCAAATTTATGAATGGGCATCAAAATATCGACTTTCATTTCTGTCCTAAAAAAATATTTATATTAAAATATTATTATTTTTTAATTAAACTTCTTACAATGAGACTTATACGACAACTTGGCTAAACTTGGCTCTGTAGCTCACATTGCTCATAGTGCTACAATGATTTGTTCTGCCTTGCAGTTATGAATGGGTGAGGGACATACATGCCCCCTAGTGGCACATCCACGCAAGCAAACTGCATTAGACGCAAATTGGACACACGTTGGGCTATTATGATACTGTGCGACAACCTTCGTTGTACTAGTGCAATTTGTTCATGGTGATCAATTTTTTATGCAAATGAGTGTATGTTAGTTTTACAATGCTGTGGGAATTATTTTCTTTTCTATATTAGCCTAAAAGGATAAAGGCAATATAGAAGAGAATAAGAGGTTGGTAGTTACATTTCAGATCACACACAACACAAAAACAATTATTTTACAAAGAAAAAAAAATAACAGTTACAACATACGAGTCTTGGTATGCTTTCAAGCTAAAATCAGATGTGAAAAAAGGGCTTTTCACATGCAAAAAAAAATACATCAGAGGTCGCTGATGTGCAAAGAATCACTTTGGCAAAATATTTTACCATGATTTTTAAAAAAAGAAAAAAAAAAAAGAATGCTATGTGTGCTATTTTCTTTTCTTGTTTCGATTTTATCTTTACTGACATCCAAAAATATGTTGTGTTTATCATTAATCCATGTCCCGCGCGCTTTAAAATTCCCGTGGCTCACCTCGCACGCAGTGCACCGGCTTAATCGAAGGCGTGTTTGCGCCAACGCCACAGGTTTTTTTTTTCTCCCTCGTTAGACCAAGCCGGCCTCTGGAGGCCGGACAAAGGGCAACCGATGTCTGCGATTGTCTCGGTGGGGTTGACGGCCGTATGCGAGGTCACTGCACTCCCCTGATCACTGGTCTTAATACCGGTGTCGCCGACAGCAGACCAACTACATTTTCTCCAAGTTTTTGCCCGTAGGAGGGGGGGGTAGAGTGCGCACATAGAGCTGCGAAGTAGCCACTATCCGCNTGAGCTAGAGTGCGCACGAAAGCTGCGAAGTAGCCACTATCCGCGTCCCAACATCGGACTGCTTTTCTGCCAATAACACTGTCAAAAACAACGTGGATAGAATTTGAGGTCGCAACACTGTTTATAATTAAGTGCTCTAAGATGTTTCTACAATTCCTGTAAAACCTAGATTTAATGCAAAAATAGGTTGTTCACGGATAATTAAGCACTTTGGAAACCAATCTTTGAAAAATGTCATTGATACTGCCTGCATCTATTTGAACGATAACACTTACTAGTAAGCGCCATCTAAAGTAGGTAACTACGAAGGGAAAGTAGTTCCATGCCTTAGCGTTGAATTAAACGTGCTAGGTAAGCATTTGCGAATACTGTAATTATTTTTGTTTTGCTTTCTGTTTTTTGAAAGCATGTAAGTATAATAACCAGAAAATTGGTCAAAAATTTACTTTTATAATAATTTCACAGTTTAACTTGACTGGCGCACGAATAAGGTTAACAGGCCGATGGTAATGTAAATTTGATATAAGGTGGAAGGATACACAACGTGCATTCAAGTAAGTATCAAGCAGGGCTTTCAAAAGTGCTCAGTTTATCGTGGACAGCCTATATAGGCTTATTCGAGTTATTCAAAATATTTTATTCTTATGAACGTGTTGAAAATTCTGATGTAAACAAACACGTTCATAGTTGTTAATCACGTAAATTTGACAGTGTAATGGAGAAGGGTGACTCAATGTTGGGATATGCGCAGAAACGAAAATCCGTCTAAGATCTATTCACGGTAAACTGAGCACTTTTGAAAGCCTTACTTAAGATCTACTTGTATGCGCATTGTTTATCCTCCCACCTCAAGTCAAATTAACTTTGCCATGAGCCTCGTCGCTTTATTAATGCGTTGGTAAAGAGAAACTGTAAAATTATTACAAAAGTAAATATTTTACATATTTGCTCATCATTACACTTGTATGAATTAAAAAAACAGAAAGCAAAGGAACTCATTTCTATCCACAAATGGTTAGTTGAATTTTTAAACCAAAATAATGCATGCGAGGAATTAAAAATACTATCATGTTTCTCTTCCCGAATTGCTTTGTTTCGAGCCATTTCGCGAGGTTTAAAAAATAATAACCTACTTGCCTACGTAAATTTATTTTAAAGCCACAAATTTTTTGAAACGATTGTTGTTAAGGCTATTTTACTGCTAATTTTATTTCTAGATTTTGAGGATATTTATAGTTTCCTAACATAATAACGATAACACTTTATAAACATTCCTAATCACTTGAAATAATATTAATAATGTTTTTAGCGTAAATATAAGAATGTAAAATTAAAATCTTAATTGGTAAAAATTTTAAATAGTTATTTGAACACACAATTTTGTTTCAACTAGAGTATTATTGGAAGCACAGGATAGCCATGTTGCAATTTCTTTGAAAACTATCACTTGATACTATAACTTCAAAGCTATTTTTATTTTAAATTTTATCTCAAAAATTAAAATTAAAATATTCTCGAACCGCAAAACAAATTTTCAAGAGTGAGTGAGAGAAGAGATTTGGACGGCTCTTAACATCGAGGTCTTGAGAGCCTAAGAGAGCGAAACGAGGTGAGTATGGAGTGGCGCCGGAATGAGGGGGCGGGACAAACGGAAGATCCTCGAGAAAACCCGCCGACCAGCGGCATCGTCCGGCACGATGTCCACATGCGAAATTCCGGGAGCGACGCCGGGAATCGAGCTCGGTTCGCCCAGGTGGGAGGCGAGTATTCTAACCACTGCACCACTGCGGCCCCAAATTTTCAAGGAATATCCGTTATGGCATTACAGTAACATGATCAATTGTTTTTAATCTCATCCTAACACATAACTTTTTATAAGTTTTAAGATTTGCGCGAAACAAATAATTAATTTAAAATTTTTACTGTTTGTTTAATTTATTTTTGAAAAGTCGTTATCCACAACTGCCGTACTTGTATTACACACTATAATGAAGAAGGGTGTATTGCGTTAAAAATTTAGAAAGTAATTTAGACTCTTGATCAGCCAGTTCATACTTTATTAGCTGAACTGATAATTTGTTGTTTTCATGTGCGTAACTTCTCCCATATGAGAAATGTCCATTATAGAGCCAGTATGAAAAATAGTCTATGGCAAGGCAAGAGAAAAAAATGGAGGAAGATGGACAAACCTGAAGGAACACGTAATCGCTGTGGAAGCAGTTAGGGCGAGCCATCAGGATCCTCGCCGCCCCTGTCTACTGGCGGGAAGGGACAACAATGGAGACAGCGACAGGTACTTTAGCAGTCACTGATGTGCCAACCGCCGCATCAATAACAGCTCTCTGACAGACGAAGTATCATCATCGAGAACGACGTCGGAGAAGATGGAACTGACAGAAAGGGCTCGCTTCGTGGTGCCGGTACGTATGGGAAAGTAACTACCGCCCTTCGTTTTTCGTGCAAAACACAGCCCAGCTAAACTTTGCTTTCATCCGTAAACATAACCTATTCAGGGTGTTTGTCCTTTTGATTTGGCGCTGGAGTACACGAGGAAGGGTTCCCGAGTTCGCACCTGTAAACAGGCAGTCTCGATGCAGACGAGGAAGCCCGAGCTAAGCTAGCGAGACGCCCGCGTAATTTTACAGGCATTGGGAAGTCGAACCACCACGTTGTGAAGTGTTGGAACTGTATCCGCACTACAGGCCCGAGATCCTAATTAAGGGAAGACCTCAAGACGATGTCCTGCAACATTCAGGGGTATGATCCTCTCTTTAAATTAAGTTTTAATTCATTTTGCAAGGCCTAAAGCTAATCAAGTATTCCATTCACTGGAGGGCTAGTGTCGCTGAAGCCAATAATTAAACCTCGGTCTGTATATTTTTGATTGAAAACTGGGTCGGCATATTATTTAAAAAATAATGATAAATTTTATTTTGCACACAATTTTAGATTCTTATTTGCAAGTTTAGGTGACGAGATTACGAGTTGAATATCACACATTTTTTCAAGCGCCTNCACAATTTTAGATTCTTATTTGCAAGTTTAGGTGACGAGATTACGAGTTGAATATCACACATTTTTTCAAGCGCCTCTGCTGTACTATGCTTTCAGTATGGCATTGGTATTTTCTTAGTGCTATTCCTGTCTGTAATTATTGAGTTGTGTAGTGTTGTTGTGTGTGGTGAACTATCTCTGCACCTCACACATACATCTCTTTTCTTCACACTACGCTACTTTCCAGTACTTCAGGGTTCTGGAAACAAGTTTTGTAAATAAAATGGCATCCAATTTCACAGTCGAATGTAAACGTACCATTAGTAAATTTGTTAAAATACTTTCCTTCTTTAAAACTTATGGTGCAATCTGTGTTATACAATTTCTAACATTGGCACTGCAAAACACATAAAGCATGATTAATTTATTGGAATCGGTCAAATATTTTTCAAGTTATGATTTTTGAAAGGATTGCATAACTCTGGAATTATTGTACAAAATTTTGTGTATAATTTTATGTAGACATAATTATTTTACAGTTATTTCAAGGTAATATTTTTTTAATTGTTTTTATAAATATACTTGAAAGAGAAAAACAAACGCGGGTTGATAATAAATGTATAAACATTCTTTTTTATTTCTATTAGGTAACTGAATTCACATTAAAAATAAAATTAGCTATAAATTCGTTAAAATTGAAACATATATACGTTTCTTACCAGTAAAGCTAGCGAGATGCGGTTTCCAACGTTAGTTAGTTCTCTTTCTACTCAAAAGATAGTGTTACAGGTTTGTTACCGGGAAATTATAAATTCATTAATTATTGCCATCCATGTTGACACATACAGTTTCAGTGGAAGTTTCGTGTCTTTGTGTTTATTAAATGGTGAAAAAAAGTGTATTACCGAACATTAAGTTGCAAATTATTGAAATGAGTAAGTGCAACAAAACACGAGATATTGCAGCCCAGTTGGGCATTTCTAAGGCAAGTGTATCAAACACAATAATTTTTTTGAAGACAGGTGCATAATATGCATGTAGGGCCTAAAATAATTTATTAAAAATACCAGCAAATGTTCGTATACTACCTAATTTCAAGTCACGTTTTTTTTAAGAAGTTTCAAATGATTTCACAGTGTTTTATTATTACTGTTATTGATTTATATCCGATATCTTTCAAAGTTCATTTACATCTTACTTGGTCCTTAATTTGTTATGTGTACTGTAAGTAAATGTGTGTATTTAAAACTACGGTGCATCAATTTTAGATACGCCAAAACCGTTCAATCCTTTGAGCATGCAGCAGGAAATGTTGACTAGTTCGTAGTTTCAGTCTGGAACTTGCGCTTTCTCATCTGCATAAAATGACAGCGCGGTACAAAGCTTCTCGCGCCGTTTGGCAGCGCGCCGATACGATCCCCACCCAAACTGAAGGAACTCTGCCGCAGGTGCATGGAAACTTAGTAATTAATGAGCAAGAAATTTCCGACCCGCAAGACGCTCTCACTTGCTCGACGCGAAGAGNGTGCATGGAAACTTAGTAATTAATGAGCAAGAAATTTCCGACCCGCAAGACGCTCTCACTTGCTCGACGCGAAGAGAAGCCGTATCTTCCGTGGAACGAACGGCTCTAGCTCATCTCCGGACGGCTGAGAGGAAAATGCAGGAGCTTTGATGCAAGTAGAGCGAATGTTACAGTGAGTGCGTGACACCTTCCGCTAAAGAGTCGTTTCCAGTGAGTGTACTAGTTTGAACTACCTCAGCGAAGCACGAGCTACTTAGGAAGATAGCACGAGAAACAGTTTGGTATTGTGTCTGTCGGTGTAAAATCCCCTTTAACTCCGCTCTTCTGTAGGACTGACACACTTGAGCCCTGATGCTCAGGAACTAAACTTCTAAATAATTTGTAAACAAGTACAATATCACCATGTTTATAAACAGGCAAAGACATCAGCGTACAGCACTACGCTCCGCTAAGTATTTACAAAACTCTTTCTCCGANAGCAAGTACAATATCACCATGTTTATAAACAGGCAAAGACATCAGCGTACAACACTACGCTCCGCTAAGTATTTACAAAACTCCTTCTCCGAGCCTGTATCATGGTGGTCTTGTTATCAATAAGACGTAATCGCTAGTGTCCCACGACAAGAGCTAAAATTCTAACGTTTTGTTCTTCTGACAAAGTTCGGAGCTAGTCACTNGTAATCGCTAGTGTCCCACGACAAGAGCTAAAATTCTAACGTTTTGTTCTTCTGACAAAGTTCGGAGCTAGTCACTTTTAGCCTTCTCGTGTACGAGTTCATAGCATTAAACTCGTTTCTCAATCCTCCCGAAAACAAAAATTCCTTATAATTGGGTAGGTTTTGTTATCTGATATTGGCGATAAGTTGCTCCTCAGCTGACTTTCTGCGCAGTAAACGAAACCTAAAATGTACATACACATATCTTACTCTCAGGTGTAAACTTTTATTTAATACAGCAAGTTACAGCAGCCCTAACGTTCTTCATCTATAGATCTATTATATTTTAATTTCATATATAGCGTTCAAATACGATTTTTATTTTTTACGTTTTTATGCTTTGAAAACTTGTTAACAGCGTCAGTACCGTATCACGACAGCACATTGTTTATGGGAGTGAGGTTGATTAGATACTGTCAACGAACTTCTCCAGTATTCTCATGAAATAGGATTGGAAATTTGGGAAGGTACTGTCAACGGACTGTTGCAGTATTCACATTAAATGGGATGGTAGCTTGGGAAGGTACTGTACAGGAAATGCTATAGTATCCACGTGGCGGTGTGGTTAGAAGTTGCGAGGGTACGTTCAAGCAACTGCTACAGTATTCACATGAAATAAGACGGGAAGTTGGGAAGGTATTGTAAAGGAACTTCTCTCCAGTATTCACATAATACTGGCCTGGGAAATTTGGAAGGTATTGCTAAGGATCTGCTCCAATACTAGCACGGGAGGTATTGGAAATGAACTACTCGAACATTCACATCGCATGGGAGTGGGGAAATACTGTCAAGGAGATGCTCCAGTATTCACATGAAACATGGGTAGAAAACCACCCCTAGTTCATTCGGTCGGTATTGAACCCATGAAATCTATTAAGAGTCGGACGTCGTACCAGATGACAAAAACCACTAAAAACTTATACCGCATTCCATTCATTGTAATATTTACAACTTTTGCAAATAAAAAAAGAAATTGTTACTCTCTTGAATTTGGCTGTATTGGATGTGCGAGAATTTCTGGAATTTTTTTTTTCATCGACATTATACATTATGTATTTTCTGAAATACTGACGTTTTTATGGCTGTAACCAATAATATTAGTTAGCAGTTTAATACTTTTTATCGTTCCATTTGAGATCACTGATAAAGATGAGAGAAATATTCTTAGTGCAGAAAGTCAGTCGTGTTTGTTCCCGAAGCATTGCAATGTCGATGGGTGTATGTTAGTTAGTAAATGTATGTTCGTTTTTTCCCCAAGTAGTAAAAACTGTCGCATTCAAAAATTGAAAAGCCCCTAGCAGTTCACTACGCTATTTCACGTGTAAAAAAAAATCCTCCCGCGTTAGTGAAATATAAATTTTTTTTCATCTTATTTGTTGAAACAGGCATAATTCGCTGTAAATTTCAGCGTTGGGTGTTCGTGAGAATTCACACATTGATGGTTATTTTAATGAAAGTGTAAAAATCACAAGGAATGCAGTACTTAACATTTCTAACCTATGATACAGTATATATTTTAGCCTGACATAAATTGTTCAAAAGATATCTAATGAATTTGAATAGCTGTTTATTTAGCACACCTTAGCATCAATATTTTCAACAACAAAACATATTAAAATTAAATTGTACAAAAATAATTGTTAATCAGTTGACCAAAGAATATTCAAAACACGTAAAAGTAAATATCAACTGAAATTTAGTAAATAATAAACAATAGATTTTTATTATGGTTTAATTTTACAATTTAAGGATAGTGGTTTTCTTAATGCTACGAAAAAATTGCTCAGATAATAAATACCTCCTTGTGTGTACAGTTTTCATACTCCCTCTTTCACTCTTCTCTTTAAATTTATAAGACGAAAGTAAATGAAATCGTTTATTCCATTTATTGTGTTCGTAAAATGCTACAAAAATACTTCACAGTAACGAAAATGTATTAATTTAGCAATGAGTGGCATGTAATTTAAGTTGTTAACTTTTCACCGTTATATAATGCATGTTCAAGCAAAAATAACGGTTCTGTTTTTTTTNGCATGTAATTTAAGTTGTTAACTTTTCACCGTTATATAATGCATGTTCAAGCAAAAATAACGGTTCTGTTTTTTTTGTGAATATCCTCAGTCATGGTTATTTTTAAATACAAATTTTAATCGGACTGTAAAGAAAAACAGCCTNGTTTTTTTTGTGAATATCCTCAGTCATGGTTATTTTTAAATACAAATTTTAATCGGACTGTAAAGAAAAACAGCCTACACTCGAGTGATGATAATAATACGATGTTGATGTACAAATTAACGACTTTTTTACATTATTTTTGTTTCGTTTTTATTTCAAAAAGCATTTATAATTTGGGCCTAATCTGATGATATGTTAATGAACGTTTTTCTGACAATTGTTATATAAATACCCCTCCATTTCACAAGATCGCATGAAAAGATCANTTAATGAACGTTTTTCTGACAATTGTTATATAAATACCCCTCCATTTCACAAGATCGCATGAAAAGAGCATACAAAACTTTAACTTCTCCAACTCTAGGCAAACGTAAATCATTTTTCAGAATGCGGAGAGTTTAGTAACTGTTTCTGTGAGGTACTTAGAGACAATGACAAGATAATCTTTTACAGCTGTCTCAGTAATACAAAATTATTGTTCGGGTCCGAGGAATATTAAATTATATTGATGCGTTCTTCAGACTTCCACTGTTATTTTTAATGAAAGACATGGCACTCACATTTATATGTAAATAATACTGGAAACACAACATTGGTTTTCGAAGTTTTTTGAAGTAGTGTGGATCGTAATTCGTAACTGATGTGGACTTTAAATATATAGAACTCACAAGTGTATAATCTCTAGGCATAATAAATCTGTATGTTGGTATAAAATAACTGAAGTTACGTAAGGTGAAACTCAGATACATTCGTATGAATAAAATACAATCTTTAAGTTAAGTTTTAGTTACTAAGCATTTTTCTTGACTAGCTTATTTCATGGCTGATATAAATCGGGAGGCCGTGTTTCGGTCATAAAATAAAANACTAAGCATTTTTCTTGACTAGCTTATTTCATGGCTGATATAAATCGGGAGGCCGTGTTTCGGTCATAAAATAAAATTATTTAACTCCTGGTCTGAATATCTTTTCACTGTATAGATGATTAATAAGTGTCATGTTTTCATTAGTTAAAGGACGTTCTGAATAATATTGTCGAAGTCAAACTTAGTTTCAGCCATTTTATATGATTTTTTTATTTCAACGATGTGTTCTTCTAAGGCACCTTCAGACTGAAAGTTTTCGAGCTTGCATCCCAAGAGAATAATGTATAAATTTACTGTTTTTAGATTAAATACGGGTTATTTAATTTTGTAACCCGTACCCGATCAGCTGCCAGCCATAACTCCGTAAATATCGTAAATTATGCCCAAGTTTAAGGAGAAGTCACGCAGACAAATACATCCGCTCTAAACTTGTATGATTTCCAACCCGGGAGGTACGAAACCAATTTTGATATTGTAATTGGGTGTGTTTCTGTGTTGCCGGCACTTGAATATGTATGACTTCCGCCAAGACTAGTTTCAAGTAATTGTACCAGATCGTATAGCGATGGCTAGTTAAATCAAATACACAAACTCATATGCCGTATCCTACATCTCCACGGTATGTTCAAACTGACGTAGTTTCCATCGATAAAATTTAAACCGTAATGAATGTGGTAATTATTGCTCCCCGTTTGGAAATAAAAGAAGTATTATAGGTTTGTGTTACNAAATTTAAACCGTAATGAATGTGGTAATTATTGCTCCCCGTTTGGAAATAAAAGAAGTATTATAGGTTTGTGTTACATAATTCTTTGTAGCAAAATAGTTCACGTACATAAAAGGGGTGAATTAGTGCTGATTTTTTTTATAAATGTGTTAATTTACGCCATTGTTTGAGTTCACAGGAAAGGCATTTAATGTGCTACACAATTTTCGTACCCAATGGAATTATATATTAATGCATATATTTATGAAAAATAAATTGTAACTGCGTAATTCTTAAAAGCTGATTTAATTTTGTGACTCGTATTTTTTTTTAAGTGATCTGTGAGACAATGTTAAAAAACGCCGTTATCTTGCGCTTTATTGCCGCCATGTTAAATTTCTTGTCAAATAGATATTGTTAGCTGACTAGATTTTTCACTCTCGATATGCCGTGCACGTGTAAGGTAGTTCAGCTCAAAACTCGCTTNAAATTTAAACCGTAATGAATGTGGTAATTATTGCTCCCCGTTTGGAAATAAAAGAAGTATTATAGGTTTGTGTTACGTAATTCTTTGTAGCAAAATAGTTCACGTACATAAAAGGGGTGAATTAGTGCTGATTTTTTTTATAAATGTGTTAATTTACGCCATTGTTTGAGTTCACAGGAAAGGCATTTAATGTGCTACACAATTTTCGTATCCAATGGAATTATATATTAATGCATATATTTATGAAAAATAAATTGTAACTGCGTAATTCTTAAAAGCTGATTTAATTTTGTGACTCGTATTTTTTTTTAAGTGATCTGTGAGACAATGTTAAAAAACGCTGTTATCTTGCGCTTTATTGCCGCCATGTTAAATTTCTTGTCAAATATATATTGTTAGCTGACTAGATTTTTCACTCTCGATATGCCGTGCACGTGTAAGGTAGTTCAGCTCAAAACTCGCTTNTATATTGTTAGCTGACTAGATTTTTCACTCTCGATATGCCGTGCACGTGTAAGGTAGTTCAGCTCAAAACTCGCTTAGTAACTAAAAATAATGCATGAACTGCACACGGCACGCAATAAAAACATTTATTTTACGGCTGCCTTTTTTTGCTGAGTCCTGCGAGCCTGAGAAAGTGAGCGCGAGGCTTTACCAGTGCTTCGTACCTTCATACCCAGAAAAAACCGAGCTGTCTTTGATGTTTTCTGTATTTAAATGCGTGTATTTAGCCCCTCGTGAAGGCGGGAAGAGTTTCTTTGATGGATTTCGTAGACCGCGTAGATGAAAAGCCAAGCTTTGGAGCGTGCATGGTAATTACAGTGCAAAATAACAAAGTAACGACCTCTCGTGGGAGTAACAGGTCTCAGTACTTGTGTCCATTTACTGGAGTGTGCCAATGTATGAATGTAAAGAATACAAAAATTCATCCTTCGTCATTATATGAAAAAATAAGAGATGTGACGAGTTAGAATTTTAATAATTTTATGTGTCTCATTAACATGGGAACTTTGTAGTACCTAAATTATTTACTGAAAGATGGAGTGCTAAGATTTAATTCCTCGGGTGGTTTTTAAGGGGCCACGTTGGTGTAGTGGTCAGACTTCTAGCCTACCACCAAGGCGAACCGGATTTGATTCCCGGCGAGGTCGCTACCGGATTTTCGCGTGTAGGAATCATGCCGGATGATGCCGCAGGTCAGCGGGTTTTCTCGGGGATATCCAGTTTCCCCCGCCCCTGCATTCCGGCTCTGCTCCATATCCATCTCCCTTCATCCTCATCGGTTCTCAAGACCTCGTTGTTAAGAGCCTCCCAAACCTCTCCACTCACTCGATGTACAATAGAACATATTTTGTGCTCCATAATCGTTAGCCGCGGAAGAAGATATTGAATTGCGTACTTTACTCAACACTTAATTCTTTGCGTGGGTCAAACTGATATTTGAGCTGAATCCCAGAGAATGTTTTGTTCTCACCATTTTATGCAGAATTCTTGAACGAGGCCGAGTGTCTTAACACGACAGACGGGAAGCCGGTCTTGTGGTTTGACTCAGACGTAGAGCCGTACCTTCTCCTGTAACTGAGCTGGACGATGGCTCTACAGGAAATGAATCCTACCAGGGAATGCCGCTGTTTTAGTGTCCTCATGGTGTCGACTAGGGTGATCCAAAAAAGTAAAATTTACAAATTCGTTTCTTCTCAAGGCATGCCTTGTTCCTTGCATAACATGGACAAGCCCTGCAATATTTTTGGTCAGTTGGGCTGTATTTAGGAGTCGCAACCGTATTCAACTTTGATAATACCTTTAAAAAATTAAAGAAAACATGCGAAAAATCATGTACATTGCTTACATAACTAAATTTACTACACAGATTGGAATAACCATAAATTATCACCTACAATCACGTTATATTCGTTAGATCAGTTTTAGTTTCATTTTCATACAAACAGAACACTTCTCTATACGTTTTTAAAACTAGGCGCCCTTGGTAGGATTAGGGTACGCCTTTCTATGGAGTTTCACCAGGCGCAGAAGATACTGCTTCTAGGTATCATATTTTGTCATGCTATTATTATGGTGCAGCATCAGGGTGACTCCCCTCCTGGCGCAGTCGTTTATGCCTTTATTTGCACAGCTTCCCCCTGGAGCAGCTTATAGGTTGCATACTTTCGCCACATACTTGGTTCCTTCTAGAGCAAAAAGCTCTCTACTGCCATTTCATCGTCTAAGAAATTATAAAATAGTTGGCTGTTTTCTCTGTGATATATGAATCTCGGATAATATAAGTGACAAAAAACTTCCCATCCAGCCGTTTAAGTTCCTTGGCTTTTGCCGGCAGGAGCAGAATTTTCCAAATGTCCTTTTCAACTTCGACTTATTCGTCGAACATCGCTAGCCCAACAATTTCTGCCGCGAAGTACCTTGAAAGACACATCGGCTACTGGTCGGTCCGGGAACTCTATTAGTACAATGAGCAAGGCTTTTTTATTCCACGGAGTCGCTGCAGCAAGAGAAGATTTGTGCCCGCCCTTGGTATGCACGAGTGCCACGAACTGGTACTTGTTCGACGCTACGGAAAAACCGCTCGCCGGGTCGCCATTAGGGTAACTCGTAGGACGGCGGCACCTGACCTCCTGCTGGAGTGTAACACAGCAACTGCACCAGTGGGTCTCCATGGGAGAGGATTGAGATGCCCTCAATCGCCGCGCGAGAGCATTCAGCTAACACAGCAGATTACCAGCTGTAAGCCCCGAACAGGTACTGCGATGCGCCGTCCGCTCCCCTCCCACAACCATCTGTGACCCTCACACCCAGAGGAACCCGTGGTCCAGCCGAGGCACTACCAGACCTCCACTGTCTCTCCAGGACAGTGCCGGATCTGTGTCACCGCTCACTGCGTCGACCCTTCTCAGGGGAGAGTACCCTCCAGGCCTCCTTCAGCTTGCGAAGTTACAACCACTGCCACCACGGACACCCGAGAGAACCTCAGGTGGGGGCGACCGCGAATTGACAGATGCTTTATACGCCTTTCTGTTCGTGAGAGGTCAGTTGAATCTGTTCACCAAAGAGGTATATTCTTAGGGAATAAATAGCCTTACGTATACACCTGGCATTGCGAAGAGCTCCGGGAGTTCTGAAGCCGATGTGTGTATTCGGAACCCCTCCTAGAAAAATTAGGCTCAAATGTTGCAGCTCAGCATATTAATCTCTCAGAAACCTTCCTTTTTCGAAAGTAGGGCAGTGCAAAGCGATAATTTCATCCCACAGATCGCCAAGGACACCGGTGAAGAAACCGTTTGAGGGGGCTGCGAAATTTATTTGGTAGAGTGATATCCACGGTGTGCTGAACCATGCGGAGAGAGGAATGGCTGGACCAGAAGAGCCGCCAAGGGTATATTTGAAGACGTTAGCTAAAACAACTTCGTACACGTGATATTAAACGCACTAGTGGAAGTCGCATTTCCAGACTAATTTACACCGCCTTAAAGTATAAAGGAAAATATCATATTATAATAATGTGAACGATGGACGTTCTAGTGAAAGTCACAAGAGGTTGCGGTCCCTATATATAATCCGTTTTGGCTGAATTTTTCCTTAGCATTTATTTCAATCAAATTTGCATATGTAAGCTTGAGGAACAACCAAATTTGGGAAATTAATTTTTAGGCTTTTTTTTTTTGGACCACACTTGTGTCTACAATTGCCTCACCAGTTTCTCCATCGACATTCCCCGTGGAGACGATNTGCCTCACCAGTTTCTCCATCGACATTCCCCGTGGAGACTATTTTAGCAGGTTTTCTGGCTTTCCATGGCTTCACTTTAAATTAAACAAATTGTAATGTAAATCTGTGTGTTTTCAAACTGTATGATAACTAGAAATATCACTTAAACTCTAGTGTTTTCATTCATCCCATCAACAGTTCNATTTTAGCAGGTTTTCTGGCTTTCCATGGCTTCACTTTAAATTAAACAAATTGTAATGTAAATCTGTGTGTTTTCAACTGTATGATAACTAGAAATATCACTTAAACTCTAGTGTTTTCATTCATCCCATCAACAGTTCTTTGCTGTTATGATAAGATGCCAAGTAACTTAGTTCCAGTTAATGTTTTGATACGCACGTACTATCGGTTGATAATGTTTCCAAACTTAATTTTTATCAGAGAGATAACTTTAAATTTAAGACTCAGAACTTTCACTAACGTGTGATTCTTCAAAAGGCTCACCTCTCTCTAATTAATCGAACTGAAGTAAGTTCATCTTGAAGTTCTACAGTTTATGCTCTTCTACGTCGTCTTACGGTATTGTATTTTCTTCGGACAATTCTTCATCTACCTAACTGGACGAACCTAAAGGAAAGAGAACTTGCTACACTTATCTTGCAGCGTTCTTGTTATAATGCGTACTTCTATGAGGAAAAAATGGCAGGGCTGTCATTACACAGCTTTCGTGACTTCATTGTGGCAAGTCTGAGTTTCATAGGCTATAGCTGGCTATAACGACGCTTATGATTTACTGCGCTAACAATAATGCCAAATAAATTACGCTGTTCTCAATAACGGCTTCCTCAAGAGTATACTTAACGTTCTCTGTCTATATGTCACAGATAAAGGAAATACACGAAACTGTGTTATCTTTTGTACGTTCATAAAACAGTAACCAATTATAAAATGGGTGTGTTATCAGCAACCAGTAGCATTGTTCAGTGAAAGGTGCTGTCTGTATTGGTGCGAGCTTTTGGCTTGCACAGCACCGACCATGAGTTCACCTACTATGCAACATATACATGGACGAGTATACTCGAGATAATGTGTTAGGTAGCTAAGTGTACAGAAGGAAATAACTATTTTCTAATTTTGTGAACTTAAGCTAAAAATAATTGCATTATTTATGCTTCGTTTCTCCTCATAATTTGTATTGCAAACATATTCGGTCGTTTATATAAAAAATAATAATACTAAATTCACTAAGTAAATCCATTATCTTGTGCATACAGGCTGTCTATAGGTGCCATATATTGGCAATTCAACTTCAACTATAATAATGACGAATACAAGCATCCCTAAGTTGTAGTTTTACCTGAATCGAAATGAAAAAAAAAAAGAAATGAGAATAACATCTATATTAACATAACGCAAAATATAGGTTGCTATTAAGTCCCATGAATGTAATGAAATTTAAATAAGCAATAAAAATAACGCACACGTTTGTGAAAGAATACGTGACAGAAATTCGAATAACGAACGAAGCAATGATTTTATATTAAAGCAAACCTGCATTAAATACGAATTCAAGCTAATAAATCGTCCTATCACGGAGCGCGAGGCTGCTGAAATATAAATCAATTTCTTCTGTTGAATCATGGCTCGAACACTGTCAAGCTAGCTGAAATGCGAAAGAAGAAAATGATTCACGTTCCAAGTGTTAAAATGATGTGCATGCTCCAAAGTGTGAAGCAGAGCGTAAGTAAATGTAAATGTGTTTGTCTGTAAATGTGAAAAGAGCCACGTGAGAAAAAACGAGTTCCTACGCAACTGATGCACACATCTCAAAAACGTTTTGCACCACTGGGAATTACTGAGTTACTTAGTAACTCGCAGCCTAAGAGAAAATAAGGGATGAAAATGCACACTGTTTGTGCGCCTACTGTCGCAGCACACATATTTCCACGTGCAACCAAATTACAAGCTGTGCAAAAAAAATTGGAGGTGTGTATTTCGAACTCCCGATCACCCGAATAGAAGAGGCGATTGGCAACGGCAGGCCAAACAGGCGCAAACACAANACTTATCTTGCAGCGTTCTTGTTATAATGCGTACTTCTATGAGGAAAAAATGGCAGGGCTGTCATTACACAGCTTTGGTGACTTCATTGTGGCAAGTCTGAGTTCCATAGGCTATAGCTGGCTATAACGACGCTTATGATTTACTGCGCTAACAATAATGCCAAATAAATTACGCTGTTCTCTATAACGGCTGCCTCAAGAGTATACTTAACGTTCTCTGTCTATATGTCACAGATAACGGAAATGCACGAAACTGTGTTATCTTTTGTACGTTCATAAAACAGTAACAAATTATAAAATGGGTGTGTCATCAGCAACCAGTAGCATTGCTCAGTGAAAGGTGCTGTCTCTATTGGTGCGAGCTTTTGGCTTGCACAGCACCGACCATGAGTTCACCTACTATGCAACATATACATGGACGAGTATACTCGAGATAATGTGTTAGGTAGCTAAGTGTACAGAAGGAAATAACTATTTTCTAATTTTGTGAACTTAAGCTAAAAATAATTGCATTATTTATGCTTCGTTTCTCTTCATAATTTGTATTGCAAACATATTCGGTCGTTTATATAAAAAATAATAATACTAAATTCACTAAGTAAATCCATTATCTTGTGTATACAGGCTGTCTATAGGTGCCATATATTGGCAATTCAACTTCAACTATAATAATGACGAATACAAGCATCCCTAAGTTGTAGTTTTACCTGAATCGAAATGAAAAAAAAAAAAAATGAGAATAACATCTATATTAACATAACGCAAAATATAGGTTGCTATTAAGTCCCATGAATGTAATGAAATTTAAATAAGCAATAAAAATAACGCACACGTTTGTGAAAGAATACGTGACAGAAATTCGAATAACGAACGAAGCAATGATTTTATATTAAAGCAAACCTGCATTAAATACGAATTCAAGCTAATAAATCGTCCTATCACGGAGCGCGAGGCTGCTGAAATATAAATCAATTTCTTCTGTTGAATCATGACTCGAACACTGTCAAGCTAGCTGAAATGCGAAAGAATAAAATGATACACATTCCAAGTGTTAAAATGATGTGCATGCTCCAAAGTGTGAAGCAGAGCGTAAGTAAATGTAACTGTGTTTGTCTGTAAATGTGAAAAGAGCCACGTGAGAAAAAACGAGTTCCTACGCAACTGATGCACACATCTCAAAAACGTTTTGCACCACTGGGAATTACTGAGTTACTTAGTAACTCGCAGCCTAAGACAAATTATGGGATGAAAATGCACACTGTTTGCGTGCCTACTGTCGCAGCATACATATTTCCTCGTGCAACCAAATTACAGGCGGTGCAAAAAAAATTAGAGTTGTGTATTTCGAACTCCCGATCACCCGAATAGAAGAGGCGATTGGCAACGGCAGGCCAAACAGGCGCAAACACAAAAATAAATATTTTGGTTTATGAATTTCCCGTAGGGNAAAATAAATATTTTAGTTTACGAATTTCCCGTAGGGTTCACCCGCCTTTTCGCAATTCCTCAATTTAACTAATTATATTTTGCAGGCGCCTTCGCGGAAATCGCAACTGGCAGGTCAGCACTTGACCCGGTTTGACCCTCGTCAGAGCAGCGGCCGTGCCAGCACGCGAGCCTATACCACGGCGTCAGGAGAATTAACAAGGTTTCGATTTTTCATTTGACAAGCGGCGCACGCGAACTTCCGGGGCTCTTCACCAACTCTCCGCGTCCTCAGAGCAGATCAATACACAGAGGCGAAACGGCGTGGCGGTTCCTTTGATGTGGGAGTGTCCATTTTCTGATTGGCTGCGCGAGGCTCTGGGAACGGGCCTTGCGTCTGATTGGCTACTGCACGCTGCGGAATGTTCCCTGTTGGCTGGGCCACCGTCTGGCGAGTAGGTTACCAGGCACTGATTGGCGAACGTCGTTCCGACATGTTGCTGGCCAAGGACGCCATTTTGCTGGCTGGTGCAGTTGTTTCACTTCTGTATTATTTAAGTACTCTGTGCCACGGGGGTATACATACCGAATAACATCAAGAAAGATCGAAATTGGGACTATCGATCATGGTAATATCGATGTGATTACTACTGATCAAACGCTTAATGGAATTTTCTCTAAACATATACCTGGTGCTTTTATGTAAATGGTTGTTGAGATAAAATTGATGAAATCCCTGCTATTAAAATAAAATATTTATGTATACATATATATATAGGGGCAGTGATTTTTCGCGAAAATATTTCGAGACAAGATACAGTCCAAAGCACTGTAGGGTCGTCCAGCTTCTTTGATTGGCTGAAAANGCGTGCCCATTTTCTGATTGGCTGCGCGAGGCTCTGGGAACGGGCCTTGCGTCTGATTGGCTACTGCACGCTGCGGAATGTTCCCTGTTGGCTGGGCCGCCGTCTGGCGAGTAGGTTACCAGGCGCTGATTGGCGAACGTCGTTCCGACATGTTGCTGGCCAAGGACGCCATTTTGCTGGCTGGTGCAGTTGTTTCACTTCTGTATTATTTAAGTACTCTGTGCCACGGGGGTATACATACCGAATAACATCAAGAAAGATCGAAATTGGGACTATCGATCATGGTAATATCGATGTGATTACTACTGATCAAACGCTTAATGGAATTTTCTCTAAACATATACCTGGTGCTTTTATGTAAATGGTTGTTGAGATAAAATTGATGAAATCCCTGCTATTAAAATAAAATATTTATGTATACATATATATATAGGGGCAGTGATTTTTCGCGAAAATATTTCGAGACAAGATACAGTCCAAAGCACTGTAGGGTCGTCCAGCTTCTTTGATTGGCTGAAAAAATGTTCTGACCCATGTTAACCGTTTGCGCACGAATCACGAAGGTTCAGTGTCGGAGTTACTTAGTCCTGAGTGAGTCGGTCAAAGACGGACACGGCACCAGCAGCCAATGGAGGTATAACAACAGCTGAGGTGTGTATATAGTATTGAAGTCTACTGTGTGCTCCGATTTTTACGCGAAAAGTCACTGGCCCTACATATAGCTAATGTGTATGTAAATATACTAGACATAATAAATACGACTGGATTATTGATAATAGAGATGTTCAATGAGAAGTTTCACCTATACCTTTACGGCCGAAAAATTTAAGATGCGATTTCTGGAGTACGTAATAATTTTAACATTATTTGTAATTATTATTAACTGATAATAAAAATTATTTTCATATATAGAGATGCCAGCATAAAAAGCAGTATTACTGTAACCATTTAGTTTTGCAATCAAGTACAATTTGTAGAAAAAAAATGCGTATGTTTAAATATGCATTTTATTGTACACTCGTACCAGAATCGTTCGGGATTAAAAAAATTCACACATGAAAAATACTTTTTTTGCATTTTTTGTTTGAGAAAAAAATGTTACCTTAATCCAGTGGATACGCTAACGTATGTAATTTAATTTTTTTTTACTTTTTTGATATTTTGTATTTTATTCTAATTCAACATTGTATTTTTGCTTCTCTGAAACGGTGATTCAGTATCTCAGTTATTGTGACCATTCTTATTATAAATTATGTTACCCTACTGCTATAAATTAAATTAATGTTTGTTTAACGTCTCTGGATAATGGAATATTCGAGATGTCGGTGGGGTTCAAGATACTTTATTACATACCTATACTGAGTTATGTAAGAAAATCTGGCATGATCGTTCGCCACCATTTTCTGGCCGTATGAGCGTGACTCCTTGAGAATTGAGGTTCCTCACATTTTAACATATTAAGACTTACCAACATCCGATGTACATGGTTCAACGAAACGTTTCCCATCGTGACAAAACTGCTTCACATGTTTTTGCAGTGACAAACTTATTTTTAAAACACAGTAAATTTCTATAATATGTGGAGCATATTCGCCAGATTAATTTAATTACGTTGCCAGCACTGTAGACTTTACATAAGGGCTACGTAAATATGGGTTTATGGAGATAAAAAAATTTCATTTCAAGTTTATATTAAAATACTGTTTAGTTTTTAGTCACTACACGTATCGTTATTAACAGAACATTAAAAATTTGTCGCTCAATTTTTGCATAAAATCTGAAAAACTCTCATTATCTTTGGTAATGCTTGTGGTACAAAAATGATAGTGGAGCTAAAAGAAAACAATGAAAGATTACGTTCATTTGAATACTTTTTTCTTTCTTCGAATGTCTTGTGGTGAACAATGGAAATGCTTTTCATCTGAAGACGTATTAGATTTGCTTGTTCCTGTGACTGAAGAAATTGTAAACTAGAAATTTTTACACGTCAAGTGAATATTCTTTAATTTAAACAACTTCATACCAACTAACAATGTAAAATATTTTCGTACAATTGCCAAGTGTCCTTGTTTCAATTTAAAAATATCGCTTGAAGGATTAAAATCACTCATTTGTTTTTTGTAGTGGTTGGTTCAACGCCGCTTTCTGGGAACGATGTTCTGGATACGAACGTTGAGTAAAGCACGGGGGGTTGTGGGTATTTAAATAAAACATTGCAATAACTAAGTAGTTGTCAGGATAAAGAAAGACTCCTTGAAGCGTAGTGCACGTTTCAAGTTCTCGCGGACACATATGGCGTTTTATAGTCCTGTCAGTGTCGTATATAAAATATCTATCTGTGAGGGTAAAACTTCTAGAGATGTAAAAATGGCAATTATAATAATGTTCGGTAAAAATTAAGTTTCTATTCATATTTTGTAATGTAAAAAAAAATTACGTATGACTAAAGTTTACAGTGTTAATAAATTATTTCGGTACAAATCTTCAGTATTACTGCATAAACCTAAAAAAAAAAAACATTTTTTAGTAGAACTTTCTTTTTCGTAGTCTCTTCGCCCTTCCTGCTTCTATTTCTTTATTAGTCAACACTCTGCACTCTGTACACATTTGATAGCATTCAAGACAAGCTAGAATTGTGTCATTTATATAATAACGTACAAGAACTCCATTTTTGTTGGTCTACGTTCCCACCTACCATTGTCTTATTGGTTCATACCAAATAACTTTATTACTGGCTGGCTATCGGCCAATGTAAAGTCGAATTGATTGCCC
>NQII01000336.1:759880-807872 GCA_002778355.1 Clitarchus hookeri | reverse complement strand
CCCCCGACCAAATATCCTTGCGTTTGTAACAGGTAATACAATATATGCTGATCACTTGAGTTTTATAATAAGATTATAATTTTGAATCACAATAACTAGTGTTGATGAGTTGTAAAGTTATTTTAAGATTCTGGTAAGCATTAACGGAACAATGAAAATCTATCCACGCGAATTTTCTCTTTAGTGCAGAGAAATTTTCCATTTTAGTGCAGCCCGAGTCACGCTCGGGCATAGTGTTCTACGTGTTAAACATAATTTGAGATTCTTCTTCGTTACCACCATCCAGTTGTTCCTCGTACGTGAACCCTATTTCTTCCGCGCCGCGTCCACGTCCGATACGTAGAATGGGTGAGTTCACTCAAGCAAAATGTTGTGATGGTTCCTTTGATGCGGGCGTAGTCGTTCTCTGATTGGCGGAACGCTGGCCAGTGACGCCATTTTGCTGGTGTATGCGGCTGGAGTTCGCGATGTACATTGAGAAAAATAATTGTTTCAGTACAGCAAATTTATTGGTTTGCGTGGCGTTTGTTTCAGCTAAACGATATTTTGTTGGTACAACCAAGCTTCCGTTCCACCAAACGAATGAAATTTGTGCACAACGCCAAAATAATTAATTTAAAACTATTTTTGTTTGTGCCAAACGAATATTATGTTGTTTCAGTATGTTAAACAAATATCTAGTGTAAGAAAACATATCGTTACAGTTTGTCAACAAAATGATATGTTTAGTTACGCGTGAAATATTTTGAAAAAATAATTTGTTTGTAGCGATCAAAGATTTTGCTGGCGACGCTAAATAATTTCGTTGATTTTCGCCTTCTTTGTTAGCTGCGCGTTCAAAGCAATCGTTCATTTTTAAGTTGGAAGTCCGTGGATGAGGTGGTCGTGAGAAGGGAAAACGAAATAAACCAAGAAAATTTAGGGAATATAGGTATTTTAAGCGGCTGTTTCACTTCCGTGTAGCCGATAGTCTGAACGTTGTGGGTAGACATGTTAATATAGGAAAAAAATATATCGATATTACTTATATTGGTTATTTATAATAGTGTCGTTTTACGAAACGATATATCGAAAGAAAAATATCAAAATTCAGTACATTGGCATCCGATATTTTATTTATTAAAGGACTTGACAAATGTAAACTTGCTTGAAATATTACACATTTAGGACACGAGGCATTGCAGAAAGATGTTGTGGTGCCAAAGTGAACAGTCATTTTTAACATATGTTTTTGTATTCAAAACATAGCTATTTAAAAGAGCATTTAAAACATATTTATTTCCGATGCCTATGAAAATATATTGACTTCGATCAAATATCGTTGAAATATATCAACGATTTATATCGATATATCGTTGTATAGTATAGGCATTTCGATATATCGATATTTTTCGAAATCCCTGTTGGTGGGGCCCCACCGGGCACTGCTCAATCTCGACTGGAGTGGCTGTAGATTCATCTAGAATCTGTGTTGTATATCGATATATCGTTGATATAATATCGTCATTTCGATATATGGATATTCTTTCAACGCCTCTAGTAATGGGGTCCCCGGGCACTGTACAATCTCGCCTGGAGTGTCTCTAGATCCCTCTAGAATCTGTCGAGAGCCTCGCTTCGCGTCACCACGAACCACGCCGCTTCCTCCCTCGTCACAGCCGCATCTTAATCCCTTGGTGATGTGACGTCGAGAATGAGAGGGTAGGAGGACTTTGAAGAGTGGTAAACCGGGAGGGGAGCAGACATCTATGTTTGCTTTGGAGCTGAGCCCCTTTTTCATTTTCATAAAGCGATATTAACTCGAGGCCATCTGGCGTCGGCAGGGCGACAACAGCGGGCGATGTCGGCCTGTGCCTACGTGTGATAAGAACGAATGAGAGAGAGGAAGTAGAGTGCGCGTGCGTTTGCGCAGGACCGCCAAGGGAGGCAGAAGTAATTCGACCATCTCATCACCAGACCGACGAGCCTGTATATTATTTCTTTGTATCTCCACAGTGTTTTTTTTTTTCCTTCTGAAATCCTGTTAGAGCTTTAGTTGCGGTACTATTCATCAAATTGAATGTACTGACCACTGGCGTCATGGTTATGTTTATCATATTTCTTTCCTTTTTGCTTATTCTGTTTCTCGTCATTTTTTATTTTTGTATTTCCAAATGACGTCGTTCTGACTAAGTCTTGCTTTTCTTCGGTGACGAATATGCTGACTTACCTATAATTATGATTTTCATGCACTCAACATGTTGTACATGTAATGAAAATATAACAAAGACATTATTTTTCAACGGCTATGCACCTAAGCAGTACTTTTGATTTTTTTGGTGCATATTTGTTGTATATTGTAAAAAAAAAAGAAAATCTTTAAAAATCAACCAGAAGTCTATTTGCTGTTTGTACTATCCTTAAAAAAATCTTAGTCGTTTATAGATGATAAATGGGACATTATAATATTGAAATACACACGATACCGCAAATACAGTAGAGTGTATTTGCGGTATCGTCTCGCTTTCCAATCAAACCTCTGAAAAATTACCTCATGTAGGCCTATGACGTGTTTGGTTATTTCCTAAATATGTTATGTATCTCAAGCGTTTCATACCCCTATCAGCATAAAAGTATCATATTTTTTGATAAATTAAACTTTTACTTACATTTTATCTATAAATTATAATATCTCATTCATAATTAATACGAATAAAAGCTGAGAGAAAACGGGCGTTTTGGTAATGCCTAGTAAGAAATAGTTGTCATACAAAATATAATTAAATTGAGTGTGCACGAATACGGTACGTTTTCCTTTCGCTGTAATTTTCTGGACTGAGGCAGTTTCTCAATTGCTAGTTCATACTTGTTAAGTATATTCATATTCGTACTTGCCGTTGTGTGTACTTACCCTGACTATTGGGACGACTTTTGTCTGGCTGTACTTACTCGTCGCACAACCTGGCGTAAATAACACGAACTACTAGAAATTAAACACGTGTTTTATAATTCTAAGCTAACCAATCTATGATTTTTGCTGTAAATAAACATTTTGTGTTCTATATTGGTTGTCTTGGCTTTATTTTATGTCTATGGTTTTGTTTGGTGTTGTTGCAAAATAAAAATAACAATAATGCATTTGTCATGTGTAACAGGTAGGTAATTATAAACGCAGAAATAATGTTGCACATTGGTCGCTTCGTAGAGCAATAAGACGGCGAGTAAGTAGAACCACACAATATTCCCATCATAGGTTATGTACGCGACGTTTGAAAACAAACATGGCGACCGCCACAAGAATGTAAATTCACCCAGCAACTAAACAACTTCGTGTACTTGGCAGGTACCGACGGTGTGTGTACTATACTAGGAATTGGGATGGCGCTAGTATATACTTAGTGACGTCACAGGCGGGGCGAAGTATGGACACATATATGCTTGAACGGATTGCATGAGGCGGAGGAATATCAAGAAAGTAGAACTTGAGCAGGGCTTAGAAAAGGTGGATGTAACCATGAATGGACTACATAAACACATGCGGTTGAGAGTATCAAATTCTCCAGTTATTTCTCTGAAATAAATATATATTTCAAGCAAACAGATATTTCGTCGTAAGGATGAAACGGATCCGTAAGTCAAAAGTTTCGTATTTATCGACGCAGATAGAAGTTGAGAGACTGCTTGATATACGTTGCTTCAAGCGCTCGCCCAAACAGATGATGTTGCTAATTGGAGAGGATCGTCAAAGTCTGCCGTGTCTGCGAAATATAACTTTCAGAATGTAGCCTCCAAAAAAATAAAAAAGTTACTCGTACTCGGGGAACTTGCCCCTTCTTCTTTACAGGATACTCAAATAAATTTACATGAAGCGATTTAAGTTAAGGGTGTAAACCAGGGCTGAATATTTGGCGTGATGGTAGCATGATGAGTTCAGAAAGGACGAACTAATACTTGATACTTTCAATTAAGCACCGACCATATATTTCGGAAGATTAGTAGCGGGGCAGTGTAATTATTAAAATACTGTATAAAAAGGGGGAGGCTAATTCGTGTGTATTCCACTAATTCAAGAAAGATACAAATATATTTAACACATGCAAAAAAGGAAGTATTCCAAAATACAAACCATTTCTTTTAATATAAGATTTCTCCTCAAAATTAAGGAGGAGTCATCACATCTGCAAAATTTGTACACTTAAGACTTTGTTACTTATGCAATGTTGTGCATATTAATTTGAACAGGAAAATTTTATATTTACCAAGAACAGGAAAATTATCAATTTATAATTACAATCAAAAGAATCATTCGCTTTTATGATTATATTATTTGTCATTACTTATCAAGAAGCTATTTTTCGGGCATAATCGGAAATTTTGTCTAAAAATTCTTGAATCGGGTTCATTGGCAGCATTCTTACTATCTTAACAATCTTTTTCACTTTTTTCCCCATTGTCGCTGAAGCTTATTTTGAGAAGAGATATTATTACGTAGGCATTACATGTCTTGCAGGAGAGTAATGAAAAGGGTATAAATTGTGGTAGGTACACGATGCGAGCCAGTGAAGTAGTGTGGAGAGAGAAGCCAGAAGCCTATAGCTCCTGCAGTGCTGCTTCCCTTGATGGCAACATCCGCAGGAACGTGACAAGCCATTCCCAATCCGCCACCAAGCAAAAGTAGACATCTGCTTATGATTAATTACCTTAAGGCAGCACATACGTGCTTCATTTTTATATTAAATCATCAAATCACACATGAATAACTTACTTTTCCAAAATCACTTCCTTTTTCCATTGCTATTGTCTGCATAACACCTAGTTTGTTTCCCTGTTATCTCGCCTTGGCCTTTGATATGATATTCCATCAGTGCCTTGTTAATTGCCAGGTCGTCATATGTGTTACCTTATTTTCATCAGAGTGGGGGACAAGGACAGCGCACATTAACACACGTCACTATACACTACAAGCGTAAGAGCCGAACTAGCGGTCCACAACACTTTGTTATATGGGCGGGATTTCATCTGATGTTCAAGTGTCCGCCGTCCTTTCGCTGACATGATGTACCACATGTTGAACTTTACTATGCATAATATACTGCATTCGTCACAGCAGTGCAGTGTAGCTATGGTGCGGTCCCCACGCATGACTATACGTTAGATTCGTAGGTCCGCTGAGACCAAATGGTTGGTAATAATAAAAAAATTACCCTTGTATTTCCTTCGCAGTTTTCACTTCTTTACGCAGCCCCGATGTTACAAGTCACCATTTTTACACGTTTTATTTTGCTGGGATGTATTTACCCATGGTGTATCCCAGGTAATGTTACAAACCTTCTGGAATGATGGAGAAGGGTGCCAGCATACACTTGAGATAGGGAACTCTGGTCCGAAAACGCCTCCGTCGAAAGATACAACCAAAACAATGTTGAGATGCACAGTACAATGGTGCTGATTCCCTACTGTTTCCATTAGCTCGTCCGAACACAGACACCGTATCCGCTCGTTCCGCGGCAGTGTACTCCATTTCACAGACTGATCACGTGCACTCGTCCGCATACGAACGCATACTGCACCCGTACCTCAGGACCCACCACGTCGACACATCGCGTGCCATCCACAGTGAATTAGTGGAGCAAGCGTTCCCCACCCCTTGTACTGTGCTACGCCTACAGGACATGTTGGCCGACTCATGACATCGGNAGTCTACCCACACCCGTACCTCAGGACCCACCACGTCGACACATCGCGTGCCATCCACAGTGAATTAGTGGAGCAAGCGTTCCCCACCCCTTGTACTGTGCTACGCCTACAGGACATGTTGGCCGACTCATGACATCGGGGTTAGCATGCTCAACTGCCATCCTCCAGGCACCGAGTTAGATTCCCGGCTCGGGGAAGGACGTTTATCCTGGTTCGCTGGCTTCCATGTAATGTTGGTACTTTACCTTATGACATTAAACGTGGTGCAGTACATTCTTCCTCAACGGCCGACCGTTGTCGTATCCACTGTAACAGTCATCCCAACACTGTTTTGGTTGTAACGCCCTACGATAGCGCTTCAGGACAGGGGTTCCCTATTTTAAATGGATATTGGTGCCCTTCTCCATCATCCCTGGTTCGCGACATCACCCCTAATACATCCTGTATATTAATTTTGTGTTATATGCAATAAATAGTCCTGTTCATTGTGATTCTCGTAAAAGAAACTTTAGCTAACTTAACGGTTCTTATGACATAAAATACACCGAACGTTGCAAAATTTGATCGCGGAAGTTCTTTATTTGCTTGTCCTTGTTTGTTATGCGCGTTGCGTTTCTGTAAGCGGTAGCAGAGTTTCCAACGCCAACGTATGTCGTTCAGATCAATAATTAAAAAAAAAACGCTATCGTCATGATCCCTCAGTAATCACTTAAGCCTGTAATGCTATGCGTTGCACCAAAACCATGTGTGTTTGCGGGAACACTTAATCCTCCGCTTTTCAATTAAGCTTACGTCACTTTAAGCTTTCGTCCGTTTACGTGAACAGCTTTCGGTTTACAAGCGTTTTGCGATTGTTCTTGGCATTTATACAGTTGCGGTACTGCGTGTGAGCTACTAAGCCGCCTACTAGTTTAGGTCTCATTCAGTATATCATCCAGCTGATATGGTCGGTAAGTGTGTCCGGCATTCTGAGTTAACCTATTCAGGGAAACATATTTATTCCAATTATTTTGTAGAGTAACATATGATATCAAAATAGAACCCCCTAAACATAAAACTACATAGCCTGCCACAACAATGTGCTTAGCTGGTATTTTCTTAGCTGTCATTCTCTTCTCGTTCATATTCAGAATGAGAATATCTTATATGTTAATTGTATGAGAATGGTTTTACTCTTTAGCAGTAAAGGCATTATAATTATTATTTTTGCATCAAACAATTATGCAAAAGTTTTAAGCGTTATTATTTAAAGAATACAAACTTCTGACGAGTGCTAAAATTTTTACTTGGTCTGTAGGTTTTAAAGTGTACAAATATTAAGTTCCAATGCTTTGAAAAATGTATCCGGTGCATAAGTAGTTTACGGTTAAACGCATGGTGTATTGTTTCTCTCAAACTCCTAGTTTCGTGACTCAATATAGCAAAATTGTCTGCAACGGAATACTCATAACAATGAGTTCAGAGAATTTTACTCCATAAAATTAAAATCAACGCTGTATGAAGTTGGAGTAAAATGATAACGCTTAGAAACTGAAACCAAATATTACTTGTAAAATACATCCTCTTATAAAATTGATAAAATTCTGAAAGGTCAAATATGTAAGCATATCCTACTAATTCATAAAGAACAGAATTGTTTTCCAACTTCTTTATCACAGAGTTTGCAATAAAGCAAGTCGGCAAAAGAACTTAAAATGTTCTAACACGTGTAAAATAAAAAGTATTAATTTTCAATAGTGAAATAATACAGGGAATAATATAAAGTAGCCATCGACTGCAGCATTGCAGTATACAATTTTACATGAAAAAGAAAGTATAAAGAGTTTTTTTTATTTAACCTTTATTTGTAGTGGCTTTTGACTTTATCCTTAGCGGTTAAATTATTTTTTTCCTACGCAGCACAAGGGCCTATTCCATGGTATCGGAAAACTTTTGGGGAGGCCACATAAAGGTAATAATTATATGTAGTCTACAATTTTCAGCAGGGAAATAGCGGTTTAGTAGAGTTAATTTGAATGCCACTTTACTTCGTCAAATCAAACCTCATTTGAGAACAATAAAAATATTTTCTTATTAAAATAGCAATTCATGATACTTAGTATCGTGGGTTAAAATCTACGGCTAACATTTAAATTATTTTAAAAAGTCAAATCATGCTATGAAACAGAATATTCAGTCTCAATGAAAGTACTTCAACTTAAAAGCTTGAGTTCGCAAATTACTTCAGAAAGCGTAACCATAATAAAATCTAGTACATAAATCATTTAAAGATGGTCTACAAAAAGCTGAGACTCCTATAAATAAATTTCGTTAAGTTGTTGCAAAAGCAAATATTACAAAGTTAATTTTGTAACAGTCAAATTAAAATTTCATTGACATCTCCCCGCAAAACAGACAAACTTATTGCGCCTCACAGTGGCATTTCCACGTATGGTTATCCTATTCTAGCTTCCTTATAAACCGTAGAAAATACATATATTTACAATGCAACTATAAATTGGTGGTTTAGTTACGAGAGCCACTATGCGCAGTAAATAACAACAGTGCTATTAGTCCTATGCTAGCTTACGCAATACTAAAATTGCAGAAACTGATATAGTACTTCCGCACAACAAATGAAAAAGCAATAAATAAATGGAACACAGATACAGCATTCTAATTTTTCTTAATATGTTTATGAACAGCAAATGACTTCTAGCGTGCAAGAAAGAACTAAATGTAACCTTTGAAAAAATTAGTTATTTCTGCATTCAATAGCTTTAAAAGATTTTTAACACTTCGAAGTGCTTAATCCGAGAAATGGACTCGGAATTATTTTGATAGCATAGAAGTCTGGACTTTTTTTAAAATACTTAAATGTGATAAATATACATATTCCACCACTCTCTTCGTTAAATTTGAAGTCCTTTCATTTTACAGGAAAGGCGTTGCACAGGCATTATAAAATATATATAAGCTGTTCAAGGTAAAATGAGCACTTTTGAAAGTCCTGCTTAAGATGTACGTGTATGCACATTGCATATTCTTCCGCCTTATGTAAAATTAACATTGTTCATGGGCTTTATTCATGCGTGGGTCACGTGAAACTGTAAAATTATTAGAAAATTAAGTATTTTACAAATCTGCTTCTTTATACACTTAGACGCATTAAAAAAACAGAAAGCAAAATAAATAATTTTAGTTATCACAAATTGTAATCTAACATTTTTAATTCGACGTTAAGATATGGAACTACTTTCCCTCCACCGTTACCAACCTTACTGGGCGCATGTCACTCAGTGAGTCCGTTAAAATATATGCGGGTAGGGACAGTCACTTTTTTCTAAGGTATATTTCAAAAGTGCTCACTTTATCGCGAACAGCCTTTAAATAACAGTACCGAATAGAACGGACACACCTTATTCACACAGAAGATAAGTAAATTATAACAAGAATATTATTAACATAGAAGTTTGGAAACTATTACAAAATCTGACAACACTATAAGTTGTGCAGTATATCCGATTACTTCACATCTACAGTTGGTATTATATATTAGGATGAAATGAATGGAGTGAAGGGGAGAACACTTATTACCGTTTAAATCATTTGAAAACTAGACTGAAGTAAAAAGAAAAATTAAGCAGTGGCACAATACTTAATCGTGGAATTCTACGAAATAAAACAACTTTTGAACAATCTTAGCTACTATCGCATTTCAGGTAAAGTGCATATGTTGACTTAACCTCCTATCCACTGTAAAGTAACCGAGCGATGTGGCATGGCGGTGGCACGCTGGACTCGTATTCCAGAAGACACAAGATTGATTTCCGGACCAGCCATTCAAATTTCTTTTCTCCGTGGTTTTCCGGATCACACCAAGGGAATGCCGAGGTGACTCCTCTCTCACTCCCTTCCCCACTCCTGACTGAGAAACTGATTTCATCCCTAACTACCTTGTTGTCGACAAGACTTTAAGCTATGCATTAATTAAATTAATTTTCGCAGAATTGCCAGGTTGCACTGAGTGAAAGGTTTGTTCCAGCGAACAAACCACTTGTTTGTGTGGGACCAACAAATATATTTAGTTTCCCCCAACAAAATATTTTTTGAGTAAGTAAAATTTGAAAAGCAGCCTAATTAGTTTTGTTAACCTCGCCAAATTCAAGATTTAATATACAAAACCTCTGTGTCGGGCCAAAAATAATTATACTGCCAACAAAATATTTAGGTGAATAAACTGTTTAATATTTATTTGGCCACTCATTTGATTTCTTTCGATCAAAAATACAGCTCTAGAATTTGTTTGTAATTTTTGTGACAGTTAGGATAGTTAAAGTGGTTGTTGGTGCATTTATTGATACTTAATAATTGTATAAACATCCTAATAAAACAAGTTCAACAGGAAACTAACAAGCAAAGCTGTAAAAATCGAAATATCTAATCACGCGCGCTGTCCAGTATTTGAAATGTGTGTCTTTAAAAACATTTCAGTTTCATGACTAGTCTCTATATCTTAGGTTGCTAAGGCGTAGTAGCACTCAGGTGCAGAAACTCTAAGTGCGAGTTTTGATCGGGCTTCCAATATTTTCTCCACTTACCGGAATTGTTTTACGTACGTAGAGCCAAACAAATCTTTGCCTGGAGCAAGCAAATAAGAACAACTAGATAATTAGATTTCAACAACAAAATATTTTACCAACCTTGTTTATACAATTAATTTGTTTGCGCCAAACATACTTTGTTTGATTCAACGTAACCTATATCTCAGGGGTGTAAGTAAAATTTATAAGGACGGAATTCCACCAATAATATTTCCCTCTCCATTTTTCAACCATGATGTGTATGGTGTAGGCCTTGGGGCGAGATCGCTAGAAACTACCTCTGAACTGGCTTTCAAGGAAACAAGTATTAAACAGAACACTCACTGAGGAAAATATATATATTGTGGCGGCCACAAAGTATTTTGTTGGTATTCACACTGACAAATATTTTGTGTTGAACACAAGTTATTTACTGGCCAACACTTAACATCAGGTTTGTTCCGTTCGGCAACTCTTTTTGACCTTTCGTCTCTTTCACGTTCGATTCACCGGTAGCAATATAGCGGCGGGCGTTCCATTCGTCAGATCAAAATGCCCCTGGGTCATTTATGCCATGCCTAAGGTTACTTCTACTACAGGTTGAGAAAATCAATGTTACAAGTTTGGCAAAGGGATAATTTTCGCCGCTAGGTAAGCGCTAGTGTCACATGTGTACCAGATTTTCTCTGTTTTATACGTTAGAAAACTGGACAATAGCAATCATTACAAATCAAATATAAAATAACTCCGTAACTCAGTAAAATCTTTCTTTATCATAGTTCGGGTAGCTAAAAATTTAAATTAAACGTTACCTTTTGAAACATTGGGCAACTAGAGGCGGAAATTTTTCCTGTACCAAACTCTCCCAAAAATATCTCATTTTGTTCCTAACCAGAATAGAACTAACCTTAGCCAGGTTAAATGACTCTGGGTCATTTAGATCATGCCTGTTTTGCTCCTCTTCTCAAGCAGGAGTTGCAAAGGCAAATCGTCTGCTGGGTAGATTTGGGTGGGCTTCACTGGTTCGCCATCTTTATTGTTTACAAAACGAGAGCGTCTTTGACCTTTCAACTTATCTTCAAAGAGATAATGCTCTGAATTGAAGATGTTATGGTTGATAAAATGCATTTAAAAAAAAACGTGTTGGGGGAAATTAATTTGAGGACACAAACTATCACAAATATAAATAAAACGTCTACCACAAAGCGTCTGCTATATTCGCCATTCTGATTTTTATACACGAAAACACCTAAAGGTGTTCCATTCACTTTGAAGGAGTAAACAATCTCTTTTTGACGCAGGTCACTTTGAGCTCAACACTCACGACTCCCGAAAAGCAAAAAAGAGAGGCCGAAAGGAACAAATCTTTTTGTGTCCACTAAAAATTTGTTTTGTGCTGAATACAAAAAATTTTATCTTCACCACAATAAAAGTTTTACCGCGATTTGTTTGCACTTTTTGGATCAAACATTAGAAAAATCATCCTGTGTATGGCGTGTTTGGTTCTTTCCTAAATATGTCACATATTACAAGCGTTTTATACATATATTAACATAAAATTACCTTATGTTTAGTTAAATTGAACTTTTACTTACATTATGTCTATAAATTATTATATATAAATTATAATTAATATGAATAAGAATAGGGAGAAAATAGGTGTGTTGGTAACGCCTAGTAAGAAATAGTTCTTATACGAGANTAGAAAAATCATCCTGTGTATGGCGTGTTTGGTTCTTTCCTAAATATGTCACATATTACAAGCGTTTTATACATATATTAACATAAAATTACCTTATGTTTAGTTAAATTGAACTTTTACTTACATTATGTCTATAAATTATTATATATAAATGATAATTAATATGAATAAGAATAGGGAGAAAATAGGTGTGTTGGTAACGCCTAGTAAGAAATAGTTCTTATACGAGNGATAATTAATATGAATAAGAATAGGGAGAAAATAGGTGTGTTGGTAACGCCTAGTAAGAAATAGTTCTTATACGAGATAATATTACATTGAGTGCGCACGAATCCGGTGCCTTGCCCCTTTGGTGTAATTTTTTTATACTTAGTTAAGCTTTGTTTGCATGACGCGGAGGAATATCCTGAAAGAATAACTTTAGCAGGGCTTCATAAAAGTTGGAAGTGACCGGGAACGGACTGTACCCAGTAAAATACTTTGCGGCCGCCACAAAATATTTAATTCAGTGGCGGGAACAAACGAATACATATGGACGTCGCATCACGCACAATAAAAAAAAAAATAGAAATATTATCCATTTAATACTACTCTAAACTACACATACTGAAATAAAAGACTCAGCTTAGAAAAATAACTTTGTTAAATATCGATAACCATAGTAATGCTGCGGGCATGCGTACTTGGTGAGTGAAACCACTCGACAGCTTAGGTAACGATATTTTTCGACGACGTGAACTTGGAAGCTCTGTTTGATGACAGAATGGTAGATTCAAAAGTTTGTATATTGGGGGGGTGTACGACTTCACTAGCGCCATGATTTTTTTCTTCAGAATTCATTTGTAACGGTTTCTAATGTTCTGGAGAAACGTCTGCAGCTATCAATTTAAACATAAACAATTATCAACCTTGTCTACGTTTTAGTCATCATTGGTCACTAAAAGTTGCTTCAGCGACATCACGACACTCCATCTCCTATTCAATCCTAGCTCCATGCTTTTTTTTATTCTCCCAGTGGCGTGGTTTGGTAATCAGGCATAATCGTAGACTAAAGAAATATCTTCCACAGTCACGTAATAAATAAGTAACATAAACTTTATTTTTAAGTTTGGTTTTTAAACTCGCNTAAAGAAATATCTTCCACAGTCACGTAATAAATAAGTAACATAAACTTTATTTTTAAGTTTGGTTTTTAAACTCGCTCCTACTTTTATTTTTTTAAATTGATTTTCTTGGTACACGTTTTATAATCACTAACACTCGGCCAAAAGGAGTGTACTAAAATTTCAGTTAGTATTAACCGCAGTTTAAGCCACCTGATTTTAAAAGTTATTCCGAGAAAAAAAAACTGTTTATTGTCGGAACTTAAAAAATTAACATTGCGCAAATGGCATGTGCTTTATATCGTGCATTATTCCTTGTATCGCACGACATCAGCTACCACAGTAATCAAACAACACGCAGAAGGTTCATGGAAACGTTATATCATAAACGTAGCCAGCAAGATAAAAAGTGAAAATGTCCGGGAATCAAAAGGTTGACAATACTCGAATAACAAATACAACAGCTTTACAACAACGTCAAAGAAATTTACACTTCATACCCACTTTCTTAAAAAATGCCATGACGCAAACAATAGCTTCCTGCACTCTGTGNTAAAGAAATATCTTCCACAGTCACGTAATAAATAAGTAACATAAACTTTATTTTTAAGTTTGGTTTTTAAACTCGCCCCTACTTTTATTTTTTTAAATTGATTTTCTTGGTACACGTTTTATAATCACTAACACTCGGCCAAAAGGAGTGTACTAAAATTTCAGTTAGTATTAACCGCAGTTTAAGCCACCTGATTTTAAAAGTTATTCCGAGAAAAAAAAAACTGTTTATTGTCGGAACTTAAAAAATTAGCATTGCGCAAATGGCATGTGCTTTATATCTTGCATTATTCCCTGTACCGCACGACATCAGCTACCACAGGAATCAAACAACACGCAGAAGGTTCATGGAAACGTTATATCATAAACGTAGCCACCAAGATAAAAAGTGAAAATGTCCGGGAATCAAAAGGTTGACAATACTCGAATAACAAATACAACAGCTTTACAGCAACATCAAAGAAATTTACACTTCATACCCACTTTCTTAAAAAATGCCATGACGCAAACAATAGCTTCCTGCACTCTGTGNATCAAAGAAATTTACACTTCATACCCACTTTCTTAAAAAATGCCATGACGCAAACAATAGCTTCCTGCACTCTGTGGTTAGTAAGAAACAGTTTAATAGCACCATAGCAGTAATCAGTTGAACGATCGCAAAATAAGAGAGAAAACGCACACGAACTGCACAAACGGAGCGAAACCAACGCTGCGTTTGCGCACGACACGCATTAAGCTCGTGGGTGCAGAACCAGCCAAGAATTGGCATATTCCAAAATGTACTGGTAGTTCGATAGCGTTATGAAAAATGGATTCAAGCTTCGTAAGCTGAGCAAAGTACGCCTCACCTTGCTGTTAAAGTATTAAAATTGCGAGAACTTGACAGTGTTTCGAACACAGGTAGGTAGGTGGGGCTGAATGTCTCGTCAACGGCGAGGTCATTAGAGACGGAGCAAGTTTCTCGGAGGAGGAGGAGGATCGGTGAAGGAACAGTCCAAGGCCTTCAGCAAGTGGCCGGCAAACCACTGGCAAACCGAAACCAGGATGGCCGGGTCGCGATTTGAACCCAGGTCCTCTCGAACACGAGTCCAGTCGTTTACCACTGCACCACCTCGCGCGGCGTATTTCGAACTGGTAACTGAAGTAGCGGTTGGTGGAGTCGCCGCAGTGTGATGTGCGTGGAGTGGATGGCACGATGCAGCATGTCATCGTAGCGTGCTTGAAAAACTGAAGACATGAGGCAATGGCTGCAAGGTATCGCAGAAAGAATGGGCGTTCACTTGTATCTGGCAAACATAACTAAANTGAAGACATGAGGCAATGGCTGCAAGGTATCGCAGAAAGAATGGGCGTTCACTTGTATCTGGCAAACATAACTAAAATATCAAGCTCTTCGTAAGATTTGGAACGAGTTCAACGCCAGAACTGGGGAAAGACTTGAAGCATACGATAAGTGGTGAGAAGAGTTTTCCGAGGACCCATGAGGGGATATTCGGGTAAAGGCTTCAATGCAACAAGTCGGAATATCTCTGATTGGCGAGGAGGACAGCTTTTTTTTACCGAGAAACCCGGTAGAATACCGAGTACGGCACTAAGAACATAGAATGGCCCGAAGAACGTAGAATGGCCCGAAGAACATAGAATGGCCCGAAGAACGTAGAGTGGCCCGAAGAACATGATGTTGGAAGACTTTTTCTTTATATGAAAGTGTTTGTAATCAGTCTTCAGTTATCAGTTTTCATACGTATCCAGTTTTGTATTCTCGAAAGAAGATCAAGTTTGAGTTAGGTGATGAAATGTGGATTTATAGGAAATTAATGGGTACTATGGGAAATGTTCGTATTATTGGTCATGTAATACAGTTACAGCGCGAGAGGAAGGAGTGTGTGCCTGCCTCCAGGCCGTCAAACCTTGCGACTCAAGTATATTTTCGCGAGTGGATTTGTAACTTGGTACAAAACCGTCGTTCCGGCCAGCCCAAAAAAAAAAACGGATAACGTGAGATGATATAGGGGTAGAATAGCATTGGAATGCATACGGGGGAAGGAAGTGGCAGTGCTCTAAGAAAACACGTGCACCCCGGCAATGCCCGCCGTGCTCCGCACATGAGAAATCTCGTCGTAGATATCCCTGCCCGCTGGGGCCTGGAAGTGAGTTGTTGATTAACCACTAAGCCAGCCAACAGTCTTCTTTTTTCTCGCGAATACAAACGTAAATTTTGTAAGTAATTTTTTTAATGTTCCGTTCAACGCTTCCTCTTTCGATAATTCGAAAATTTACTGCGAAAACCTAACAATTTAACTAACAGTTCGCTTGTAAAATACCTATTATCAGTTTACCAAAGTATTATTTTATAGTGGCTGCATTTTTACTTGGTAGTAAATAATTTAGAAGCATTAGCAGCTATAAATTGTACACAACATTTTATATTTTACCAACTGTTTTCGACTTATTTTTCACGGCGCCTTTGAATTTGTTCACGTGTATCGAGTTCTGGGACACTTTTTAAGTACGATTTCATTGGAAACAGCAACTCATTAAATAAGTCTTACATGTCATAAATTCCAAAAAATTCTGTACCAAAATGCAATATATTTACACGCTCAGTGTTTAATAGTGCAAGACTTGTTGGCGTTCAAACTCTCTTTGCACAAGATGCATATGTAAATAAGTGAGCAATAAGCCTATTAATGGTTGATCAACGTCACTTAAAGTTTTCAACCTACGAACTTTCATTGTAATGAGCGTTAAATTTTATTTTACTATTCACTTTCAAAGTTAGCACACTGCTACAAATTTCTGTGGATTTACGGAAACTTTTGCGGAGATGTAAGGTTAATTTAAGGAAAGGCAATCCGTGATGACTAATAACGGAAATGAGCACCGTAAATATAAAATACGGAAGCTCTTCGTATTCTCATGGCTTCGACTTTGAGACACGAACAATGCCGATGATACATGAAGCGTATAAAGTCCAATCTTCACAATACTATTTCATTTAAAACAGTAGTAGGTGAGTGGCGAACCACTCATGGAGTGGCAATTTGTTGATTCTTGTTCAAATTTCGCTACAGGGCAAAACCTTCTGTATACACAGTAAACCATAAACATAACGAAAATAAAACAATTTTTTCGCAACCTCGTCTTATAAACCGCAAATATAGCAAGAGCTCTAACACGACTTGAAACTAAGACAGGCGCATTCTCCACTTTCATGTAAAATCCATATTTACGAAATACTTCGTGTTAATGTGTAGTAGGTAATTGGAGCGCACATGTGGGCTGCGAATTTGTCATCAGGTCGGTCTAACTTGAGCTCGTCAAACATCGCTTCCGCACACTCACAAACGACACTTACAAACGACATTCACGCTCTGTACAACGGCAAATGTATACGTCAATAAGGGCAACCTTAATAAACAAGAGTGGTTCGAGTTGTTGATGGTTAATTATTCTATTCGTGTTAAAATCCCACTACAAAACCAGACATTTAAACTTTTTTTTAAATTTCTCTCTTATATACAGTGAACTACATCACTAAAATAAAACTCTTTTTCTTACCCCTGTCTGTAAACATGAAATAAAAAAAAACAAAATTGTACACACACTAACATGATTAGAAACTAAGAGGTACGTCTATAATAATTTTATTTACAACACATCTTATTGTAAAAGTATGGTCAGTGAGTGGATAGTATTCTGAACTAACGGGATTTATTTCTGGTTTAATTCAGCCACCGGACAATTTTTTATAGTCATTTTTAAATACAGCGAATCACCCACATAACGAAAATAAAACTTTTTCTTTTGTTCCCCCTTTTTATAAAGAGTAGATTTAAAAAAACTTGCAAGTATGTGGACAAATTCCGTGAATTCACGGAGATTAATGTAAAATTTACAGAGAGAACGTTATTGAAAAAAAAAACGAAAAGACCATAATTTAACGCATATGTCTGGATAATTTGTAACCAGTATTTTCCGTAATTTTAAGGACATTTTTTCTAACAGTGCAGTTATCGGAATACATGTTTAATTTATGTCAGTGTGTTTAAATATAAAATGAGTGATAACGTAGATCGGCGAACATCGGAAATTCATTTCACGGCATACTGGACGTCAAACTCATATACTTTAGTGTTAGTTCAGTGAACGGAACACAGTTTTTACGAGACGCGATGTGCCACTACGGGCCAGTGAAAATCAGAAACATCGTGGACGTATCACTTGCAACCCAGGCCAAATAAAGGAACCTCCATTCGCCGGGGCAGCAACCTATGAAAAAGAAAAAAGAAACAGATTGCAGCACGTGCATTCAAAGAAATCCGGTGCTTGGCGAACTTTAGAAATTTTTGTACCATTAGTGATAACTGAATGAAAAACCGTCCCTGCAGTATTTCAATGGAGAAGCTACCAGTACCAGTACCAGCACACGTTTAAGCAGCGTGGCCCCGGTAACGCCGTATGTACTGTGGTGACCAGGGAAGGCATAATAGGCACGATAAGTGACAGTTTCGTTGCAGTCCATTGTGTGTAAAATGATATCAATACATTAGCAAATTTGTTGAAGCAAATTCATAAATGGTCAAATGTAAACAAAATACCAAAGTTAAAACCTAGGCCTACTACTATCAATGCTAAATCCCTACTAGTTCTACTACTACATTTTTATGAGTAGACATTAAAATGTCACCGGTTTAATTTCTTTGGCCAGATATAAGCTGCCGCTATGGTTTATAAACTACGAATTTTTAGGAAAGACTGGCAAAGGATCAGCATCACATAGCTTGAATAATGTCATTGACGAGGAAAAGCCGTTACAAATGTGTTTTCACGTTAATGGGCTCGGGTTTCGTTGCCCGGCATACGATAGCTATGTAATCGCTGTCGCGTGCTCGTGACACCTTTGTGTGCCGCCATAAAATTAATTACGCAAGACACCTATCCTTCTCATTCTAAGGCAGTCTAACGCGATACTCCGCCCAACCTGACCAGTGTCGTGCGTGTCTGACTGACTCTCTTTTGGTACACGCCAGGTATACTCTGCTCCATATTTGTGACACTTTTGAGGACTGCACTCTACTGTACATTAGCAATGGTACCTTGAACTTTTTTTTCTCCTGAAAATCGAAAACTCGCGCGGATATAGGTTCTTAGTTTCGCTGGTGTTTGACAGCGTATTCCAAGAATGTTACAAAGCAACAACAATCACTTTCCTGATTAAAAAAGAAATTCCTCCTCTTAGAAGAGCACGATTGATTGAAAATACCTTTAAATGAAAATTTACATTTGACTGCGGCAAAATAAACTCTGTGCCCCAGTGGCTGATGAACAGCCAATACTGAACGTTACACCTTACAACGTATTGTCCAGAGCCACTTAGACCAATATGACGGTAGTACAAAGAGGAAAAGGTTTTGTTGAATCAAACAAAGTTTGTTTGACGCAGCCAAATCAATTGTTTGTATAGCGGCAATGAAATACTTGTTGTCCTTATTTGTTTTCCCAAAACAAATAGGTACTTGGTTGCTAACTAAATATTTGTTTGGCTCCACGTACATTAAAAAGTTTCTGTTAGTATAAAAAATGAAGGTAACACGACCGAGATTCGATATCAGATCAACTGCGCGCAAAAAGCTACACGTTAGCAACCTCAGCTAAGGTGACTACTTAGAAAGATGGAGTGTTTGCATGGATATAAATCTCAAATACTGGCCAACGTGCACAAATAAATATTTCAAGTTTTACATTTTTTTTAAAGTTCTTTTTTTAACTTGTTTTATTAGGATGTTTATACCATTAATAAGCATCAATAGCTGCACCAACAAACCCTACTGCTATCCTGATTGTCAGAAAAAATGCAAACAAACTATCGAGCTGTAGTTTTGAACCTGTGTTGCTTCATACTTCCTGTGTTGCTTCATACTTCCTGTGTTGCTTCAAACTTCCTGTGTTGCTTCATACTATGTGTGTGTGTGTACTATGTGCGTTTGTATAAACATGGCTTCTGAGTGTATGGTTTGTGGAACCGTCGGCAACGAACTAGGTGAGTTAGTCAGTTTTTCAACTTTCTATGACGGTCAGCCATCCTAACGGTGATGTGCAGTCGTCCTGCCACCCGCGGCTTCCAACGGTGTCCGTCCTCCACAGCTGACCCTCACACGCACATCAGCAACGCTATTTCTCCCTATCCTGACTGTCTACAGGTTGCTCACATCAATTCCCAGTCTTTGCCACGGCACATTGATGAAGTGAGGAGAATTTTTACGCCACTCTCTATTAATGCAATTTTAAAAAGTTAATCGTGGTTAAAACCTAGCTTTTCATCGACGCTCCTTTGGCTATCTGGTTATCAAAGAGTGCGCAATGACCGTATCAATAAAGGTGGTGATGGAGTGGCCATTTACGTTAAGGATAATATTAAACATACGATTCTTTCATCATCGCCCTCCGAGTACGCAGGAATGCCGGAATTTATCATAATTGAGTTAACAATTCCACCGAATAAAGTTTTACTAGCAGTAGTTTATCGACCACCGAAGGCGGCAGATCTGTCCGACTTTGAAGAAACGTTGTCAAATTTTATTGCATGTTACGAGCACTGCATTATTATGGGAGTCGTCATTATAAATCTTCCGTCTAACACAATTGAAGCAAATAAGCTACTATCTACCTTGTGTATGAATATTACAGTCTGCCCACTTGGCGCTACTCACCACACAGCCTGGAATGACCTAATGTTTACGTCTAATCCCAACCTTATTCTGACGCATGGATAGACGGCTGTTCCAGGTATTTCATTTCATGATCTTATATTCCAACCCTATAAACTGCGTGCTCCTAAATTTAAACCTAAAATAATTACTTATACAGATTTTAAAAATATCGATACGGACAAGTTGAACAGCGATGTGGTACTGACGCCATGGCATGAAATAAACGTGATTGACACATTGGACAAGAAAATTTCCTGTTTCAGTCAGATGATCATAGATTTGTACAACAGGATGGTGTCAATTAAATCTAGACACGTAACAAAACCACCTGCTCCGTGTCTGACAGATGATATTGTTCAGCTGATGAGAAAGCGTGACAATTCTTACTCCAGATATAAACGGGACATAAGAACTAATGCCCCCACAGCTGACAGTTTTATAACAGTACATGATACTGCGCAATAAATGCACACAGTTGGTAAGGCGTGCTAAAATGTTCTATTCACTCGACTCATTTGGTTCATGCCGAACCTCTGGTGATTTGTGGAAAAGGCTGCGTAACTTAGGGATCGGTAAATGTATAACTAATATTAGCTCACCTTTAAACATTTCTCCAGAAGATTTCAACCGTTACTTTCTACAGTTTTCATGTTGTAAACAGATCGCAGGGGATATAACGGACACTGCATATATAAAGCATTATGAAACGGAGAATGAATGCAATTTGTTCTATTTTCAACGTTTATCTGTAAAGGATACTTACAGAGCAATAATTCGCATAAAGTCTAAAGCAGAAGGATCGGATGGTGCTAGAATTCGTTTCATTAAAACAATAATACACATTTTACTGCCTGTCATTACTGGTATTTTCAACGAATCGCTGTCAGCTAGTTTCTTCCCCACTTCTTGGAAATATACCATTGTGAAACCATTTGCTAAGCGCACCAGTGCCACTGTGTTAGACGATTTCCGGCCCATTAGTATTTTACCAGCTTTGTCGAAAGCATTAGAATTTCTAGTACACCAACAAGTGTATAAATATGTGAACGACAACAAATTATATGACAGTTACTAATCCGGCTTCCGTACAGGACATAGTACCTCCTTTGCTCTTATAGATATTGCAGATTCTATCAGAATGGCCATAGATAGAAGTCAGGTGACTATACTGGTTTTATTAGATTCCAGTAAAACTTTTAATACGGTAAATCATGACATAGTCGTGCAAAAGCTTAAACTATATTTCCATTTCTCAGATAATGTAGTACACTGGATTACTTCGTATCTTCCGGGTCGTCATCAATGTGTAGTCATTGATGATAAAAAGTCCACCTGGCAACCTATGAACTTAGGCGTTCCTCAGGGTAGTGTACTTGGCCCGCTTTTTTTTTTTCCTTATTCATTAATGACATATCATCAGTGCTAAGAAAATGTCATCATTTATACGCGGATGATCTCCAGTTGTATTCATCTGCTTCTCCGATACTAATCAGCTCTTTAATTAANGATTCTCCGATACTAATCAGCTCTTTAATTAAGGTCATAAATAACGACCTTGAATTGGTACACTTTTGGTGCAGCAGAAATAATTTAAAATTGAATCCTGTGAAGACACCGTGTTTATTAATAGGTTCTCGTAGAAATTTAAACGAATGTTACAGATTGCATTTCCCTGATATTGTGCTAGCCGGTGGGATTATTACTCTGTTGAAAGTAGTTATAACGGTAGGCGTTGTTTTCAACGAGACACTCTCGTGGTCAGGTCACATGACTGTTTGTAGGTCATACGCTATACTACATACCTTCGTACAGTCGTTGATATTCCCTATTTTTTATTATTGCGACATGGTTTACGGAGACATCACGCAAAATTTGGCAGCTAAACTTCAACGCATGCAAAATTCTTGTGTTTGTTTTTTGTTGAACCTAAAATCACGTGATCCCTTGTCTCTTTACTTTGATAAACTTAATTGGTTACGTCTGGACGAACGACGTCAGCTCCAAAGTCTCACACTAGCATACAAAATACTATCCTCGTATATTACAACACCAGAATACTTACGCACTCGGCTCAAAACCTTGGGGGATGATAACACTATTAACACACNTCCTCGTATATTACAACACCAGAATACTTACGCACTCGGCTCAAAACCTTGGGGGATGATAACACTATTAACACACTTGCTAAAAATACACCTCGCTTAAATATTTCAGCTCACAAAACCCAGGTCTATGCAAATTCTTTCTCCGTCTCTGTCGCACTAGCGTGGAATAATTTATCCGTAGAGGTAAGGAACTCGACAACACCAACTACTTTTAAGAGCAGTACTGCCAAGTACATAAAGAATATGCGCCGATGATTCCACACACACACGCATGCACACACATCATTATTCTGTAGTATTTTAATTTGTTAAGCTTTTATCCCGTTAACTATTTGTACGACCTAGAAGTTTATGTATACATTCACTTTAATCAATGTGTAATTTGTTTTTGTCGATTGGTAAATTTATTTCAAGGAGTTGCTGCATTCAGTTTTCATTAATCTGTAGGTGGTTATTATAGATCTGTTTATTTATTAAATTGCGTTGAGATTTAACTTCTTGTTTTCTTCTCAGCTACTTTGTAGGTTCTGCACATTTATGTATACTTTTGATTGGTAATGCAAATTATGATACGTATTGTTGTACTATTGTAGATCCATATTATTGTGCTATAGTTTTTTTTTTTTTTTTTTTCTTTAAGCATTCCCTTGCCTCTAGTCCTTCTCAAGATATTTACATAATTGGAAACTACAAATCATTTTTAGAGTTTAATCTATTTGAGTTATCATATTTCTGTTTCTCCTCTTCTTGATTTAAGTATTTAAGTATATTTCTTTCTTGCTCATTATGTTTACGCATGTGTACATTATGTTATACCCGGTTAAGTGTAACAGAAGATATTGAAGCCTTAACTACGCCAGTATAAATAAAGTCGAAATAAATTAATAAGACAATCAAATGAGTGGCCAAACAAACATATACAGTCGATTCAACTAAATATTTTGTTGGCATTCTTAATTTATTTTGGTCCAACACAGAGATTTTGTTTACCCAGAAGTGCGTTTTGTTAGACGGACGTAATTAATGTTGTTACTTTTCAAGTTTTGTCTACTCAACTAAACATGTTTGTTGGCCGTTCTGTCAGTGCAGGGCGGGGGAATGTTGGTGGCGCAGTGTTGCCTGCGTGCGACGGTGGCAGGGACTGACCTGGAGCGCGCGAGTNTTCTGCATTCACCTACCCCAAAGGAACACAACAGTCAATGTCACATTGTTTATATCTTAATTTTCAAAAGACAACCATATTTATATAAATAAAATACTTTTACCAATCTGAATTCAATCAAACTGCATTACAAATTGGTTAGAGGAAGAATNATTCAATCAAACTGCATTACAAATTGGTTAGAGGAAGTAAACATACGTCTCAAACCACTTGTTTACGAATCACTCTTCTAACCTCTAATCCAATCCATGTCGTGTTGGCAGAAAATCAGTTCAGTGTTGGGATACGGAGACTCGTGTGCGCAGCCAGTGAGATCGGTCTAACATCATCTTTATAGTCTATGGTTGTAACTCAAGGGTACGGTGTAGACATAANCGCGCAGCCAGTGAGATCGGTCTAACATCATCTTTATAGTCTATGGTTGTAACTCAAGGGTACGGTGTAGACATAACGGTGTGATTTTGTGCAGCGTATCTCTGTCTCTCTCTCTAATTTAGTGACGTCACAGTGGTGACAACTGCCTGGAATGGCCCATAAGAATGTATACAAATACTGCGTTTTATTTTGTTTCAACGGCGATTAATATATAAATCAAAAGGGTAGGTTAATGTGGTTTTCGCAGGAGTAAAGCTGAAGAGACGCTTCATAATTTAATATTAGTCTCAAATGCTAATTTCAATTGAATGTGTTTTTATAGGTGGTGAAATACATACGTCGGGCTGTATAAAGACAGTAGATGTGGATTCGGTAAAAACATTACGGACTTCAGAATTTTTTTTCATCTGAAGCTTACATTCATTTGTTGAAATGGGTGTTTTTTTAGTATTAATTAAATTCGTGATAGAAAAGTAGCAATTATAATATGTATTTAAATTATTTTACTGCAACTATGTATAAGAAGTTCTTGTTATTAGGCACGTGAATATTGTTTATTCTTATAATACTATATTTACGAGTTATATCTACAGGTTTTATTTGGGGTATTCTTACCTTCAAATTGTGCTACTTAGACTCTTATGTGAGAGATAGGGAATATTAGGCTGGGAAAATAAGTCTAAGCGAAATTTAAGTTATTTCAAGCAGTGCATCTCACCTATCTGCTGCCAAGCGAACTTTGTTTGCTCTGTGCCAAGGAACATGTGTTAAACAATTACTAGCGTTTATACAACCACGAACATGTATATTACTGATGATCAGAGAAATTTTATTCTGGAGAAACAGAGNCAATTACTAGCGTTTATACAACCACGAACATGTATATTACTGATGATCAGAGAAATTTTATTCTGGAGAAACAGAGCTGAGATTTATACAATTTTTCTGCTCCATCAATAGTCATCTGCTTATCGAGGTAAAATTGTAGGTAGACTTTCTGAAATACAATTCCTTCGCTAATTTCTGAGGTCTACAACGGTGTGTAAACAGCCACATAATGGTGTTTTAAAATATTTACATTATCCAGGTTATATACTTTTTGAAAACANGCAACGGTGTGTAAACAGCCACATAATGGTGTTTTAAAATATTTACATTATCCAGGTTATATACTTTTTGAAAACATATAACTGTTGGAAATACCATTTTTAAAAATATTTTCAGGTCTGGAAACATGCTGTGTATTAGATACTGTACTGAATTCTACAGTCTTGGGCTTGATATATAATTCAAACACTCATGCTTAAAATATGCTGGGAAAGTCAATGATCCCTTGAGAGGATTTCAAACCATGTATTATATGTTACAAAATATTATTTCACTTTCAAGGCATGCTTAAGAACGCATTTTTAATACAGTTAGGTTTATTTAGGGTTATAATTCTTAAGGCATCATGCTTAGCACTTAATTTGACTTGTAACAATCCTAATATTTAAAATTTACCTAGGTAACAGAAAGTAATATATTTCAGCAAATGGCACCAATAGTGCAGAGTAGTGAAGTAACATATGGAGTACCCCAAGGTTCAGTATTGGGCTCAATTGTATTGGTAGTCTACATAAATGACCTTGGAAGATTGCCAATAGAGGGCCTACTGTCCCTATTTGCAGACGATGCATGACTTTTTTTTATAGATCAAATACAACAGCCTAACTATCGTATTATATGCCAAAAAAANTATTTGCAGACGATGCATGACTTTTTTTTATAGATCAAATACAACAGCCTAACTATCGTATTATATGCCAAAAAAAAGTCTGAATAAGGTATATAAATGTCTTGTAAACANGAGGGCCTACTGTCCCTATTTGCAGACGATGCATGACTTTTTTTTATAGATCAAATACAACAGCCTAACTATCGTATTATATGCCAAAAAAAAGTCTGAATAAGGTATATAAATGTCTTGTAAACAAAAAAAACTGACAATTAACATTGATAAAACAAATATGGTTATTGCAAGATTATGAAGTACTGAAATCTAAACTTTTAACTTAAATCTTAACAACGGTCCTATTTCTCGAGTGAATGTTGCCAAGTACCTAGGTATAAAAATAGACTATAAATTAAGCTGGGTTGAACATGTGGCATACATAAAATAAAAAAACTGTGCTTGTTATTGGCAAACTCAACCATTTGAGACTGGTACCAATAGCCATAAGGGAAATGTGTATTGCGCTTTAATACAACTGCATTTTCAATATAATATGAATGTAATATGGGGCCAAGGAACTAAAAGTATCACAAAAGTACTCGAAATATTACAAAAGCGGGCACAAAAATACTTTATGGCCTTCTCTTTTTGATACCATCATGAAGGCTATATCAAATAAGTAATACCAAACCACTAAAGATGCAAGTTCAACTTTGTATCAAGTTTGACATATAAAATAACAGCAACATTCATTCAAACCTGTCTGTTACTACCAGTAAAGATCTACATGAGCACAACACAAGACAAGCAAGCAACTTTCACCGGGAGTCAGTATAAGCAGATAAATATGGGTGTACTAGTCTTAAGTAGACTTTATAATAATTTACCAAAAAAATAAAGTAATCAAACAAAAAAAGATGTTTCTAAAAATGATTAAAGAGTATTTACGATGCATGTATAACGAAGATGTTTAAATGTGAAGACTTAACTGTAATGTAAAAGTAACCTAGGGAAATCTGAGAAGTTCTGAAATACTTTGAAATAAATTTGTATGTTAAATAATACTTTGCTAAAATATGTCTTAACTTGTAGCACTATGGTACGTGTAGGTATATGTAAAATTACAATTTGCTGCTATTTGTATGTATAGTCTGTCAATAGAGCTCTGCTCTCTCAGACATTTAATTAATTTTTTTTTTAACAGTTGATACCAAGAATCCACATAGTACCACCATTCTTCCTGCGCGTATAACCTGGCGTAACAATCAACACTGTAGTTACAGGCCAACAGTAAGACTGGCAAGCACAAATGGTAAGTTGTACAAATTTCAATACGTTAAAGGGCAGTATGTGTTGTGACAAAGGCCTGTGACGTTCACAGTATTTTCCGACTCAGGGCAGTGTATCTGGTGTCTCTTAGCTTACTATGAAAATGTGAGATATAAAAAACCTTGATTGTTTCTGTAATTACCCAATTCAAAATTTTTTTAATGCGTAATCTTTGGAGAATATTAGCCATTCAGGATTTTGGTGTACGGTGTAGCAATCTAACAATTATTCCTAAATATACCTACGAATTTGATTGAATCAGAGATGTTCAGCCTCCATCTAAGTTGGGTTAATCTCCGGGTACAAATATAAATGTGTAATTGAAGACTAATTTAAAACGCAAATAAGTGTTTTAAAACATTTTTGAGAAGTACCTTATGACTATATTTTTAACATATCGAAGAGTGGCTCACTGTTATACTAGCTTTGCTTGCCACTCTGTAATTTTATTGACTGAGGTCCTGCAAGCAATCGGAATAATCACAGGAGCAAGGAAGTTTTAAATGGCAGGTTGTTGGTGTCTATACTAGTATTTTGATTTCAGTGCGTTAAAAATTGCTAAGTGACGATACTTTAGCCGAGTACAGCTCATTGCGTACACATACCGACAATAAAGTGATATTCTTAGATAAAATATNAGTGACGATACTTTAGCCGAGTACAGCTCATTGCGTACACATACCGACAATAAAGTGATATTCTTAGATAAAATATACTTTTTATGAAATAAAAACAATTGTAGATGTTCAACTTTAATTTCATTCCAGTAATAATTAGAATTAGTATGCGGCAAATCTTTCAGGATGGACTCAGATTCCTTGCATTATTTCACCCAACATATTTATAAAAAAGTATAATTAATGGATAGAATTTAACAGTAAGTACTATCTTCTCGAACATTATTGCCAAACTCGTTATGCATGAATAACATATAGATGTTGGAAAGCACGTGGCAGTGCTTGCATATAGTAGTTTAAAATACACCTCGCTATGAGTTTCTATGCTAGTAGCTTAAGTTTAGTATGGTTATGTAATATATGTTGACACAACTACCAAGATTAAAACCTGCCACCTTTACATTTGCAGGTCCAATATAGTTCTATTAAAGTTTGCATGTTACGATCCGAGTAAAAGTCATACTCGAGTAATTTGAATCATTAGGGTGAAGTTACACAAACAAAGGAGTTCACATGCACCCATCCATCCAATAAAGTATAAATAACTCGCATGGCAATTACCATACGTGCTTGGCCTATTATGTTGGTTGTTCATAAAATCAGTGAGTTGTAGGTATGTTTATGTTTTGGTACTTGTGTACATACATAAATTGTTGAATAATTTTACTAACCGAAAGTATTTACTTTGAGTTTAGGAAAATAGGAATTATGAAATTTATATGTTCTCAATTGCTTGAAAGCTAACTATAGAGTAATTTAATTATTTAATTTTCGGTATTTATATAATAAATAATGTTAAAAANCAATTGCTTGAAAGCTAACTATAGAGTAATTTAATTATTTAATTTTCGGTATTTATATAATAAATAATGTTAAAAACATAGGGTGGGTCAGGGAAATGGGGAAATAGTGGTATTTATAAATCTGTAGGACTACTAAATAAAATGCTGGGCATTCACATAACAGTTTTATGTTCTTTTTTATCGCTTAATACAAAAGCAATGCGTTTAGCAGATGAAAATATGCATAATGTACAACTCGCATTAAAAATACAGCACGAATTGGTCACTAAATTACAGATGGATCACCTGTCAGAAAGATTTCATTCTCGTTGTTTAAGTAGCCTATTTTGTGTTTCCGGCCAAGCCGATAATTTGTATATGGAATTGCCTAAGTTTTTTGGTTCGGTGATACATTTATACATAATAGCTTGAGGCAAGACAAACGTTGGTAGATGCGGCATTCATCTACGTCCGAAACAACAGAAATCCCCGACGAGGTTATAGTTCCCTTCGGCATGTGCTATATAAATAAATACGTTTAACCACGAAAGTGTGTAATTTTTACGCTGAAATGTTCTTGCAGTGCTTCTTTTAAGGTAAGCAATAGTAATAATCAATTAAATAAATTCCATTTGCTGCAAATAATACGTTAGCAAACATCGTGTATTATATGCAACTGTTTATTAGTTTAATCTTCATATTTGACGAATATAAAAGACTTTGTCATGTTATTCGGTTCGCCTACTTAAATAAGACAAATCACATGGGACGCGATTTGTTATTAAAATAACTTTAAACTATTTTAATTATTCGATTATTACAAAACGTCNCAATTGCTTGAAAGCTAACTATAGAGTAATTTAATTATTTAATTTTCGGTATTTATATAATAAATAATGTTAAAAAGCATTGGGTGGGTCAGGGAAATGGGGAAATAGTGGTATTTATAAATCTGTAGGACTACTAAATAAAATGCTGGGCATTCACATAACAGTTTTATGTTCTTTTTTATCGCTTAAAACAAAAGCAATGCGTTTAGCAGATGAAAATATGCATAATGTACAACTCGCATTAAAAATACAGCACGAATTGGTCACTAAATTACAGATGGATCACCTGTCAGAAAGATTTCATTCTCGTTGTTTAAGTATCCTATTTTGTGTTTCCGGCCAAGCCGATAATTTGTATATGGAATTGCCTAAGTTTTTTGGTTCGGTGATACATTTATACATAATAGCTTGAGGCAAGACAAACGTTGGTAGATGCGGCATTCATCTACGTCTGAAACAACAGTAATCCCCGACGAGGTTATAGTTCCCTTCGGCATGTGCTGTATAAATAAATACGTTTAACCACGAAAGTGTGTAATTTTTACGCTGAAATGTTCTTGCAGTGCTTCTTTTAAGGTAAGCAATAGTAATAACCAATTAAATAAATTCCATTTGCTGCAAATAATACGTTAGCAAACATCGTGTATTATATGCAACTGTTTATTAGTTTAATCTTCATATTTGACGAATATAAAAGACTTTGTCATGTTATTCGGTTCGCCTACTTAAATAATACAAATCACATGGGACGCGATTTGTTATTAAAATAACTTTAAACTATTTTAATTATTCGATTATTACAAAACGTCNTACAAATCACATGGGACGCGATTTGTTATTAAAATAACTTTAAACTATTTTAATTATTCGATTATTACAAAACGTCGTATACTGTCCACTATGTTTACACTCATATGGGTTCTCGCTGACGTAGTGCGCAAAACGCGACGCATTCGAACAGCTGATCAAGAAAGCCAGTATTTTTCTTTCGGCAATGCTCAAGAGTATAACGAGAGTTCCTTTCTCTATTCATTTATTTGCCGAAGCAAGCCTTAGTAGGTTCTACGGTACTGCCAACGTTGTATTACAGGGTAAATCACACATTTTCAATTTATGCTGGTGGCAATGTGGAGACCTCGCCAGCTCTTTTTTTTTTATATATTGTTAGGGGTCTACGTTTTCTGATCAATATTATTAATGTGTCACCTATTCATAATTATTTCATATCATAAATACATTATGGCGAATATTAACTGTTACCGTGAAGATGAAACACTACTTTATAATCATAGACTGATTGTAAAGTAGTTTTTCACCTTCATGGTTACAGTTAATATGCGATTAAATGTATTTGTCACACATATGCGTCGTGTAAATACACGTAGCATGAATAAACAGATGTGAAGGGCGCTTACACAAATAATATGTGGATCAAGCATGTGTTTATACAGCATCTAAAGAGAGAAACTACATAATTGTTTATTGTATATTCTTGCTATGTGAAAATAGTACATACTTTGTTTAAACATGCAACAGTTTTTTTAAATGCCGAGGTTGTAATACCGCATAACCTTTACTTCGGGTAAAGGAGAAGGGGCGCGATGGCGAAGTGGTTAGACTACTCGCCTCCCACCTAGGAGAACAAAAAAAAGGGGGGGGCGGAGGTTGCTATAGGATTTACTCATGTGTAGAGACCTGAAAAATTTGCTGATTCTTTTGGGACAAGCTAGAATTCAAAACACGTGTGTTAATAAAACTTCAGCCACGGTGTTTGACACCTCCTGGAGAAGGCTAGCCAAATCGTCGCTTTCCACTGTGACAGCAGACAAACAATGTGCAACTGATGTCGGCATATTTGTACATAAGACTGTAGAGTATAGCCTGCAGGTCATTGAATTCGTGAATTTTTCAGGTCTCTACTCATGTGGTGTAATCATGCCGGACGGTGCCGCTGGTCGGCGGGTTTTCTCGGGATCTCCCGTTTCCCCCACTCTTGCATTCCGGCGATGCTCCATACTCACCTCACTTCACCCTCGTCGGCTCTCAAGACCTCGCTGTTAAGAGCCGCCCAAGTCTCTTCACACACTCACTCACTTGACTTTGGGTATCTTCGAGGATTCGTTTTTCCTATTTGAGCTACGAGGGCCTGCTAGGTATGAGATAATTCCGCGACTTCATTTGAGGACAAGCTGTACTTCAAAAGGATATAAATTTGAGTTGCTCTTGCAGTTGAATCACCTTTAATTAGACACTCCCTGGATGACTCTGAGCCAGTTACAAAGCTACAAGTAAACGAGGACGGAACATAATGACAACAGGTCTGTGGTACAAATGGATACGCACTGGGGCAGCAGCCAATGTATAAATAGCTGAGGCTCAGTATACAAAGTGCTGTGGAATCTATCCTGCNGGATACGCACTGGGGCAGCAGCCAATGTATAAATAGCTGAGGCTCAGTATACAAAGTGCTGTGGAATCTATCCTGCGACTCACTGAGCATGCGGAATTACCCCATTCCTACCATAGAGTGAAGATGGCGTAGACCGATTTTCGTATTCTGCGGATGCCTCCAACATTGACTCACCCATGGCCAATGCAGTTGTCTAAGTCACACGGTTACCAGTGATCAGCGTGTTTGTTTGCATTTAAATTCTCAACAGACCCACCCTTTTATATGAATAAAATACTCTTGACTAACTTCAGTCTATTCTAATTGTATTAAAACAAGGTTAGAGAAAGTGTACAAACATCTNGGATACGCACTGGGGCAGCAGCCAATGTATAAATAGCTGAGGCTCAGTATACAAAGTGCTGTGGAATCTATCCTGCAACTCACTGAGCATGCGGAATTACCCCATTCCTACCATAGAGTGAAGATGGCGTAGACCGATTTTCGTATTCTGCGGATGCCTCCAACATTGACTCACCCATGGCCAATGCAGTTGTCTAAGTCACACGGTTACCAGTGATCAGCGTGTTTGTTTACATTTAAATTCTCAACAGACCCACCCTTTTATATTAATAAAATACTCTTGACTAACTTCAGTCTATTCTAATTGTATTAAAACAAGGTTAGAGAAAGTGTACAAACATCTNTAATAAAATACTCTTGACTAACTTCAGTCTATTCTAATTGTATTAAAACAAGGTTAGAGAAAGTGTACAAACATCTCAAAGAACTTGTTTACGTAAACAGTATTCTAACCTCAAATTCTATCCAAGTTGTTTCTGACAGTGGTGTTGGTAGAAAAACGGTCCAATTTTGGAACACGCATAGTGGCTTATGTGCAGCTAGAGTGAGCTCTCTACCCCATTTTCTCTCTACGGTCCTTACGTTACTTTCGTGGGACTGTTACGAATTAAAATTTGTTCTACTCAGTTTGGGAATCTCAGTGCTAATAGTTTGGCATCTTAGAATTTTTGCCTCCAGGTCACACTGGTGTGGCATGTGTACAGGATTATCTTCGTTTGGCACGTAAGCAGAGAGGCAATTGCAATTTTCAGAAATATATATAATTACGTAAATTCTTACGACTTTATTCTGTCAGAACCTACTGTTATGGTGTGAGCAGGCCTTAGCTGAACGGCTTGCTTGATCACACCTTCAAACATTAAACCTGGAAACGAGTGGGATCGCAACACCACCATTTGGCCGTCGACCCTTGAGAAAGAAGACAGTTGCAGAAATCCCCTCCACCGGTCACTGAGCGGGGCCGCAGAACCACGCGCTTGATATAGGCCGGCGTAACACCTGGAACAGCGGCTTTTAGTCTTTTGTCGTTTGGGCGACCCGACCAGCGAAGCAGACCAGGAAGATGGGTGTGTCCGGTCGTCGTTAACCGTCTCGTAGAATCAGCCTCCGGCAACATTAACAAGGTGATGACTCTCCAGTTATGTTTAAATAAAATGGCGTGAATTAAATGTAATGAATAATCATCTTGGTATTCAATTTAAAGCTCCCCAATCAATAGTCATTTAAATAGCAACTGTATAATATTCATGTAATAAAACTCATCTTATACTGTTGTGCTCTGCTGAATCATGAGTCATTATTGAGCTACGTCCCTAGCAACTTTCACGTACGAATGGCTTAAAAGCTAGCTCGTAAGCTTTTTCGTCGCACTAAGAGTGGAAATGTAACGAAATATATCCACATACCATTTAATATTCTGTCGTAAAAATTGATTTACAAAACATTGGAATACGTAATTACGTTATTTTAAAGGGGAAAATCGAATTGAAAAATTCCGTTTTATGACAGTTATATTTATTTCTCTCTTAAATTCGAACCTACCGTTTTTATCACTAAAACCAAATTACTTATGTGAATACTTAATGCCAAACACATGTGCATTTTTCTGTTAACTCTTGCAAACAGCATTGGAGTGCGTGAATAATAGGTACAAGGATACAGCTAATATATAACATTTTTTCTAGGGTAAGTGTATATTACCAATAGAACAAACCGAACTTTTACACACAAATATATAGGATTTCTCCATTTGCCACCAGCTTAAAAGCGACGTCTTAGGAAGACCGGCGCACCTTGCGGTGGAAATTTTCCCTGTGCCAAACTCCCCCATAATAAATCTCGATTTTGTTCCCAACCTGAATGGAATAAACCTTATTGTGTGCGTATTCAGGGGCAGTTAACAACAAGTGGTTGCCTAACTTATGAAGCAGCTTTTTACTCGACGCGAGATACAATGACTCGTGCAAGATGCAGACATTTCACTAACCAAATAAATTAACATACCAATAGTACTGTTGAAGGTAGGTTAAATTAATTTTAAATGGATCCTCGTTACAATTTGTGTTGCACGTTGTATCTCTGGAATAATTAAGCTATTTTTTATCCAACTTGGCATGTTGGTAATTCTTACTGTCTTTACAAAATACACTAATTGGAAATATTTCTAGTGTTCCATGTTTAAATATGACATAAAAAATTTAACACGTAAATGCCATATCTCAATAACTGTTCAGCCAGTTCTCGCCACTTTTGTAGGCAGATAATATTGTGAAAGAATCTTAAAATTTCTATATGTTAGTCTCTTACTTTCAAACGGCGGTCTTATTCTTGCAATATTGTATGGCACACTGCTACTTTCAGTTAACTGATTTAATTCAACTGTGTTGTGTGGAAGTATTACAGTTTGCACTTTATTCAGTTAGTAAAGCATAAAAAAGGTATTGCCAAAAAAATGTATTGTTAAAAGCTTACACCAAATCTGCCATCCATAAAATCTGATGGAAAATTCCTTCTGTTTAGATATTTTGAAACACACAAGGTCCTACTATGTAATTATTTGAGTGTATCATAATTATTTGCATATATATGTAGACGATTAAAGGTTAATTAATTTTATTGATAACTTTTTGTTTTTCAAGAATCAATATTGACAGGGCTCAGTCAATCATAGGTTAGCTATGCTGGTTGATAGGTTTGAGTGAAACAACAGAGCGACTGTTGGAACTTCCAAGTGCCACAATATGAATGACAGTCTTGTCAGCATTACACAAATGAGACCGGTGCCCTAAACCACGGAAAAATACAGACAATTAAATAACCACGAGTAAAAAGCAGAAACACGGGAAGACATTAGCAGTGTGTCTATCCACATCAAAAGCGCGTGAGTATCTCTTTCCAACTTCAAACACATTGTCGTGTGGTCAAGCAAAGCACTGAAAGTATGCAGTTTTATATTCAACTAGAGTAAGAAGGTGGAGGGAAGATATGCTGTATTTCATAAAAGTTAGCATCGTGAAGTCGAAATGAACGAAGTCCTTAACAGTGAAGTGAGTGAGTGAGAGAAGATATTTGGGCGGCTCTTAACATCGATGTCTTGAGAGTCGATTAGGGTGAAGTGATGTGAGTATGGAGCAGCGCTGGAATGAAAGGGCGGGGGAAACAGTAGATCCCTGAGAAAACCCGCTGACCAAGGGCATCCTCCGGCACGATTCCCACATGCGAAAATCCAGGAGGGACCCCGTCGGGAATCGAGCCCGGTTCGCCTAGGTGGGAGGCGAGTAGTTTAACCGCTACACCACCACGGCCCCTCCTTATCAGTGAAAATGCATAATAATTAAAATTAAACACACATTCATATATATAGTGTGTATATATATATAGTATATCACACACTATATATATATATATGTGTGTCTTCATGTGTGTGTGTGATTTGCCTATCTAAGTTTTCCATCTGACTACTGTTACTGGCTCCTAGAACAAATGCCTGAAATCACATTAATTTGAGCTGGGTGGGCGTGTGATCACCTAACCTGAAATTTGTAATGTAATTCCGCTTAACATACAGTATCTCCTCTCAGGGGCTAACTGCTGAGAAAACTCAGGTTCGAGTTACAGTTTGCTTTCAAATCAAACATCGTCGAACTCAACGCCCTCCCCCTGGCATCCTTTCCCAGTAAGTTAACATGTGTCTTCCCGTGACGGGAAAGTAGGAGGGCGCTAACTTTGTTAAGGTAAGGTGTAAGTAGTTCAAAGCGTAATGCAAGAAGGACAGCACCCATTATCGGTTCGCAGGAAAAGGACAGTTAGACTGAAGAAAGGGAGTTGAATTATAAAAGTTTGAACTACGCTCTGCACTAATGCATGTTGTATCATTAATTCAGATAAAGTTCATCCCCAGCCAAACAATTTTTGGAACGAAGAAAATTTGTATGCCTTAAAGTTTTATTAAAAGTTTGATACTTAAATTTATGGCTCATAAATATACTTATTTCGGTTTTATACACACAAGCTTATGAATTCGCGTCGTAGTGACGTGTTTATGTGTTTAAACACTTCACACACCATGTTAATTTTTACAAGTGGCGGAGGATATACAATTGGCAGAGATTATAAACTAAGCAAGCCTCTTAGAAGGGTTCAGTTTTGTAACGCGAATAACTTTAATAAAACTGATTTCGTATTATTTACACTTAATATGCATTAACGTGCTCCTGTAAAAGTCTGAAAGTATCCATAATATACGCGTTTTAGAATTTTTGAAGCTTATGTTGGCCGGATGGCTACAGTCTATTCGCGGTATCTTCACACTTTTCTGATCAAACCTTTGAAAAAACACCCCATTTATGACGTGTTTGGTTGTTTCCTAGATACGTCATGTGTCACAAAAGCATTATAATTCCATCAACATCAAAATGTCTTATTTTTCATTAAATTAAACTTTTGCTTATAATTTATGTAAAAACTATAAAATTTCGTTTATAATTAAAATTAATTAAACCAGACAGAAAATGAGTGTGTTGGTAATGCCTAGTACGAAGTAGTTCTCATGCTAAATGTCATTAATGAGTGTGCATGGATACGGTGGGTTGTTCCTTTCATGTAATTTTCTAGACTCAGTTAAGCTTCGTTTGCATGGAGCAGAATAGCCTGAAAGGAGAACTTTATCAGGGCTTCAGAAAAAAATGGAAGTAACCGTGATCGAACTATAGTGTCAGTTCCTTAACCATGCCTTTTATCTGGGAAGTTGCATATAAGTTTCTTTAATGGCCTGCATTGTACGCAGGATCCATTAAGGGAAATCTCTGACGTGGGACAAGCATCAATCGCCGTTAAGGGTTTTGACACCCAAATACGTATTTATATTTGTACTACATACTATTAGAATTTTAGACATTATTAGAGATAACTTTTTCCTCAGGAGAGACAAATTTTGAGCGCATAGCTTTTGCATAAATTCATGTCAAAATAACAATTTTGTTGTATTGGAAATGAACCCTCTCGGATTCATTTTACTTTATTATAAGCTGGCATGTGTGCTTGATATCAGAAAGACGTATTTAAATACAAAATTACCTCTCTTCATACATAGCCCTAGTTAAGACCTTGTGCATGTGATGTTCAGCTGCATTAGTTTTCTGTGATATAGCGGGACGCTTTTAAGCGTCAAGTTATTAATCAATAAAGCGTAATAAATTACCTATGAATAATATTAAATGTGTGGAGGTTATATTAAATATCAGTACTACGTAAATAAATATAAATTATAAAATTATAAACATGTTTCAGAGTGTATGTTGTATTAAGCGTCGCACTGGTAAATACAATGGTTATGAAAGTAAACAATTTACTGCTAATGTAATATGTCTTAAGTGAAACAATGGAGATTTTTCTGCACTTAAATGGTGTCAGTTGTAATAAATTATATTCCTTGTTTAAAAACGCCTGGTCTTTGTCGATTTTCGATTGATATTATATCCGTAAAGTTATTTGGAAACAGCACATTGAGTATTCTCATTTTTTAATAACCAACCAATTCGAAATGTTGTTTTAATTTGCACTTCCGCAGTCTTCCTTATCTGGAAATATAAGTCTTTCAGATGTTCAGAAACGTAGAAAATACACAGTTGTAAGCAGCAATACAAAGCATTAAAAAAAACTTTGAGTTTTTAAAAATTCCTTGATCATCAAACTCACCGGCTCATCCGCAGTTTTTTATGGCAGTATAAATTAATTAAGGCCAATGAATTTATTACTATTCTCGTTTTGCAGGAAAGCGCTTTAAAATGCTTCAACTCTATAGAAAATTAATATCAGCGTCCTTTCCATCACGATTAATGTCTCGTAATTAGTTTCTTTACACGTCTGCAGTACAACTTCTAGGCATTTAATCAGCTTACGTTTCGTTTGCCGGTAATAAATCCATTCCTTCGCTATATTTATCAGAGTGGGGTAAAACGTTAAGACATTCAAAGTGAACACATATTTTTAATTAATGCAATAGCTCACAATAAAGATTATTATATTTTTTATACTTATATTATCCATATTTTGCTCCATGGATCTTGTGCGCGACGGATATTTGAAGCATATTTCTGAGTTAGACGAAGTACTGTGTTTAAATTCAGTTCACACTACTACGAATGTATAACATCTTCTAGACTCTGCTTTGTTGGGCAGACTGCGAGACCAGGAGTTTGTTCGTCTTTTTCCAATTAACCGACTTTGCAGATAAACGATGCCCTTCTTTCCGGCAGTCTCTCGTCTCCATTATTTGCACTTCGAGTCGCCAATGAAATCGCTTACTAACTCTCTATCTATGATTGAACAAGTTTGAGACTCGGCCATGAATTGATTCCAGCTGTTGTAGATCTTCATTACTTGCGTGCAGCTAAGGACCGACTTTGATTCGACCACACCATCCGTCTCGAAAAAGCTTCACATTCTTCCGCATTCTTACGACCTAAGGCCACGCTCGGCTAGACAAAGAACTATTTTTGTGAAGCAGATTAATTCCCTTAAATGATGTCGTGTCTAGCGATACATTAGCTGAAACAACTGTGTCCTAGTTATTTTTAACTTCTGTGACCATCTGTTGCAAATGCAGTTTTCGCTTTTAAGTATATAATTATTGCTTTTCTCACTGTCCTTAGCACCCCCCGTACTTACAAGTTTAATTATGGAATCAAGAAGAGAATTTTCTGTAGCGTGTACTTGGCACTCAGATTTTTTTTTTATTCTAACAAAAACCCTTTGTTGTTTTACGAGGGCCAAACGACTTTAGTTTAATTTATAGCTGATTTCCGGGCACCGCAACGCCAGAACACTGTCATATGTTTATTTGTTACGTAGACCAGTTGATCAGCTAATTTTTGGATGCATGTGCTTGCTATTTGTCGTCAGTACCGTCTTAACAGTGAGTGGGAGCCAACAAGATACATCGTTCGTTTCAGGCTAGTTCGGCAGTATTATTCTCGGTTTGCAATGATAAGCCGCTAAATACGCAATCATGATTACTGTTTTTTCTTATCAAAATAGGGCCGTGGTGGTGTAGTGGTCAGACTACTCCCCACCCACCCAGGCAAAACAGGGTTAGATTCCCAGCGGGGTCACTCCCGGATTTTCACATGTGGGAATCATGCCGGACGATGCCACTGGTTAGCGGGTTTTCTCGGGGATCTCCTGTTTACCACCCCCCTTTCATTCCGGCGCTGCTCCATAATCACCTCAATCACGCTCATATACTCTCAAGACCTCGCTGTTGAGAGCCGCCCAAATATCATCACTCACTCACTTATTCTATCAGCGGTCTATTCGAAAATACTTGGTTCAGTTATTTAGAATATTTCTTAGGTTATAACTCTGGTAAGTTTGGTGATGTGAATATCTACTCTACATAACCATCTGACTAGTTTCGTTATTCTGGATCGTATTAAGGGTTTGTTCTTCATGCATGCATATATAAGCTCTATATTCGGAAATAATTAGCTCAGTTATTTAAAATATTTAGCAGGCTGCAACTGTGGTAAAATTTATAATATGATAGCGTTCCTAATGTTTATATCAAATAGACTTTCATCCTAATTTTTTATTTCCTGCATGGTATCCGTGCAAGTAATCAGTTTGGTGCAATATATTTCACAAGTTAAGTAATATAAATAAGACGCCTAAGAACACTGAGCTCGAACTGATAAAACATTCAAATTTTCAAGAAAAAAAAAAGCAAGGAAAAGTTGTATCATCCTCAGCCACAGATCATGTGGCATGCATAGCAATGACATCTGTTTGTAGTAAAATCGACTGCGTTTCCCGTCCAATCAAGCCATTGCTAGAGTAACTTACACTCTAAATTCGAATCAGCGGAAAACGACTGAGTCACAGTGAAATTCAACTACTCGAATCAGTGAAAGTGGCTCCACTTAGAATCGGTGGAAAACACTGGTTGCTTCAGTGAAACAATTTCGTTGATTGAACAGGTGACATTTACCTTCGTGCGGCGAATTAAATATTGCTTTTACTGAATTCAGTTAAATCATCATGAGAAATGTATTTCCAATAGTCGCTGTTTATATTGGGCAATTTAACGTAATTTAGAAAAGTAACAAAGTTTTGCGGCGTCTCCGATTCAAAACCACAGAATCACGCTTCCAGGCCGTTATCTTACCAATCGAGCGACCACGTAATGGTTGACAGTAAAGAGAAAATATTTAAATTTTACTTTTTTTTTCGAAAATATGTAGCTTTAAACTGTGTGTCCTTTCTTTTCGTTTTTAGTTTCATTAGTAACATTACGATTGTTAAAACATGTAATATGTAATGCGTATGAATGCACTAACTTCGCCACTTTTAATGCAGTTTAAAACTTATCGAGCGCTGTGATGGTTACGTGAAAACTAAATGAAAGAAGTAAAAACTAAATGAAAGACTGAATTTCATGTTGCCTCGTAAAATAGCGTTACGAAAAACAAAACTCACATTAAAAACATTTTTTTATTACTTTTATTTGTTTATGTATTGTTATTTCACTTGATACGCCTTTTACTACTGATCTATCAGTCAAAAAACAAATCACTGAAACAGCGAATGAAATGGTTGATGTATCAGTGTAAAATGTCACTAAATCAATAAATGAAGGAAAACTGGCATTTTTTTCACTAATTCAATAGTTTAATTGACTGAAGAGACTATTGAATAAGTCAGGCGTTGTTAATTGATTTAAACAGCGAAATTTTCACTGATTCAGAATAAGAGTGTAATACATGGGTGCTGAAAATACCTGCACTTTATTATTTTATTTTTCAGTGAACTTCGGTTTTAGTGTTTCAAATTAAAATCGAAGTTTCTTTCTGCTTTCTACAAGGAGAGAAGTGTTGACTTTTCTCCACTTATTTGCAAAGTACTTTTAAGTATCGAATTTGAAAGTTCCTATGAACTGGAAATCCGGAAGGTGGTATGCTCATTAATCTTTGCCCGGAAATTTTGTTGAGTTGGCTATACGTGTACCGTCTATGCTGAAGTAATTTTCGGCAAGTAATTTCAGACTCGTGACAGTGAAAAACGATCTACATCGAAACTGTGAAATATACAGAGGCAGATTTATTTTACCGATTAGGATGTGTTGCCTTTTGCATTCGGTTTTCAGGTACTTATAATGAACTCGAATGTGTGCGAAAATAAAATGCATGATGTTAAGTTTTTTAGTGAGATAGTCTCTAGTATGTTAATGTTATAGATTGTGGTGTAATTATGTATATACGGAAGTAATTATGCGCTCAGTGTTTTGCGTGTTCGATGTGTATACACAATGTACTGTGGCTTTGGAAACATACAATCTGGACACTCTCGCTGTTATGGAAGAATGTTGACAGTACGAAAATTGTAGAAAAATATATCATAAACGAGTTGAAAGAACGTTTTTTTTTCTAATTCGCTCAAAATTATTATTTTGGAACATCTTTAGGAAGTCATTACTGGGTTGTTCATCTTAACGCAAAAACGTAAGTGTAACGAACAAATACGTTTTGGGCGTCGACGGCATTACATTTCGTTTTTGAAAAGAGGACTACAATCTCCCGTCGTAGCACATCATAATGCGATGCATTCGTCATTCTTATGAACCGCGTATTTAGCACGTCATACGGCAGACGGTACGTCACAGTCGCTAACAAAGAACCGAAAACACTGTATTTTTTATAAAGCTTGCGATAATAATAAAAAAAAAAGTTTTTTAACTGTCGAACAATCTTACTTAATTGGTACGGTGTTAATAAATTCAGTTTTCTTACAAGTTAATCATAATAAAACTCTCAAAACTACCGATAAACATTTCAAAATGCTGGTTTACTTCACGCAAAAATTGTACAAACATCAATCAACTGTAGATATTTCTGCAAGAGGCGGTGCCTTTATAACCATTTATCACAAAAGTAAAATGATAACGTTTTTAATTTTGACACACTGCAAGATAACTTCCAAGACTTCATATTCCGAATTCCATCTCGAGATACATGTTTTTTTTTATATCGTCTAACAGCAAAACCTTTTTTACGTTGTGCATTTCTTGCCATAATATTGCTTTTTGCTGTAAGTACGAAATGAATGCCAGTGCAATAAAGGTCAAAACTGCACCAGTGTACTAACAGTTAGGCTACGTACGTAGCCGCCAACGAGACTTTTATCAAATGAGGGGCCACAGTAAACTCAGGAGAGGACGTTTTTCTCCTAGACTGAGTTACGCATATCTCGCATTCTATGTTTGCGAAGCCTGAGTAGTACACCCTTCGCCATTTCAGTTCATAAAGAGAAAACGGCAGTACTAAAACGCTCGAAGCAAAAGAATATTAAAAACAGTCGAGGAGCATTCTGCGTGACGTATCAAACATTTCAGAAAATATTTGCTCAAAAAGTGTAACACGCTGGTTATCGACTAATAACCAGTGGATTAAACTGACCCATGTAGGTATTAGTTAAATACTTGTGCCCAACTTCGCAACTTCGCAGGATTACGCAATACCATCGCTACGAAAATAAGCCCTTTTTTAAGCCTAGGGCGTTTGTTTGATTCAGTGCTCGGTAGTATCGATGTATGTATCCAGGCACGAAGCTATCTATTAGGGTTCTAAATTCGCCCCTATGTTGTTCTTATACATTGAAATCACATTTTTAAGGATGGAAACTAGTCAGTAAAATCAGTAGAAGTTTTTTTTTGTGGCAAAGTCAGTATTTGGTCAGTATTGTGGAGAAATGTTCAGTAAAGTTAGTTTTTCTATTAAACTTTCTGCATCACAGCTTAGTTCGGCAAGAGAACGTCCAAATACTAGTGGTGCGTCAGGTGTAACGGGAACCATTCAGCTGTATGGTGTTAGTGAAAATGCATCAAGAGCGGAACTCATTTATGTTATGAAAGCTATTGCTTCAGGTTTGTATTTTGCAGCATTGCGTGAAGACATCCCGAACATCCCTGGATGTGTCCATCATGCATATCTGTTAACTAAATCATGTCTCTACACGAGGAACAATTTTAGCAGCAAAGTTATGTCCCTCGATATTGCATAAAACTCTTGTGTTTTGCTTTATATCTCAAAAATTGTGCGTCATAGAAAAAATAGCATGAGATGAAAATTGCCGGCAACTAAATTATATATAATAAAGGTTTTTACAAAATGTTACGATTCTCAGGCCATTTTGAATATATCCACAAGTAACTATTTTGCGCCAACTGTTTATTAATCTAATAATCTGTAAACTTAAATGGTTTAAAGTTTGCAGTCTGTGTTATTTTTATGAATCTATTTAGTAGCAAGTCGTTCTAATCATCATATTTCCACCAATTCAAAAGTTTTTCTCTAACGTTGCACACTATATAATTCATAGGATTCATATTTCACAGTGCAGACCACACAGCAATAAACATATAAATGACGCCGGGTCGACAAGGATGCATTACCAGTCAGTCGTTGCTTCTTCAGACGGGCTTGGAAAGATTTGGTTTTTTTCAACAAAGTGTTCGGGTCTGTAGTCTGAACGTCTGTGTTTGGTCAGTTTTTCTCCATTCTCCCAGTCAGTTAAGTCTGTAATTGTAATTTCTCACTAAGCTTCCATCCTTGTTCTTTTATTTTGTCTATTAAAATAACAAATAATAAAATTCTGGTTAAATGCAATGGTTATTACTTGGCGCACAAATGTTAATGACAATGAGTGTTATTGTGATGCCACAGGAATCCCAGTTCCCCGTACTAATTATTTACATGATATGACAACTGAAAGCGATATTTGTAATGCAGAAAAAGCAACACAGAAAGAGGTTTTAGATAATAGTAGACTAATCTGACACTAACAACCAGTGCTATTCTTGGCTATAGTTTTGTGAATAATGTACTTATTCCTGTATCAAGATAATAATAAAAATACATGCAACGTATCCTTTTCTCATTTGAAGTGTTTGAAACTCACAAAAAAAGCCTTCAAAATTGAAGAGTCCCCTCGAATAACGTTGTACAGCACACAACACAACATACTCTATACAATGTTGTTCGAGGGGACTCTTCAATTATGTCAAGCAATGACGATACATTTGTCCAAAATAAAGCAACGATAGGTTAAATTTGGTTCACATATATAGTACGTTTGTAAAACGCGTTTTCTTGAAGTAAAAACATAACCGCATTCAGATCACGAATTAGGATCGGAAATTTTTCATCGACGTTGTTATCTGAACGGAAAATTTGTATACAGTATTTAAACAAAATTTTCACATGAAGAAAATCATGTTAATTTTTCTTCGGCACATTACAATGAGTAGGCCTACGCACAGTTGTCTGTATTAGACTCACGTGGAAAATTTAAAAAATCGCATTTCCCTTATTTTCACTCTAAGCCCTCGTTCGTAACAGAGGAATTTCATCTTAGATTGACAGGCCATCGAAGCACAAATATCCGAATGTATACTGTGCGGACGGACAGGGAGAATGACGTCATGTTTGATTAGATCATGATAAGCTTATCTATTTCAAGTCTCGTATTTTGTTAAAATTGAGTGTACCGACCACTCGAATCTTGACTGCACGCGCGACGCATCACTTGATTACTTATCAGGAGCAGAGTCCGTGAAATATTTGGAAACGCTATGATCACGTTCCGTCCCCTGCGTGAATGCAATAACTTCATGTTGTTCCATTGCGTAGTACTTGCATCATTACACTGGAGAGTAGAACATCAACCGTGTGCTGGTTTAGGCAAATTGACTGAAAATAAAAACTGAATATGTACAGCATGTCAAAAAACTTAACAAAAATCACGTTGTTGTTCGTAATATAACCTAGCGCAACGTTACTAAAACTACATAAAACACATACGTCTTCTTTATATACACGCCTGTACACGAATCAGTGCTGGGGCCGCGGTGGTGAAATGGTTATACTACTAGCCTCCCACCTAGGCGAACCGGGTTCAAGTCCCGGCGGGATAGCTCCCGGACTTTCTCATGTGGGAATTGTGCCGGACGATGCCGCTGGTGCGCGGGTTTTCTCGGGGATCTCCCGTTCCTCCTGCCTTTGCATTCCGGCGCTGCTCCGCACTCACCTCGCTTCACCCTCGTCGGCTCTCACGACCTCGATCTTAAGAGCCACCCATATCTCTCCGCACCACTCCGCGTATCAGTGCCTCCCTTGGTATTTTATATCCGTAACCAACGTGAAACTACTTCATAACGTATTTGTCCTTCAGGCCTCGTGTATTCAATGCACAAGAATGGTCGGAAATTGAGAGACTTATATGTATAATGGTGCGGAAATGGACCAACTTTCTTTTCGCTCAGTGCGCATTTAGAGGTAGCGAAATACGTTTTCAGTAAGCATCAACTTATTTCATTGACATAAACACACCATAAACACTATGAAATTTAATCACTGAGGGCTATGAAACGTGCTGCTTCTTTCAGTTTCCCAGCTTCACGTGTTTGCCACATATTTATGAGAAAATGAATGCAGCTGATCCAGTGTGTCAGTGATAATAACGTCTCATACAAGTATATAGTGCGCATGACACCAGATTTACGTGAAGCCAAAAGTGTCGTATTAACGATGTACATAGCCCCGCCAAAAATTAAATCATTCCATGAGGTTTTGAGAGCCCGTTTCACCAATTTCTGTGCTCAGTTATTCTATACTTGTAGGCCCGCCAACAATGCAGCATCATTGATTTTGTTTTGTTGGTTTATTCACGATCGCGCTTATTTATTGAAGCGTGTCAGGAGTTGGCTTAGCCTATATTTACAAATGGAAACAACGCAAACAGCCAGAGTCGCCATGAATTGCGCACTGTAAGCACACAGTTGCACAGTTGCATTCGCCTGTCTGCAGGAGCTGGAAAGATCACATCGCGGTACGAACTCAGGCTTACGGGCGTCGGGCCCCAAACAATTATTTATTTTATACTTGTACCAAACGTTGTTAAAACTCGCACGCATTGAATGTGATGAAATTTTCCTCGAATAAGAAATTTTTTACTCTTTATAATGTTTTAGTAATTTTATTTCAAATACAAAATTATTTTTTTGTTGCAGCCGCAGTAACAAATGGTGAGTAAGTTGTGCAGATGGAAAAATTTACAATATAAACTAATGCCGTAAGGCTGCTGCTTGACATATGAAATCACCAAATAACAGTTCATATATTTAAAAAAAGTTAAAAAATATGTAAGCATTCCTTATATATATCGCTTGTTATTTGGTAATTACGTGTGTCACGTAATAGCCCATAAGATTAGTTTACTTTGTAAATCTTTTCATCTGTAAAACTTGGTTGGTATTTGTTATTGTGGGTGCAACAGAACAGAAGAATTTTGTATCAGACATCAAATTATTCAAAACATGAAAATTTAAAAAAAAATTATTTGAGTAAAATGTTATCACATACCGTGTGTACGAGTTAAACATTTTTTGGTGCAAATATAAAATTATTAGTTTTTTTTTGGGACAAAGTACATTTTATTGCAATTTGTTTGATAAACAGCTCGGTTTCATGAACGATACAATATTATTAGTTTATGGTACTTAGATCTGATCTCATTTCAAAATTAAGCTCTTGTCAGCTCATGTTTGCGAGAATTTTACTAGACTTGTGTCCGGTGGCATCTGAAATGGTCTGATCCGTTAGTTAGACTTGGAAACGTTTTGCGTACATATTTCACGTACTCACAAAGGAAAAAATCGTGTACCCTTTCAAAATCTTAAGCATACGTATTGTACATATTGCAAATAACCGCATGGCTTCTGTAGTGAAATATTTAGAAAAACAAAAGAAATCGAATTTTGTGGAATAAAGCACTGAGACCCGCCAAACGTCCTAATTTCTAATTTCTTCTAAAGTTCGCATGTAAGACTNAATTTTGTGGAATAAAGCACTGAGACCCGCCAAACGTCCTAATTTCTAATTTCTTCTAAAGTTCGCATGTAAGACTGGACAATGCTATTGGCGATACAAGTCAGACATACAACACGCCTACAAGAAACGTTTACTAGGTGAATGCACAAATCCATCAAAACGGTTGCTTTTGTAAATTACCAAGGAAAAGTTAAAAAATTACCGTACAGTAACTAACTCTTAGCGTGACGTATTCGAATATAAAACATAATGTGTGTAGATCCTTCGCATTTGAATTCATCGATTTTCTTTGCGTTGGATTTTATTTTATAAATCGTATCGAAATTTTTTGTACGAAGGTGCGTAAGTAGTAGTTTGCAAAGATTTTTAAAGCGTTACATATTCACCGTCTTGCTTATTCTCCGACTTGAAGCAGCTGAAAATAAATAAGCGATTTATTCACGTGGGCAGCCGCACGAGCGCAACAGAAAAATACAATACCGAAATTAAATAAATTATTGAGTAACTAACTACCTGTTCTCTTTCGTTCTGTAAAACTAAATACCAAATATATACTCTTAGGTGTAGTGAGAAATAAAAACTATCAAAATGGCACATTATTAAACACTAACTTAAAAATAATCGCAAGCTTCTTTAGTCTGCATTATAAAGTTGTTTACTCTGGTTTTGTCAGTGAAGTTGCACCAACCTAACAGTAAATTATATTGCGTGTTGGTGACTCAAATTACCTTTATATCGATATACTCAGGCTTAGAGTGACAAGTAAACCATGCACGTGTGTCTTCGTGCCGTTTTTAGACAGTTGTCGCTTTGAGGACTTTGTCTATAGTCGGTTCACGACTGGAAAAAACTTTTGAAAATCAACCTTTGAAAAAACACCCTAGCCGTTAGCTACATGCATATTACATTACAAACAGCGGCGAGCGCGGATACAGTTATGCCGTTAGGTTGCCAGCACAAAGAGAGGAAATAGTTCTAAAGTTTTAACGTAATTGTTAATTTATCGCTTACAAATGGGTTTCGAAAAGACTTGTATCTTCTTATGCCAATTATTAATGACATGATGCTAA
>NQII01000336.1:729563-757369 GCA_002778355.1 Clitarchus hookeri | reverse complement strand
TTGTGGAATATCCATTAATAATATATACATTACTTTTATGATGGGTACGTGCATGTACGAACACATGTACACACACACAGTGGAATGTAAACATTGCATGTAAACATTGCCATGTGACTGCCACATGGCAATGTTTGTTTACCCTTTGGCAGAAGGATACGAAATGGGCTTGAAAGTAGATCTTTAGCAGGGCTTCAAGAAAGTCTCTTCCAGTCATGAACCGACTATAGCTCGGGCAACTGTAGTGAGGAGTATTTCTCGCTCTCTCCAAAAAAAAAAAACTATCAAGGATATACTTCCTTTGTTTTGATAGTTTATATGGTTACCTAACATGAACATTATATCAAGCCAGTTGTAATTGTCGTGAAAAACAATTTAACAATTTTATTCACTTGTAGAAACGAAGAGGATTGACTGCATATCGCGTTGCACATAATAAGTCACTGTAACTGGAACACAATCGCCTAGACAATTAGTTGGCCGACAGCCACCTATAGTGATACTTGTCAGTATGGTAAGCNTGTAACTGGAACACAATCGCCTAGACAATTAGTTGGCCGACAGCCACCTATAGTGATACTTGTCAGTATGGTAAGCATCACTATAGGTGGTGTAATTTAGACAAATAGGTTGCCGGTAAGAGCATGTGTTCCTGCAACGTTAGTGGTTCTCAAACTGTGGTCCGCGAACAGTTGGTGGCCCGTGACTTGATCCTACGTGATTCGCAAAATAAATTTTATGATTATTTTTATTAACTTATCTAAAAATTTTCACAGGTAAAATCTCTCATGTAATGTTTTTGTGATGACAATGCCAAGTTTTGATACAGTAATTAATTTTCATGGATATTCAAAATAATTTTTACTACGTTTTCTTCTTGAATGGATGGTGAGCCTACGAAGTGGTCCATGTTAGGTTTCCACCTAACGGTCCGGGTTAGATCTACAGTCTATGCCTGTTGGTCCATGGTGGAGAGTGAAGTGGAGAGATTTGGGCGGCTCTTAACGTCGAGGTCTTGAGAGCCGATGAAGTTGAAGTGAGGTACGGAGCAGCGCCGGAATGGAAGGGCGGGGGAAATGGGGAGATTCCCGAGAAAACCAGCCGACCGATGGCATCTTCTGGCACGAATCCCAATCCGGGAGCGACCCCGCCGGTAATAAGAACCCGGTTCGCCTAGGTGGTAGGCGAGCAGTTTAACCACTATGCCACCATGGCCCCTTTATCCATGGGGAAGCGAAGTTTGTAAACCACCGCTATGTAGCGCAGATTGTACAGGATGAGTATAAAATAATACCCCAACTTTGAAGGTCTATAATATCAAAACCAAACAACCTACTGCCTTAGTTGACCAATCAAATGAACCATGGAACCGTGAAGTTTGTTTACCATATGTTCATAAATGTTCAATGTGACCACCACGAGCGGCCGGAACGACATCTACGCGATAACCAAACTCGTTCCACACTCTTGTCAGCATGTCCGGTGTTATGGTTTGGATGGCGTNTGTAACTGGAACACAATCGCCTAGACAATTAGTTGGCCGACAGCCACCTATAGTGATACTTGTCAGTATGGTAAGCGCTCCTGGTGTAATTTAGACAAATAGGTTGCCGGTAAGTGTAAATGCACAGACCAATAGAGCATGTGTTCCTGCAACGTTAGTGGTTCTCAAACTGTGGTCCGCGAACAGTTGGTGGCCCGTGACTTGATCCTACGTGATTCGCAAAATAAATTTTATGATTATTTTTATTAACTTATCTAAAAATTTTCACAGGTAAAATCTCTAATGTAATGTTTTTGTGATGACAATGCCAAGTTTTGATACAGTAATTAATTTTCATGGATATTCAAAATAATTTTTACTACGTTTTCTTCTTGAATCTTGAGTCTATGCCTGTTGGTCCATGGTGGAGAGTGAAGTGGAGAGATTTGGGCGGCTCTTAACGTCGAGGTCTTGAGAGCCGATGAAGTTGAAGTGAGGTACGGAGCAGCGCCGGAATGGAAGGGCGGGGGAAATGGGGAGATTCCCGAGAAAACCAGCCGACCGATGGCATCTTCTGGCACGAATCCCAATCCGGGAGCGACCCCGCCGGTAATAAGAACCCGGTTCGCCTAGGTGGTAGGCGAGCAGTTTAACCACTATGCCACCATGGCCCCTTTATCCATGGGGAAGCGAAGTTTGTAAACCACCGCTATGTAGCGCAGATTGTACAGGATGAGTATAAAATAATACCCCAACTTTGAAGGTCTATAATATCAAAACCAAACAACCTACTGCCTTAGTTGACCAATCAAATGAACCGTGGAACCGTGAAGTTTGTTTACCATATGTTCATAAATGTTCAATGTGACCACCACGAGCGGCCGGAACGACATCTACGCGATAACCAAACTCGTTCCACACTCTCGTCAGCATGTCCGGTGTTATGGTTTGGATGGCGTCCGTAATTCTCGTTTTGAGGTCGTCAATGTTAGCCGGCAATGGTGGACGAAACACTTGATCCTTTATGTACCCCCATAGAAAAAAATCGCACGGAGTAAGATCCGGGCTTCTTGGGGGCCAGTGATGAATAGCCTGGTCACCAGCTGCTCTTCGACCAATCCAGCGTTGCGGCAACGTCTCGTTCATATATCCGCGAACAGCTAGGTGCCAATGGAGTGGCGCACCATCCTGCTGGAAAATGAAGTCGCCCGCCGCCTCTTCTAACTGAGGAAACAACCATTCTGTAAGCATCTGTAAGCATGCTCAAATAAGGGATTCCAATAAAAGTGGGCTCGTGAAAAAATAAAGGGCCGAAAACAGTGTCTTTGTATACAAGCTTTTAAGGCCCGACGGCCAGCGCACCCTCCAAAACTCCCGCACTGTAACTATACTCAGAAGAGTAAAACAGTGCGCTGCACTTTTTCCTTTTCTTTCTTCGGGCCATTCACGTTATTTTTCTTCCTATGCACGGTATTCTACCGGTTTTCTCTTTAAAAACCTGTCCTCCTCGCCGTTCAGAGATATCCCGACTTACCAATACTTAAATCTTTACCTGAATATCCCCTTATAAGTCATCAGAAATTCGCTGGAACCATATGTCAAAAACTCCTCCAAACGTTTGCCAATACGGGTAGCGAATCGATTCCAAAACTTGTGAAGATTTCTGTTAGCCATGATATCTTCAAGCCTCCAGTGAATGCCCATTTCTTGGGATTTCTCCTCGAGCCAATTTCTGAGATCCTCTGTCTTTAAACATTCAGTGATCACGTGATGGACTGTATCGTCCACATCACACACATCGCACAACGGAGACTGCACGAGTCGGAAGCTGTGCAACTTTGATTTGAAGTTACCATGGCCCGTAACTAGTTGCATGCTGTAGTGATTCACATTGAACCTCTTACAGCGCAATCTAAGTCTTACGTCTGGAATTAACTCATAAGTAATTTTGCCTTTCTCTGAGTTTGACCGCCTTTCCTACCATGTTTCCAGAATTTCTTCTTTTATAAAATCTTTACTTTCTTTTGTCAGACACCCAACTCGCACTCCCTCCGCCGTTAACCCTCTACTTCTCACCAGTAAATCAACTGGTAACACACCCACTATTACTGGGAGAGACTCATTGGAGACTGTCTTATATCCCCCAGTGACAGTCAGCAGCGCCGCTCTTTGAGCACTTACAAGCTTCGTTTTATGCCACGAAAAGTCATCCCTATGGTGCTACATAACAGCCCCATACGTTATGATGGATTCTAAAACTGCCCTGTAAATCACTCTCAACGTTCTGTAGTTGAGACCCCAATTTGTATTGCCTATTCTCCGCAGCCTTTGAAACACCAGGACCGCCTTCCACGACACATATTCAACGTGATTTAAGAAGCTCAGCTTGTCATCCATAATGACTCCGAGATACCTGAACTCACTCACATACTGGACGGGGCTCCCCCCGAAGTGCACGGTTGGATATCTTTTCAATTTCCCTTTAACCAGCATTATTTTTGTTTTCTCGGTTGAGAAGTTTAGCTGAACAGTTATTGATCAGTTCCAGGTCTTGTCCAGGATATCTTTTGATTTCGTCTCAAGGTCTAGTCTTGAATTTCCTGAGACCAAAATCAGCCCATCGTCCGCATATCCATACACCGCGTACCCAGGCGGGAGACCCAACTCCAGGGACCCATCAAACAGGATGTTCCATAGGATCGGTCCTAAGACCGAGCCCTGGGGACATCCCTTCGTTAACAGCTTCTTTACCTGTGCTGTTTTGGAGGAGTAAATACTCCATCTGCCATCAAAGAAATTTAGGATAGCCCTGTAGATGTTTCCGGGGCATTTATTGTCCCTCAGCCGATGCATCACCTCCAGCCACCAGGCATTGTCGAACGCTCCAGATATGTCCAGGAAAATTGTCATAATATACTTTGTAGAAGTACCTCTGATATTTTCCATCACGTCATGAAGGGCAGAGTCAGTTCCCGTACCTCTCCTGAAATAATACTGGTGTTCACTCAGAGTTCCTTCTGCTTCCAGTGCCATAATTAATCTTCGTTTGATCAATTTCTATTAGACCTTCCCCAGAACCGGAAGCAATGTCAAAGGCCTATAGGACTTAGGGTCATCCAATTCCCTTTTGTTTTCTTTGCGTAAGATCCTCAGACATCCTAGTTTCCAAGGGGAAGGGAACACCCCAGCTCGGAGGCAGTCATTACAGATCTTCAAAAGGATTCCCTTTAAACGCGAGTAACATCTCTTCAGAATATCTGCTGTTATCCCATCCATTCCTGGGACTTTCCCATTCTTCATCTTATAGACTACTGTAGTCAGCTCCTCCATGTCAAATTCCGGAGCATCTTGCTCTTCTGGAATCGTGTTCATAGACTGCCTCTTTACTGCATACTCCTCCCCCTCCTTCACCCTGGAGTCATCAGGCAGGAGCGCGTGGAGCAGAGCCTCCATAGACTTTTCCTGATCCAGAATCAGGTTCCCATTTACTTTTATACATGGGGGTGGAACAGCCCTCTTGATCTTGTCAGCCGCCAGTTTGTAGACAATGCTGAAGGGATCCTCATAACCAGTTTTCGTGACGAAGTCCTCCTATGACTTGGTCTTCTTCTTCCGGACCCTGCCAAAGTAACCCTGTTTTTTCTATCTATAAATCTGGGAGAATTGCACTCTTTCTTCTCCACGCAACCGATGCAACTTCCTTCTGTCTCTCCTTAGAATTTTCCGCTCTGTGTCTAAATCCTTATCCCACCAGCGGATACAGTGGATACAGCGCAAAACACGTTCACTTTGGGGGAAGCGCGCTCGTGTTCGGTGGTTTCATGTGAAGGCTCCTGACCCCATATCCGCACGTCGTGCCGGTTCACCTTACCATTTGTATGGAACGTCGCTTCATTGCTAAACACCAGCTTAGACATAAAAGCATCGTCTACCTCGTTTTGGGCAAGAACGAAAACGCAGAAATCACGTTTCAGTTCTTCATACCTTTCGGTAAGAGCTTGCACAAGCTGTAATCTGTTTGATTTGAACAGCAATCGCTTTCGCAACACTGTCCATATCGTCGATTGAGGGATTTGCATTTCCCGGCTAGCTTGTCGAGTTGATTTTCTCGGACAGCGAACGAACGCTTGTTGAATCCGTTGCACATTCTCTTCGGGCACACGAGGCCACCCGGAACTTTTGCCTTTGCAAAGTCACCCTGTCTCACAGAACTGACGAAATCGACGTACAATACTCCACCTATCGGGAGGACGACGTCTGTATTTGCGACGGAATTCACGTTGAACAGTCGTAACCGATTCACATTTAGCAAAATGAATAACACAGGACGCCTCCTGTTGTTCTGTCGCCATCGTGATGCGGACTAACACACAACACACGCTCATAGTGCGATGACAGACGCTCCCAGTATCATCTCTCAACACATAAAGGAAACATCAGACCGTCCCCTTCACACTGACGTGTCAAATGCGAGCTCGCTTCTCCCTCACCATCTCAAACCGAGCGTTACAGACGCCATCCAAACCGTAACACCGGACATGCTGACAAGAGCGTGGAACGAGTTTGATTATCGCGTTGATGTCGTTCGGGCCACTCATGGTGGTCCCATTGAACATTTATGAATGTATGGTAAACAAACTTCACGGTTCCACGATTCATTTGGTNTTATCGCGTTGATGTCGTTCGGGCCACTCATGGTGGTCCCATTGAACATTTATGAATGTATGGTAAACAAACTTCACGGTTCCACGATTCATTTGGTTGGTCAATCAAGGTTGAAGGTTGTTTGGTTTTGATATTATAGACCTTCAAAGTTGGGGTATTCTTTTATACTCANTTGGTCAATCAAGGTTGAAGGTTGTTTGGTTTTGATATTATAGACCTTCAAAGTTGGGGTATTCTTTTATACTCACCCTTGACTCACTCCAAGCTTGTGACTGCCAGTGAATGTGCCCAGACATATGTATGTGTTGTATTAGTTTAGCATCAAGCTACCTTCCCGGGTTATCACCACGGCATGAAAGCGATGACGTCAATAATCCCAGTCAAAGCTAAATTAATTTTGTGTGCAGCGACTGGCGAATAACCGGAGTCTTAATTACAACTGTTGGCTCGCAGCAGAGCAGTTCTTTCCAAACTGCTATGAATCATTGGGAGATCAGCGTAATTACTCGCTGACAGCGAGCTTTCGCTAGTGTTTCTTTAATTGCTCTGGTTTAATTTGCATCGATTTGGAGCATTTGTGCCGATTGCTAATTAGTCCTGGAACTACCGTTGAAAACTGTTACGTTTCGGAATCAAGCCCACGGCACTAGGTTTACTGAAATTAACTACTTGATTAGTACGAGCTTCGTAGATTTTTATGTTGGTGACTTAACTTAAAGGAGTGGGTTGTTGTTAATTATAAGAACATTTTTATTAGCAGTTACTGAAAATTATTCACGTCGCCACAACACAAATGGTTTAATACACAGGTAAAACTATTATGTTGTGCCAACAGTATTAATGTTACTACTAAAGTAAAATTTTGTTCTGTGTGTCGTCAGTAACTAATGTGGCTGTTAATGTAATAAACTTCTAAGNGTTACTACTAAAGTAAAATTTTGTTCTGTGTGTCGTCAGTAACTAATGTGGCTGTTAATGTAATAAACTTCTAAGCTATTCATGTTAATGTAATAAACTTCTAAGCCTTTCATGTTAATGTAACATTAAGTGATTTTGTAATAACGTTGCCTCCTTACTGTTCTGTCAACATTAAGGTTTTGTTTATGTCGCGGTCAATCAAATCTTGTGTTAAATTGATATNACTGTTCTGTCAACATTAAGGTTTTGTTTATGTCGCGGTCAATCAAATCTTGTGTTAAATTGATATTAACATTTGTGTTAAAAAAATTTCTCGTATTTTCTTTGCTTTAAAAAAACGTTCCGATGTAAAATANTGTTACTACTAAAGTAAAATTTTGTTCTGTGTGTCGTCAGTAACTAATGTGGCTGTTAATGTAATAAACTTCTAAGATATTCATGTTAATGTAATAAACTTCTAAGCTATTGATGTTAATGTAACATTAAGTGATTTTGTAATAACGTTGCCTCCTTACTGTTCTGTCAACATTAAGGTTTTGTTTATGTCGCGGCCAAACAAATCTTGTGTTGAATTGATATTAACATTTGTGTTAAAAAAATTTCTCGTATTTTCTTTGCTTTAAAAAAACGTTCCGATGTAAAATAANAATTGATATTAACATTTGTGTTAAAAAAATTTCTCGTATTTTCTTTGCTTTAAAAAAACGTTCCGATGTAAAATAAATTTAAGTACAATTATTTAGTCACAAAAAGAAATATTACCAACGAAGAAAAAGTTAAGGCTGGGAGGGGGATCGAATCCACTCCTTGAGCGCTTGACATTCTTTAACTTTACGAAACATAACGTCCTACCAGTTGCTCTATTTTATCATGTCTGGCCGTATTATATATTGAGGGCATTAAAATTTATATAACGACAAAGTGCAGTTCTCTTTCGTTATGTGGAAGTACTTTATATACTCTATATATGCATATTTTGCTCACGTGAACTGCTTTGCAAGGCTTGAGAACTGGTCTAAACAACATTTGATTATCGTGTTATGCTTTAAAATTTAAAAAAGTGGTTTCATTATAAGAGGTTAACGCTGTTCGCTAGTATCCGTCATTTTACACCGTCGAGCCAGTGTAAACTTGTTTTGACTGGGCATTGCCTTAATGTCACAATAACACAAATATTTTGTTCTCCCTGTTATTTCTAGCGTATTACAACATTTGGTTGTGGCAACATTACTTAGAGGCTTTACTAACATTGACACTTCAACAGTATATTTGCAATAGAGTAATATAAGATTTTGTAAATGGCTAACATTTTTATCTTTGTCACAGCATTATTGATTTTATTACAACATAAACGTTTAAAGCAATGCCTCAATAGTAATTTTTTGTTGCAACAACATAAGACTTTTCTGTGTAATGTCTATATTGACAAAATATCCNGCAATGCCTCAATAGTAATTTTTTGTTGCAACAACATAAGACTTTTCTGTGTAATGTCTATATTGACAAAATATCCCTGTCAGTAACTTCAGTTCCTTCTGTGCATTATTCTCATTTAAGCAGTTTTCTTCAATATTTCAAAAGTTTCGTAACGGGGCAGCACAAATTTCAAAGTTTTTTTTACGCTTATTGCGTTTGAGGTTTCGTTTTAACGAAATAACCCAGATCCATAATCAAAACAGAGTGACGTTAAGCATCCAACAGTATGAAATTACTAAACCTTGCGGAAATGTCTGTGGTGTGGTATGGGTCAAGTATGACGCCATATGGTCTGTTATTGCCAGATGTAGTTCTGAACACAAGGAGGTCAGTAACATGTTATTAATTCGTTCAGATTTGCTTCGCGTGTTGATGGGAGTGCACTGTCAGTAATTTTTTTACATGTAAGCGTATTATACAGTGATTCCTGCATCCGGTCACACGGAATTTGAGACCATAATTATGAAGCTAAGAATTATTTAAATGGACGTTCTTGTTTGGAGACAACCCTGAGGCACAGCTCGTCCGTGGGATATAAACTGGGAGTATTTTTAAGAAATTCAACACGTTGAAAAGATAATTTACAAGGGTAAAGAAGCTGCTTTGTAAATTACACAAGTATCATAAATTTAAGTGCTTGTCTTTCAACCATGATAGAGATAAATCGAACTTAGAAGGCACCTAGTAAACTGAGGTTCAATTAATTTCCATTGTGATACTTCAGAAAGAGAATTGTAAACTTTTTTTTGCTGAAAATCTATTCTGGCCGTCGTATCTGACTGCACTGAAATTGCTGTTAAAACTTCCACTTTTTCAAAACGTGTAACATAGTGTTATTTTTATTCCTACAATTCGTGAAAGGTTGTGTTGTGATACATAAGGGAGACGAATCCGTTCACAAAGACGAATTTTGGAATAATAGTCTGCACTGCACGGTACTAGCAGAAACGCCCACATACAACTCAACTTCTGGAGCAAACTTCAGGGAGAAAAATGTCTACTTTCCCCATGTTGCCAGCCTACGTTATAGCAGAGGACGTTATAAAAGAGTAAGTATTTAGATGTTACCACAAACTAGAGTGCCATTATCTCTTCCTAAAAAAAGGCATTTAAAATCAATGTGGCAAGTGTACTTTCAATACATTTTGTGAAGAAACTTGTTTTCCCAAACTTCAAATATTAACAGATATTAAGAATCGTACGAGGATTTTAATAACGCTGTAAAATCATGTTAGGGTATGAAAGCATTGAAAAAAAACATAATTTCATTTAACAACGTTGATCTATTGCCAGTTTTGCTTACTTATCCGGGTTTGGTAGTCATAAGATAATTTTGGGTGAACTGATCGCGAATTTTCTTGAAGGATACGTACAAATGCCTATTGAAATAAAAGGGGGATATAACTTTACATTTCAGTGTGTTTTACTTGGTATACACTGAACCTAAATAAGTGACTCCAGAAACAGAAATGCTCCTCATAGAATAGTCAGCAATAAGCTGTTATTTATCAGCAAAAATCAGTGGGATGATTTCGCATCAAAGTCTCGGGGATGTGGAATTTACTGCTAAATTAGTGGAATTGACTCACTGATTCCAGCCATTTTCTCGGGTTTTCAGCAGTTTGTAAATTTTCTGGGTTTGGAGTGCAGTGCCTCCCGTATTGTCGAAGTATGCCAAGGAATTTGATTCCGTAAAAGAAGAATACAACTGATACGTGTGGATGCCACAATAGAATAAACCTATCTACTATGGTGAATTTTCAGAGAAAAGTTTGGTAGTTTCAAGAGTAGTTATCAAAATACAAGAAGAAAGATGTGAATTAAGCCTTTCTCTTCAGCAGACAATTTTCTCCCAAATAAATTCCTAGAAAATGTAATGATTCCAAACAGTGACATAACAATGCGTTGTAAACTAACGTTTTCGTAGCTACGATGCTCACTCTAAAATAATCTCTGTTGTTATAACCGACTGGGCTGCTTTTGAATTACAGTCATCGCTTGCAATTTATGTACTCAACATTAGAAATGTGTGATAGTTAATGTCTGTCGACACAATGCATTAGCCGGAAGAAGAAAATTTCCTTTGTCGGAAGTACTCTGAACGTNGTGATAGTTAATGTCTGTCGACACAATGCATTAGCCGGAAGAAGAAAATTTCCTTTGTCGGAAGTACTCTGAACGTTGGAAAAAATCAAGGCAATCCCAAGCTTTTTAACTAACGGAAGCTTGAATATCTCGGGTACTTGGCCAAGCAAGAATTTTAGATTCCTACACTTCGAGATTAATGAGAACGCAAGGATGAATAACGTAGAAAAAATATATTAATTGCCTTCAAGGTTTATTAGGATATTCGTTGGCTTATTTACTGTTTAATGTGTCAGGTTGGAAACAGAGTCAAAATTACTGTCGTCAAATTTCGTATCAAGTAGATATAAATACAACAAAGAAATATATTTTATGACTTTCGTAAGGAATTTTAAAATGTCTTAAAGAATGAAAGGTGTATTTTAAATGCGTTATTTATGCTTCTAATAATTATTAATATGCAGTATTTAGTTTTTAAATGTAAATGAAACGACATGAATACCAAAATATAATTTCTTTAAAACGAATGTGACTGTGTTTACGTTCTTATTTCTAACTTTCCTTATAATGTTAATTAACAGCAAAAAATTTAGAAGTTATTGTAGGTGAGAAAAACTTTATTCAAAACGTATTACTAAAACTGTGTTTAGAAATATGTTAAATTTTCGAAGCAAGATATAAACGTATACTCGATCACATTTTTAAAAATTAAATTTTTGTTCTCTTAAATTTATTATTTTATTATATTTGATAGTCTATGACCAAAAAATTAAAACTTAGAATGTATCGTAAAAGTAGAAAACATTTTTGGTCACCTTGCATATGCTGTAATGATGTCGATTGGGTGTATGCTAAATCATTCTAATTAGAATTTATAATTAGCCGAAATGCAAGACCCAACTCCAGTGACTTCTGGTGTTGTTTTGAAATGATCAATTTTTTATAATCACGTTGAAGTTTTACAGTTTGAACATTCGCGACAAATTTCTGCGTCCCAGCTTATTAAAAAAATGTCAATTATTTTTTTAAATAATTATTATCGAGAATTTAAAAATCAAAGAACAACCATTGCTGGAGGTGTTATTCGATAGCTACAATATACTGACAAAATACGAATTTATTTGTATAAGTGTGTAAGTGTAGGACGAAAGCTTTCCTTTACGTACTGCGTTCGCTAGAAAATCTTGTCATTTGGCAGCAGATAAACACGCACTATATAACAGCTATACCTAGAGAATATAACCGCTAAGCCTAGAAATGAGAACATTTCCCGTTTTCACTGACTTATAGGCTTGACTCTACAGTCCTATGCATTAGGATCAGCTCTTTGTTCATTTGTTACTGCGCCAGTGAAAGGAGAAATAGAGACCTGAAAAATTCGCGGTTTCATTTCGGGACAAGCTAGAATTCAAAACCTCGTACGTTTGTATTGCTTATTCTATTGGCCCACCCGTTAGTTTACACATCCTAGGCAACTCTGAGCCAATAACAAACACACAATAAAACGCAGACCGAATCACCGTCTTCCGCTAATACAACAAACAACCAATGAACAGTGGTATTTGCATTATTTTACATACGACAATGGAGCAAAGTCTACAGGTCATTGAACTCGCGAATTTTTCAGGTCTCTACTCATAGGTTATGATACAATACCAAACATGATTTGCATGTAAGCCCTACGCATTTTTGGAGTCTAGCTTGTAAAATTTGTTCCCGAATGTTTCCTATCCCTAGTTATACAGCTTTTGGTAACACACAAAACAGAAAACCAAACCAAGGATTTTTATTAACTAATTCAGATCCACTGTACACAATTGTGTAGATAACATGCAGGAAGGTTATTTTGGCCGTTACTGTAAACTGCGAGAATCAAGCACTAGTGTCTCTTTTATGTGGGTAAACGATTCGTTTAATGTTCTACTGTAATATAGTTTATTCACAGTTTCTGCAAACTTTTTTAATCAAACCTTTGATAAATCACCCCACGTCTGATGTGTTTGGTTGTTTCCAAATATTTCGTGTACCACATGCGTTTTATACTTATGTTGTTGCCGCAATAATGAAAAATGTATTAATTTTTGTTCGATCTTTACAGTAATGATTATGATAACCTTGCATTGTCGTTACAGAAGTTCAGCAGACGTCTTTGTGTTAATATCAGTTACACTGTTAAGAAGATTTGTGCTTTGCTGAAAAACAACCGTGATTAGAAAATAAGATCGAAGTAACAAGTCTTTCAAAATTATATTCCCTAAAAAAATACTACGGTGGCTTTGTGACTCAAATCCTTTTCCCCTCACGTTACTAATCTACGCCCTTCACCAAACGACCATTTGTTCTCCTTATGTTCACGCCCTTTTTGATAGGTAGGTTATGTTAGTTAGTCTCATTGACCAGAATATGTTACCTCTAGGATGGATTAGGTGATCAGGAGAATCACTGTACTTCAGAATAACATTAATCGTTTACACGAGAACTGTACATTTACTCGGCTAGAGTTTCGTAACTGCAGAATATATTGGTTTATGAATGTTTGTATCGGGACTACAGTGAACGACAGAAAACCTTTAGTATGGCTAAACCATCATCTTTGGTACGAAGTTTTTTTTCTTTACTGTGAACCAAAGCAGCTCAAAGAATGTTTATTTCATAGCTATAACGGATGGTAATGTTGCAATAAAAAATTACAAAGATAACATTTATTGACAGGAAACCTATGTTTATGTAACCTCCTCTTTTAATTAAAGCCATATTGAGTTACTTTCAACAAAACAACCCCTAAAAAATGAAATTCTTTGTCGTGTCTAAGACTTTCTAAAGATTTTTTAGAGTACACACGAGAAAATACTAGCTAAAATCTGTCCATTCTGGTTTTAGAAATTCTTTAACGCAATTGTGTACGCCATACCAAGGTTTGATTCTTAATATTTACACTTAACGATTTGTTATAAGCTGTTCACCGTAAACTTAGCACTTTTGAAAGACCTGCTTAAGATACACGTTCATGGACAATGTGTTTTCTTATCCGCCTTATGTAAAATTGACATTGCCATAGGCCTGATCACTTTATTCATGTGTCTGTCAAGTGAAACTGTGAAATTATTAGAAAAGTAAGTCTTTTACAATAACTTTTAATTCTGACACTTAAATGAATTAAAAAAAAAAACAGGAAACAAAATTAGTTATTTAAATGTTTGCACATTTTTTCCTGACACTTTTGATTCAACGTTAAGACCTCGAACCATTTTCCCTCCGTCGTTACCAACTTAAATGGGCGCATGCCAGTCAGTGTGCCTGTTAAAATACAAGCAAGTAGGATCAGTGGTATTTTTCAACGGTTGATTTTAGATAATGCTCACTTTATGGTGAACAGCCTTTACAAAGAAAAATATGTAAATACAAGGCGATTGGGATCGCTCCACCCTTACGTTGAATGATTTGTGAATACCGACATTCATTGTTTTGCATTCTGTTTTTTTTTAATGCACGTTAGTGCAGAAATTAGCAAATTTCTAAAATACTTACGTTTATAATAATTTTACAGTTTTATTTGACCGACGCATGAATTAAGTGATAAGGCACACAGCCAACAGTGCTTAATCTACATTTGGCGGAAGAATATACAATGTGCATGCAAGTATATCTTCAAAGTGGCTTTCAGAAGTGCTCAGTTTACCGTGCACAGCCGTTAGTGCTCGAACGTAAATATTGCATATCGTTGGTTGCGATAACTAAACAAGTGTTGCGTCGGCGTAAGTACAGCACTCATCAGAATATTTCTTATTTGCATCACCGTTAAGCATTAATTTAAGTGGGTCTGAAAAGTTAAATTTATCTCGGCAACGCCGTTAGTACAAGATGTTTTCCACATTTTATCCGCAATAGGAAGCCTTATTGTAATAGCGGTCGCTCTTCGTTAAGGAAGACCGGTTATCTTTTTACTTCAGTGCAATATGTATTTCATCTAGGGACACGTTGCGTTTCACTAGTGCGCATTGCTCTATGTATGGCGTTTTGCATGTAATCTGTGACAGTTTTTTCTTTATGCAGTGATTAATTTATTATTGTGGAGTGGCTTCGATTATAATTTTTTTAACATGTTCTGATGGGTTCCAGTTTTCGATGAAGAATAGCACATGCTGCCATGAAAGTCACTCGTGTGTCATTTTTCATTCCGGTTGCTAGCTGCACTTCTCCGTCGGACAAAAAACTTATAAATATTTTACTAAGTGAGTGATTATTTTCTGTAACAGAAACTAGGTCTCTCAAATCAATTATTTGTGATCGCATTTTTTTCTCCTTCAAATTAACCAGAAGTCTCGGGATTATGAAGTTGATTTCGCAGGATATTTGAGCTAGTTTAATTAAATCTTTACGTCTGGACATTTAGAACTCATTATTAAAAGGGAAAAATGATTTTCAAAGTTTTTTTACCACTGAACAATTTTAAATAAAGTCACAAAGGGTTTTACGAAAGATGTTCAGTAGTTTTCCGATTCCACGGCAGTGCTCGGTCTTCTAATCCAAGTGCTGAAATAGCGAATTATGAGAAGGTACAGGCACTATATTAGGTACGTAGCAGTACAATATTTGCAGAAGGTAAAGCGAGGAGAATTACGGACACGGAAACGGAATTAAATCTCCGTCGCGGCAGCTAATTTGCGTAGCAGCTTGTTTGAAACTCTAGACCCATCGCCGGCTCTCTCCTCTCTCGCCGTAACGTCCCCTCTACCACCGACAGCCAAACCCCAATTGCTTCTTCACCGCTCTCCTGGGGAACGCCTAGTAATTTGCATGTTAACAAACAACTCTTCCATCTCACGCGAACTCCTCGTGAAAAAAAAAAGGGAGAAAGTATATCGTGCCCTGTCTTTGTGTTGTTAGTTCAGATTTCCTTTCTCCCCAATCAGATTCACGCTACCATCTCATTACGTCGTCCCTTTTTTCCAACGTACAATACACGTTCGCCTCGCCTATCCTCGTGCACCATCAGGAAATGGAAACATTGCCCCTCCCCCCTCCACCNTTAGGTACGTAGCAGTACAATATTTGCAGAAGGTAAAGCGAGGAGAATTACGGACACGGAAACGGAATTAAATCTCCGTCGCGGCAGCTAATTTGCGTAGCAGCTTGTTTGAAACTCTAGACCCATCGCCGGCTCTCTCCTCTCTCGCCGTAACGTCCCCTCTACCACCGACAGCCAAACCCCAATTGCTTCTTCACCGCTCTCCTGGGGAACGCCTAGTAATTTGCATGTTAACAAACAACTCTTCCATCTCACGCGAACTCCTCGTGAAAAAAAAAAGGGAGAAAGTATATCGTGCCCTGTCTTTGTGTTGTTAGTTCAGATTTCCTTTCTCCCCAATCAGATTCACGCTACCATCTCATTACGTCGTCCCTTTTTTCCAACGTACAATACACGTTCGCCTCGCCTATCCTCGTGCACCATCAGGAAATGGAAACATTGCCCCTCCCCCCTCCACCATCAAACCATGGAAACTCCCCTTCAACAACGAAGAGTTGATTTTCTGCTTTTACAAAGGAAGTGACGGCTCATTTCTTGTCGAGCTGTTACCAGTGCGGGGAATGAAATGAATTAATATCAATTTTTGTTGCTGCTGACGTTACGTTCGTGGTGGTGAAAACATCTTACCATAATAGACCGTACCACAGCATTTCTGTGATACGGAAATTTATGGACATAATAATAACAATAGACAACATTTTGACAGTTATTTCAAATTTTTAAATTCCTGGTCAAAATATGCAATAACAAAGAGTGAAGCTAATTTACACTCACAATTGTCAGGTGACACAAAATATATTAGACAGCATAAAACGCAAGAAGATATACTGCACTCACTATAAATTCCTATGGTTGATCTCTGCTTAGAGTGAATGTGAAACACGTTTTAAAATAATGCTTAAATATCTATACAATGGAAATGTTTACTATAAAATGAAGTATTTTATTCATTTCAGTGTTTTTAACGCACAGTTTAAGCCTGTTGTGTTTGTCTTTTTTTTTCAAGGATCAAAATGTATTACCAGTGCAGACTATCTTATCTCACATGGCGTTATTTCAAATTTAGAAGTCTTTTATCAAACGTGCATTTATTTTTACTGGGGAAAAAAATGTTGACCACGTGCGTGCTCATGCAATAACAACTGCTGCTCCGAAAGTGAACATAGTCTTTGCATGCAGTGCCCGGTACATAAAGTCACAATTTTGTGCTTAATTCGCTATTTAAAACATGAATTACGACCGTATGAACAGTGTTATATTTTAAACTTTGCATTTCAGGCAGTATTTAAAATGTTTAACATCAAAAAATGTCTATAACACCGTTAAAAATCTAATAGGAATTTGGTTTTTTTGGCGGAATTAAGTAGAGATTTGTAACTTTTGTACGCCGGGGCTAAAAATCAGCAACTTCTAAGGATAAGCGTCTTAAGTCGGACGACAATCACGTACCTGCGACGACACGCCCAGACCTCGCAGGGCTGCACCGAGACGCTGTCGCCGATCCCCTTGGACTGGCGTCTTCCCGCGTCGACGTACCGCACAGCACTGCCGGGGACGCCACCCCCGCCTCGTGTTCATAAGTCTTTTCCCCCCTTTTCTCTCCAACCACCTCTTGTTCTCTTCTCCCCCTGCGGCGATAGGCCACACGACGTGCATGCGCGGCGCGCCGTGCGGCCTAGCAAGCCAGGAGAAGGGGAAGGACGTCCAGTTCCTCTAGAGGGGGGGAAGAGGACACCGCTGTCAACAACGTTTGATGCCGCTCCGGGCGCGTTTCCGAGGATTCGCTTTGTTTAAGGATTACGTCCTGATAGCATCAGATCCTGCCGAGAGCGGCTTGTCAGTTACTTCACGCCGCCGAAAACTCATCGGGCGTAAACGGCGCCCGAGAGCTAAATTTCTTCTTTCGAGCTGAACAATCAACAAACGCCATTACAGTATATGTAGTTACATAGCTCATCAAGGGACAGGTGGAAGATAACCTACAAGTTTCACAATTACTACTTTTTCAGCTCTATTCGTATGAAATTGACGCTCATATTGTAAACCATGGCATATGTGTTGAATCCATTTATAAAATACTCATCAGACTTACCATAAAAGGCTTGTCTATCAGTACCTAAATATACTATGAGACAAACGTTTTAATACAAGGTTAAAGTGTTGGAGCTCATTTTAAAATATTCAGGGTACATTCAGGCAATATCGTGAGGTGTATAACTTCAATTCTAACAAAAACTATTTTTTATATACTTCGGAATTATCTTTACGTCTTGCTGATTTATACAATTAATTAATTATACTTCCTCTCATAACGATAATTGAGNTCAGATCCTGCCGAGAGCGGCTTGTCAGTTACTTCACGCCGCCGAAAACTCATCGGGCGTAAACGGCGCCCGAGAGTTAAATTTCTTCTTTCGAGCTGAACAATCAACAAACGCCATTACAGTATATGTAATTACATAGCTCATCAAGGGACAGGTGGAAGATAACCTACAAGTTTCACAATTGCTACTTTTTCAGCTCTATTCGTATGAAATTGACGCTCATATTGTAAACCATGGCATATGTGTTGAATCCATTTATAAAATACTCATCAGACTTACCATAAAAGGCTCGTCTATCAGTACCTAAATATACTATGAAGCAAACGTTTTAATACAAGGTTAAAGTGTTGGAGCTCATTTTAAAATATTCAGGGTACATTCAGGCAATATCGTGAGGTGTATAACTTCAATTCTAACAAAAACTGTTTTTTATACACTTCGGAATTATCTTTACGTCTTGCTGATTTATACAATTAATTAATTATACTTCCTCTCATAACGATAATTGAGNTACTTCGGAATTATCTTTACGTCTTGCTGATTTATACAATTAATTAATTATACTTCCTCTCATAACGATAATTGAGAGTAGTCATAAAAATATGCTCAGGTATTTCTAATACTTCTTAACTTTTGAAAACAACATATTGATTTTACTAGATGTTTACCATTTTGTGGCGTTTCAATTTCGTTAATATCACTGTTATTATTATGTTTTATATTTGCCAAGTATTTTACATAATTAGACTCAGTTTTCATAGAATAGAATTTAGTTCTTAAGATGAATTTTGTTTTATAAAATTGGCATATATAAGATGCAGTAATTTATACAAGATATGAACTAACTGTCGAAATTTATTGACTCAAAATTAAGGATTTTTCAATAATTACATAAAACATGCCACGAGACTGTCGAAAACAAGAAACGCTATCAAAAAGATAAAAAAATTATAAATAAAATTTAAAATGTTACGAATAAAAATTATGGATTTATTTTTGCATCTTTTTCAAGAGTGTTAAGATTTCAGTTGTCATTAAGTACAACCAATTTATAATGTTGACAGTTCTCATAACTTTCTATCAAATTACGAGTAAAGAAGAAAAAGAAATGGCTAGCACAATTCACTGGGATGCTNATAAATGCCTAGCACAATTCACTGGGATGCTGATAATAGGGATGAAGAAGAAAAATATAATGTAAATAAGACTAAAAAGGAGCTNAGAAATGGCTAGCACAATTCACTGGGATGCTGATAATAGGGATGAAGAAGAAAAATATAATGTAAATAAGACTAAAAATGAGCTAGGCCGATTTTTGTCTTCTGAACATATCCCCTACATTGATTCCCCATCGCCAAAACCATTGTCAAAATTCATATGGTCAACAATGGTGAACGTGTTTGTTTACAATTGAGTTTTAAAAAGACCCAACTTTTTGTATGAATAAGATACTTTGTAAAACTTGAAAATATTTTAGTTTTATTAGTACGTTCTCTTACCGTGTCTACGGTCGTAGTCATGTTGCGAATGAATTATACTTATGACCAGTTCTGTACACGGCAAGGCACCAGTGTCCAGTACTTTGATGACGGTCTTCCTTGGGACCGCAGTGGTGAAGTAGTTAGACTACTCGCCTCCCACCTAGGCGAACCGGGCTCGATTCGTGCCGGGGTCACTCCTGGAATTTCACGTGCGGGAATCGTGCAGGACGATGCCACTGGTTGGCGGGTTTCCTCGGGGATCTTCCATTTCCCCCACCTTTTCACTCCGGCGCTGCTCCATACTCACCTCGCTTTGCCCTCATCGGCTCTCAAGACTTATATGTTAAGAGCCGCCCAAATCTCTTCACCCACTCACTCAAGACCTTCCTTGGGGCTAATCTGTTTTGTAGAATTTTCTTCGCCTCTTTGGCATGAATAGTTACTGCCAACATCACCGAGCATGCAGCACGTTGTTCAATGGCTGCAAGACAAAATGCTGAACACGAGTAGGCCTGCATCGTATACCAAAAATATTACGTGTTTGCAGCACTTTAACTCGGAAAATTAATGTGTGACCGAACTGTTTAAGACTAGGTTGTAGGAAGTGTAAAAAGGTTTCAAAGCACTCGCTTTAGCAGCTTTGTGCCCTCAAAACCTATGCAAGTCGTTTCTGATACTGCTGTTGGCACACTGAAAGAGCAGTCAAAATGTCCAATTGAAAATTTTTTTTTTATAAATATTTTTATTTGTTATGTTTAGTGTTGAACAAATTCGTTATATTAGCCTAATTTTAATTGGGAATATTATTTTATTTTATTTATAATTGGTTGATTTTGCTAGAGATATTTATCTCAGTGCATTGTATTCATTTTAACTTATTGAGTGCCTTTTTAAATTCACGTTTTTTCGGGGCTTCGCAGACTCACAAAATACGCTTCAGCCAAGTTGTCAATGCGATTCCGGGCATTTAACTGCACACGCGTTTGTTTCATGGTGCGTATTCTCAACAGGACGCATATTTTTTGCGTCGCCGTCGCATCCGCCTGCAAGCCTTGTTTTCCTTTTCGCGGCGTCCTTCAAGCACATAGTTTTACCTCGCGTCATCTCTTTTCACGCTGATACTAGGCGTGAAACGCTCTAAAAGCTGCTGTTTGGGTAAGTTCATGCCATCGAGCGGCAAACTCCGTATCTCAGCCACGTACTTGTAGCGAGCGCTCGCCGCGTATCGACCGACCGCGCATTCTTCATTCCACCGGCTAGCTGTGAGCATCGGACTTTACGACCTGCAACTCCAGACTTCACTTATAACCACGATGTAGTTTAGTGAAGTTCATCTTACTCATCATCACGTAGTTTGCATGTGCTACAACATAGTTCAGTACTGGTAGACCACGTTATAGTAATTTTCGACCTCCGTTATGGGTAAGGGTTGTTCTACTGTTTTCCTGACCCTGTTTCGCTGTAACAGTGTTTTTTTTTTTGTATTAATTCCATGCTCGAATTTTCCAGAGGTCGCAGTTTCACCGTCTCGCAGTTTGCAGTTCACAGTTTAAGCAGTTGCGCAGCATCACCGATAACAGTTTGGCAGTCACATTTGTTATCTGAGTACCAGTCCGTACTGACCTGTAGTATGGGAAGATTGCAGCTTCGCAGTCTAACCTGGTAGCTGTGACGGGGTACTCGTGACTCCCGTCACGTTCACCGAAGAACGGCCATGGAATTTCTGCTTTCCGATATCCGCTGGCCATCTCAACTTCATTCTAATTTTGATTAAACCCACAGTTTGTGAACTTCCAACACTTAAAATTTTCCACAGTTTGTGAACTTTCAACAGTTAACCTCTTTACATTTTTTCACGAGTACACTCGTCCACGCCTGGCATGTTGCAGAACAAGTGAAATCATGGTCGGTGCTATGAAAATTCAGAATCTATCACCAATGCAAACAGCGCCCTTCCCGGGAAAATGGTGTTGGTTGCTGCTGACACACGAAATATGTTTTAATTGGTTACTTCTTGTGCCGTGTATCCAATGAAACCGTTTCCATAGGTTTCAAATTGTCAGTTGTTCTAAGAAATTCGCAAGTACTATTCACACCATAAGTTTCTTCTTTTTCAACACCTGAAACGAAAAGTTAATGTGTAAGTTAAGGGGTTAAAAAAAGGATATTTGGTGGGGGACGAACTATCAGGACATTATTCAGATCATGATCACTTTGTTCGTCATATACCTGGCTTACTTAATGTCTTATTTTCACTAAATTATTAATTTCCTGGCATTTAAATACGCATATATGGTAAATATTGCTTGTAAAGGCGTCCCTTTTTTTCTACATAATGTCATTCTATTAATTTTCTTATGCCAGCAAAAGTTAGAATTTTTTTTTTTTAATATATCAAGTAATATAAATACTACTCTTGGAATTTACTTTCATCCCCTCTGGATCATATAATAACTATTAATCTCATGTTCTCATTATAAATTAATTACTATTGTCCTTTTGTATCCAGCACGCATATGTTTTGAATACTTTATTTCTTTTTTTGGTAGTAGTAATAATGGTAGCAGATTAACAGTTCAAATAAGGCCATAAAGATAATATTCGTTTGTATAGGAACAAAAATATTTTTAGTTACCCGAACAAAATTTTTTGTTGAGTAAACAGAACTTGAAAAGCCACACAATTAGTTTTGTTCATCTTACAAACTATAAGTTTGAAAAGACAAAACCTTTGTGTTGGGCCAAAAGAAATTAGACTGTTTACAAAATGTTTTGTTTAATGAACTGTATGTATTTTATTGTTTTTGTTCGAAAATGCAACTCGAGTCTTTTTGTGACAGTATAGTAACAGTATTTAATTAATTTATTGATGATTAATAATGGTATAAACGGCCTTTTGAGTAAGTTCATCTGGAAAGTAAAAGGTGAAGATGTAAAACGTGAAATATTTATTTGCGTACGTTGTCCAGTATTCGAAATGTATGTTTTTAAAAAACATTAATATTTCATCAGTAGTCACTTCAGCTGAGGCTGCTAGGGCGGGGGCGCTGGTGTACGAGTGATTTAGGGTCGAATCTCGATCGGGCCTGGATCTATTTTATTTTAACCGAAACTGCTTAATGTACGTAGACCCAAGGAAATGTTTAGTTGCACCAACCAAATCTGTGTTTGGGACAGCCAAATAAAAACAACAAAATAATTTGGTTTTAACGACAAAATATTGTATTGCTCCTGTACAAACAATGCATTTGGTTGCGCCAAACAAACTTTGTTTGACTCGGCAAAAACTTTCTCTCGTCGGTGAAGAAATGCAGTCCAATGTCGGAGCACGGAGAGTGGCTACTGCGCATCTCTCGTGCGCGCACTCCATTGCATTTCCCCCTCTACGGTCGTCTCCTGTCGAGGCTGCTACTTCAGTGCTGGTGGGTGACAGGTTGGCAGGCCCTGCGGAGATAACGGCGACGGTGGTCAGTTGGCCAGATAGTGTCGCGGTCGAGTCGACTACTGGTGGTAGGGGTGCACCTTATCAGCTAGGCTCGTGATCCCCCCCCCCTCCTTTACCACTTGACACCGGTTTTCGGTTGGCGTATGGGAGCAAGTGTTACGCAGTAAAGGCTGATTTACTTTGAAGTTTCGGGTTCCACCTGCCTGGTGCTCGAACTGCATTGCAAAGTGTTTGAAATCCTTTTTTGACGAAACTATTAAACGTGCCCCCAGTATTATTCCTACGAAAAGATATCATACCCCAGATGAGGAAGGAATGGTGCTTTGAAGCTACCACGCATGCTGTAAATATTATTTTGTAGCCCTCCAATATAGTTAAAAACTACTTTTTCGGACTGCCATATCTCAAAACATACTAGCCGCACACGAGCCAGACTACGATAGGAGCCTGTATTTAACTTTGCTAAAGACGTTTCATCAATAAAGTAAAAGTGTCACCTCTGAAAGTGCCATAGGTACACGCAGCACTACGAGAACACTGAACGCCAGTCAGAGCGCTCTTGTAGCGCGGGCCAGTTTTACCCTTATAGCTCCCGCGCTTCTCGGCCAAAAAAGATAAAAATGATGTAGGAAGCGGAACCCTTATAGAGCTTGTTGCGTTAACTCCGTGCCAAATTTTTTTGTCTCTTTAAATAAGGAATCTAAAACATACTGGTATGTGTGATGGTGTATGTAAAATATTTTGCGAAATATTCTTCGAGCATTTACGTGAAACTTAATATTCTCTAATCCTATGATTCACACATTAATTTACGGTTTCAGATGTTGCAAATAAGAACAATTTTTGGTGCGTGCTATACTCAAGCTGACAAATATATTATCACAACCAATAAGCTGTGTGTTGGCTTTGTGCTCTGTGATATGAACCAGTCATAACATAGAGCCAGTAACACAGTTTACGATCCAGTTATTCGCAGGGAAGATTATTGGGCACTAAGCTTCGCGTTGTACAGTACTGGCCAAATATAGCATTCCTATGTAACATGTAGACAATTGTCTACACTGGGTATGAAAGTGTTAAACATGTTTACGTTATTCTACCTGGAAATAATTATACATCTGGAAATAATTATACATAACTGAGATGGCTATTTCACTTTGGATAGAATAATGAGATATTATGATCTGGTTGGTTTGATTTTCTGGTGATTGCAGAAAATCGGAGTGTCATAGGACATTTAGTTTAATGAAAGAACTCTTGGAAGAAGGCAAAGAAAACATTTCATTCAGAAATATCTACCCTATCTAGAAACTAAGGTAACTGTGTAGCAGTTTGCATTCAGTCGATTGTTCTATGATCAAGTTTTTTCAGAGTCAATCTACTAAGCGAAATCATAATTTAAACATGATATTTAATGAAGTAATACTAATAACACGAATAAAATTTTTGTAAGATCCAGAGACCATTTTTTTGTTACACGGTGATAAAGATATTTGAGACGTATTACATTATTCTTATACCAGTATTTTATTTTTCTTGTGTTTACTTTAAACACTGCAGGAAAATATATTTTCGACAAAATTAAAATAAGTTCATTTACTTTAGTTTTTGAATCAGTACCTAATAATTCAATTAAACTAAAGGGAAATGTCGAGAATATGTTAACACGTAGGAACATATTTTCAAATTATTGAGGAAATGTATATGGTCACAATCAGAAGTAGGCCTAGCGAAATTTTAAAACCGGCGGGGTAAATACTTTACATATTGCATTTTGCAAAGGTACTGGAAAAAAAACGTAGACGGTTGGTATGAAATAATCGCGGGTCGGACTCTGGGTGGCATTTGGTTGAACCTCCCGCTGGGAGGAGGCCTGGAGTCAGGTATTTGCCTTAAGGGCTGTAACGGTGGCGCGTGCGGCCTCAGCAGCCGGGGAGGAAGAGGGTATCCCCTCCCACCGGACCTCCACGATACACAGTGATGGGCTCTTGTCGCTCCAGTAACCTTTGGCGAATAAAAGCGGTGTGTCGCCGGACCCAGTTTCGAAGGGTTGATGCTCGCCAACGAAGGTACGACGGCCTGGTCCGCCCAGTAAGAGGACCCGTTTACGAAGCGCGTTCGTAGATGTTGGATAGGCCTCGACCCAAAAAGGTGGCGCGTGCAGATACAACTCTGTACGTTGCTGTTGATAGGCGAGGAGGTACCCACGCCCACCTACCGGGATTGGAAGGAGCGTAATATCCTCCTATTGGACTGCATTCAGCTGCAGCCAATTGAAGCACGGTAGTGCCATATTATATTCTGGCAACAGGTTTTTTATTGGATCTGGCCGGTGTGCACAGCATGGACTTACTCTAACGACTGAAGTGGATTAAATGTCTGATATGGTTTTGTGGCTAAATATAATTAGTGCTGGGCGCTGTGCATACTGTATGTTGCTCTGGAATTTACTCCTATTTACCCTTTAAGGTCACAGGCGCAGGAGACCCGATTTTCCATACGCTGTACATTGATATCGCTAGAGAATAATGTTGGGGTACAATAGAATATGATGATTTATTTTTGTTTCAAATATTGTTTCATTTCTATTAATCAGCCTAAATGTTGTGTCATTTCACGCAACAAACTTATAATTCAGAAATATTTGCACACAAATGCCAGAATCAGAATATCTATTTTGGAATCCGGAGTAATAAAAATTCTGTTCCAGAAGTAAGATAATTTGCATAGAATAAAAATTCCACGAATCACCTCATGACCAATATGTATGTGATTACGCAGCGAAAAGTTTTGCAGCTCTTCTTTGCTGAATATAAGGCGATTTTTTCATATATTTTAGATAAGCATTTCCCTCAGTTTTTTTGTGTTAGATAATTTTACTTACCTAAAAATTAATAGACGCTGTTACTTACGCATTCCCCTGTTTCATTTGTATGCATATTTTTATTTATTCCATTAACCTGTTTAAAGTACAGTAAGTATAATTTTTATTTCGGGCTATGACTTCATATGTAATATCTACAAACTGGGAAATGTTCAGCAAAAACTAAAATGAGAAATGTCAAGTAGACTAATTTATGTTTCTGATAATTACTTTTAAAACTGACGCATCGAGAATGAATTTCTTTAACATTGATTCCCCATTTCAATTCTGCCCATATGAACAAAATTAATTATACCAAAGTATATGTCTCTGATTTAAGGCTCGGCCTCACCTATTATGCAGAAATGCTTCGTTTTCATATCATAATTTCAGTTTCAGAGGTATTATTGGAAGTTTTTGATTATAGAAAATTTACAATTTACTAATTGTTCAATATTGTGGTATCTAATTTTCATTGCGTGTTATTTCCTGCATGCAAAAAGGCAGAAACTTATTAATAAAGTATAAATATGTATCTTAATTTTTGTAATTAAAAGCCGTACACGATAAAGTAAGTACTTTTAAAATCATCCTTTGAAAAATGCCACTTTCCCAACATGCATATATTTTAACGGACGCATTGAATGGCATGCACCCAGTAAAGTTGGTAATAACGGAAGGAACGTAGTTCCGTGACTTAACGTTGAATTAAAAGTGTTAGGAAAAAATAGGTAAAAACTGAAATAATTTATCTTGCTTTATTTTAGTTTTTTTTTTCAATGTATCTAAGTGTAAGAATTAGCAGATTTGTAAAATATTAACTTTTATAATAATTTCATAGTTTCACTTGCTCGACATTTGAATGAAGTGATCAGGCCCATGAAAATATTAATTTCACATATGGCGGAAGAATACATAATGCACATACAAGTATATCTTAAGCAGGGCTTTCAAAAGTGCTCACGCTACCGTGAACAGCGTATAGCAGATAACACATAATGACAATTGAGCACAAAAATATTAAATAACCTGTAAAATGTAAATTTTAAAAAATCGTACATTGTCAGTAATTACTCTGAATCCAAAATGATGGCACTAAAAGGAAGAATTTCTGCAAAAGAGGTGAGGAGGCTGAGCCTTAATCTCCGCGGTTCACACGAATTTTCTGTTCGAGACGGTAAACAGACCAGTCAGTCATTACAAGTTTCGCGATCTCTGGAAACGCTCGTATCGTAAATCTCCGGTGTAGGTAGTGGGCAACAAAGGCGATCCTATTTCGTACGGACTGGTCGATCTTCGAGCAAGAAGTTCTTCTTTCTCCTCACATCCCGCGTTTCAATCCGCGGGAGAGTAAAGTGCGCGTCTTTCTGCCGCCCTCCGCTCTCTTATAAGAGGCTATCAAATCAGTTCCGTGCGATTTCTCCCAAGGGAACCGAGTGACCGGCTCTCGACAGGGCAAAGTGCACAAAGAATATAGCCCATTCACGGTTACTTACAACTTTTCTGAAGTCCTGCTAAAGTTCTACTTTCAGGATATTCCTCCGCCTCATGCAAACGAAGCTTAATCGAGTCTAGAAAATCACACCAAAGGGACAACGCACGGCATTCGTGCGCACTCGGTGTAATCATATTTTGCATAAGAACTATTTCTTACTAGGTATTACCAACACGCCTATTTTGTCTTTTCTTTTACTCATACTAATCTTAAATTAGTTATTATAATTTGTAGATAAATTATTATTAAAAGTTCAATTTAACAAATAAACAGGTACTTTTATGTTAACTCAAGTGTAAAACACTTGTGATAAATGGCATATCTAGGAAACATTCAAGCACGTCAAACATGGGGTGATTTTTCAAAGGTTTGATTCAAAAAGTGCGAGGAAACCGCGAATAGACTATACTCAGCGACAAATTTTTACGTGATGTGCAAACTGTATGCGCCTTCTTCACACACACACACACACACACACACACACACACACACACACATACACACACACATATATATATATATTTTTTTTTTTTTTTTTTGCAA
>NQII01000336.1:645393-725899 GCA_002778355.1 Clitarchus hookeri | reverse complement strand
GGGGGGGGGGGGGGGGCTATGTCCGCACAGCATCATCAGTGACGAGAAGATCAACTCTTACAGTGCAGATATTTGGGCGGCTCTTAATATCGAGGTCTTGAGAGCCGATGAGGGTGAAGCGAGGTGAGTATGGAGCAATTCCGGAATGAAAAAGGTGGGGGAAACGGGAGATTCCCGAGAAAACCCGTCGACCAGTGGCAACGTCTGGCACGATTTCCACATGCGAGAATCAGGGAGCGACCCCGCCGGGAATCGACCACGGTTCGCCTAGGCGATGTTAACTGATAAGTTTTAGGTATGTCAGACATTTATTTTCAAAATGGTGGCCATATAGCTATTTTACTTTTGTACGTTAAATCCTCGAAACCGTGTAATTAATTCCAATGAAACTTTGTATGCTGCTTGTATATATCTATATTGCAACCATAAAATTTATCCACACAAAATCTTTTTTGTTTGCCATTTTGTAAAATAATATCACATTACAAATTAAAACTACGTGATATCGCCGAAAAAACCACCGATTTCTACCAAATTTGGTAGTAAAGTAGCAGTATGGCAGGCCATGTAAACTTATAAACTTTGAGATGGTCGGACACGCATATTTTTAAAACGGCGGCGATATTAACATTTTAGCTCCGAATTTTTTATCTACAAAACTACGAAACAAATTTCAACTTAACTTTGGATGCCGACAGTATTAATTTTATCCATCAAAATTGTCTATGCATAGTCTCATTTCTCCGCCATTTTGTAAGATAGCCCCACATAAAATAATACAGTTTTTATGCCGTATCTCGGGAAACAATAAACTGATTTCTTTCAAATTTGACGAAGACGTTTCACTCAAATGTATTTGCACCCATGTAGAGGAAAGTGTGTTCATTAGTTATCAGTAACTTCTTGTTGTTGGTGATCTGCTGAGTATTCTCGGGTAAATTTACAGGAAAGGTATTACCTAACTTCAGTGAACTCCAGATTATGTGCAACAGTAATGGCCAATTGAACGAAACACTTATCAAGTGTAAAGTTTTTAAACTTTCTTTAAATAATAAAATGGAAATTAATTTATATTATTAAACTTAATATTTTATGTTAATTTATTTTTATTCGTAGCTTGTACCTGTAATTCTAGACTGCAAATAGTCTGCAACTCAGTTAATCTATTTAGCTATTATAAATGCAAAAACCCGTCTTAAATTAATAGGCATGGATATATTTTTCTGACTGTTAGTAATTTTCTGAATTGTAATAATCCTTGTAAGCTGGTCTAGTGATTCCACTTACTAACGAGTTTGAGCACCTCAATTAGGAAGTTATAGTGTAAACATACAATTTTTTTTGTAAAAGAAATTGTGGTTTAAAAATAATAATCGAAATGTAAAAATAAAATTAAGCAGATTTTATTTAGATTCTGAAACGTATATTAATGATTAAAGATCGAATAACATTAAAGTTAGAATACAATTATATCCTAGATTATGTTGGTAATGCAAGATATGCGCATTCTGTCGATTTCCAAGTCGTAAGCTTTCATATATTTTCGGGTATGCATTGACTAAAGGATTCGCAGATTTGTGATACTTAGCAGTTTGCATATATCTACACACACCCTAGCCGTTTTGTAACATACGTACAGTTTTACGATCGAATGACATTTTTCCAAGGAAAGAAAACTTGTGAAATACTGCAGTTATATCTGTAATGCCACAAATTCATTTTATAGCAGTAGTAGGTAATGAGTTAATTTTACTATTGGATTCTCAGAAATTATCTTATAAATCGTTGGTGTAATCCTGTAAACCAAAATCTGTAGAATTGTATTTATGAAAAATGTGTGATCCTGGACAAGCGGAATTCGATAAGACATATTCGAGTGAATATTAAGTTAGTATAAATCAATCAGGAGATGTCTATTTATTTTCTTTATTTGTTGTGGGATGTATGATTTGAGTTCAGATATTTAAACATTGCAGTATTGCTTCCAATATGTTGCCTTGTTGATGTTTTGTATGGTGGCATATTTACGCAGCTCATTTCATATAATTATTATAATTCATTTCGTGTTAACACTGCCATATTATAACTTATCAATACACATTATATGTAGGCCATCCTAGGTTATATCTCAAATAGTTATGTTAGTTTTTTTTTATAATTTGACAGTTCATCGAGGATACTGGATATTTTAGCAAAGTAATTAAACCCACAATTTAAACTATTTAGAGTCACAGCAACACATTACAATTAGGATATATGCGTATATTTTGTTGTATAGAGACACACAGTTCTTGTAGTTCTTGAGTGGAAGATACGATACGAAGGACAAAAAATTAGAAAACGTCAAATTAATTACTGGCATTGAAATTTGTAATTTTTGAATATGTTTCGTAATGTCTGGTTGTATATTTTATATGGAAAAATAAAACTAAAGCGAACAAGTATCTAGGTCTACTGTAATCGTGTAGGTAGTAAAATTGTTAAAGATAACGTTGTTGTGTTTGCATAACATTTCCCCATCGCACATGTTTTTGTTTGAATTTCATTTTTCGTTGATTCTGTTTTACCTAGTTTTTCACAGAGCTTACATAACTACCGTGTTACCTCAAATGTGAGTGTGTATATGTTGGAACAGAAATTATGATTTTTCATTGCATTTTATTTTCTTAGACTTAGTTCAAAATGTACACTCTTTGCTGCTCTCGCACCAGTCCTGGCGTTTACAGAGGAATGTTTCGTAGCAGCATTGATAACATTATCAGCCAATAGTCTAACAAATCTCAAGGTCCAGGAAAACTGGAGCATGGTACCAGAGATTAATGTGTCTCAAACGCTTGCATAAACTTTTTTTAGTTAGAAATAATTTGACATACTACGTTCAGTGGCTGTAGGATTAATTACTTCACTAATGGGGAAATTGTTTAAAATCATTAAACACTTATTTAACGGACTTGAATTCGATTACGTGTTGTTAAATTACTGGCAAATCTAGGCCTAGTTGCCTAGTTAGCAGCTTGGATGCGTTAAGGTACGAGCCGTCCCTTTGATGATCTTTCCAGGGATTACTAGGGGTATGTTTTAAAAAAATTGCTACAATTTCCTAGAATTTGTATAGATGGACAAACATGCAAGCAAACATCTGCACTAACTTTCTGAATTACATTACAAACAAAAAAGTTTTCTTATCAACAATTTCCCAGACTAAATCATCAAAATTCCGCTCACTGAAGAGAGAGATTGTTGGGCAACGAAATTTTAATTCTCCGTCCTCATGTAAAATTCATTTATTCAAATTGTTGTTATGGAACGAATGAACATTGCTGCATCTGAATTTTCAGTGATGCTAAAGACTTTTTCGGGATTATTGACCTGCTCCAAGATACCCTTATATGAGAATTTCCTTTTATTGATGTACAGCGATAGTACAACTCACTTGGGATTACAGGTGATTATAACTTTTTTGCGTATATGTATGTAAAACTCCCTTTCGTAGTTCTTCAGATCATTATGCAGTAATATAAAATTTATCTCAATTTCAATTCGTTCTCTTTTTCTGCGATTAAAACCGCGTAAAGCACTTATGTCACTAAAGCGCACTTGATTCTGTTGCATCTAAATAATCAAATAAATTACAAACACCATATTAAAAAAAAAAATCAAATATTTTATGCAGATTATATATCCAGACAACTAAACGGTAAATCTCGAGGTACAGAACAAGCATTTGAATATCTACTGGAATTTCGTAAATTCCCAATAATTTTTCAAGCTTGAGATATACGTAGAACAACAAAAATTTACTAGCACTCATAGTCGAGCAACATTCTTAGAAACTGTGGAGGGCCGCGGTGGTGTAGTGGTTAGACTACTCGCCTTCCCTGTAGGTGAACCGGGTTCGATTCCCTGAGGAATTTTTGCATTGTGAATCGTGCCGGACGATGCCGTTGGTCGGCGGGTTTTCTCGGGGACCCCCCGTTTCCCCGCTCTTGCATTCCGGCGCTGCTCCATACTCACCACGTTTCACCCTCATCGGTTCTCAAGACCTCGATGTTAAGAGCCGCCCAAATCTCCCCACTCTCTCTTTACTCTTTACACTTTGTGTTATACCAGTGTGTTTTATTCGACAGAAAACCTTCTGTTGCTGCTTATTTTGTTTCACTAGTAGTACGTAATGTCAGTTAATTCAAACAACACAGAGTAAAGCGCTGTCGCAAGATAATAATTAATAAGGAATTTTTATTGAGTTTTCCCCCACTTACCGCAACAAAGAAGCATCGCGTGGAGGGCTAGGAGACACATTCATAGTTGTATGTAGTCAAGTTGAAGTGTAACTTTAACTTGAATACCTACTAATTATTTTAACAATTTTACATTCAAATAATTATTCACTTTTCAGCTGTCTGCAGAACGTCGTCCAAAACATATTGTTTTTAAGTAAAAGCTGCACTGCAACTCGAATACAGGTGGACCGTGCGTGAACGGCCTTGAGCCGACCTATGTCTCGGCGAAGTGGCCCAGGCGGCTGAGTGGCGAACGCCACCTGAACAGCCAGCTAGTGATAGTTAGTGGCTTGTCGATCTGCACGCGCCAACTGGGTCACCACTAATGCCCGTGTGTGTCTCTATATAGCTGTACGGCTTAATTGAGCCACTATCCGTCAGCCATATCCAGGCCATGGTTGCGCGGGATTTCAACTGTCCCATAACATACACGCGTGCCAGTAGGGTGCCTTCAATAAAGTTTCCAAAACGCCGTACTTTGGAAAGTGCAACAACAACATGCTGTTTGCATGTGTACTACTTTTCAAAGGTTCCTGATGACGTGTAAACCCCCTTGTAATTATAAAGAAATGAAAATAACTAACTGTCGTGCAAATGTTTGAAATTTCCAAACTTTACTGAACCATTCATGTAATGTTATTAAAATTTCCAAAACTTGCCTTGTAATGTTTGAAAAGGTTTGTTATTATTTCGCGAATAAGTGAAATTAATTAGTGAACAGTGGCACCAATGCGCAAACGTCTCTAACTAATTATTTAAAAATGAAATGCACAGGAATTTTCAAAGATATTTAACAGTAGACTTACATTGGCAGCATCCTCTATACGACTCGATTACGTTTCCGTTAAATTCAACTGAGGCTTATATATTAGCGAGCTGAAGAACCGTCTCAAACCGTAGGTAAGAAAGTAGTGAGAGCATCTCACTCAAAACTGACTAAGAAAGTAGAAATAAAAAGGGCGCGATTTAAAATTTGAGGTGTTCATCTGTAAAACGACAAATTGTTTGTATCCCGTCACATGCCATTGAGATATTAAAAAGTTAAATCAGAAAAGTCATAGGTTGAAGTAAAGAATTAAAGGTAATTAAAAATAAAACGCAATACTGCACAAACGAAAACTTTATTTTATATAAAATTTGTGAGTCAGTGTTTTGTATCTTCGCCTTCCCCCTCCCCAGCCGGAATAACAGCACACATAATGTATTCGCTTCAGCAAGTCCAGTAACTGTTCTCCTCTTTACATGTGATGTCGCAATAGATATTGTGGAGCTGTCAAAAAGTGTGATGCCTTTTGGAAGCTGAGTGTTATAGTTTTCAGAAAATACCAAGTGACCGAACACTTAATACTAGATTATTGCTTAAATTTCTGTATACATTCCTTCTAAGCCAAATACCACAGCGGTTCACACATTGAGATTAATTTTTGTTCTTGTCAATGCGCATTTTACTTTTAAAATTTCAATAAAATAATATATACCGAAATATTGCTGTTTGGTTTCGTAAATACCTGTAAATAAAATATATTTTACAAATAATGAGGTAAGCCGTTTACAGTAAGCTGTAAATACTTACTACAAACTGCAGTAACGACTGACCATTGTCAGGATCCACCTGTTTTTCTCGAAACGATTTACTCCGAGGCTAGACTTCAATATCCTATGTGCACACTTGTCTTAATTTGATTATTGGCCGCTTGTATTTCTGTGAAGACAGTTTGCTGCATGAGTGAGCCAATCAGAATTAAGTTTCTCCGGCACTGACCGCCCGTGATTCGCGGGCACACAGATAAGAAGCGTACAAAATTCAAATGATGCAGTCACGAAAGACGTTATGAACTAAATTGCGTTGGAACACTACTTGTCTTGAAATTATCTCGCGAAAAATAGGTGTCCGTGTAATGGTCTATAAACTTTTGTTGGTGGGTAGAGGAGGGGGGGGGAGGGGGATAACGACGCCATTACTGACTGAAAAGTGTAAGCGGCACCATTCACTTTGACTCCCCGTACTCGCGCTAATGCCACCATTTTAAATTTTCATGGGGTTGGACATAACAATTTCTTTGTTGTACAGACGATTCTAATTAGCTGAACCAATAAAAAACTTAAATAAATTTGTCGTATCCAAGCCAGATAATTTAAAAGCGCAACTGGTTGGGAGATATAAACACGTGTGTTTGTGTACGATACTGTTGTGACTGGTTCAATTGTCTCTGAGACTGTCTCTCACGTCTTGTAACTCCGATTGGTCAAGAATAATTCATTCATGCTGCACATCAGTTAGTCACCCAAAATTCTATGGTTGATTTCAGCCTCGTTTTGTTCGGTTGGTTAAACAGATTGTTAACATATGGCTCTTATCGTCTGTGCATGCACTGTAAGGGGAACTCCCAGATCCGCCTGCTGCATATGGTTCACGTCACGAATGAGCACTTTTAAAACCCACATTTGAAAAGTCCCTGCACATATATGCATACATTTTCTTTTAATTAATGACTTAATTCCTTAAATGTTGGCAGCGAATAGGGTAAAGTAATCCCGTTTTTTAGCGTCTCGCTGAAGCTCCTGTCACGGTTTCAAATTTTCTCATTCAAATATATTTGGCAGTAAAATTTGAAAACGAAATTAGGCCATCAAATTTTTTCCGTTAAAAATATTGGAAAAATGGTTTTTGGATGTATTTGAAAATATGTCACGCATTCAAATTTTTGTTCCGGGGGGGATCTAATTGAATTCTCATTAAAAATTGTTTTAAAATGATACAGTGATTTCTCGTTTCTGTGCAGTCTACTACAGGAAGAAATGTAATAAATGTTGTGATTTATTTTCATTTCTTTACTAATTTAAATTTTATTCACCAAAGACATTTCTTGCACAATGGATTTTAATGCCTCTGAGTTCTTTATTATTATTGAGTCACTTAAAACAATATTCATGCTTAAATTGCTTCTACCGGGGATGGACAAAATAATATGAACACCTGACATATACACAATATTTATTTATTAATAAGGTGTTGGGGCACCATTTGTTTTTAGAACAGCTGCAATTCTTAGCGGAATAGATTCGTAGAGTGTCTGAATAGTTTCCAACGGAATGTTGTCCCATTCTTGTACCAAAACATACGCCAATTGCTTCAATGATGTTGGAGATAGAAATCTGCTCCTCACTCTCTGCTCTAAAACTCCTCATAACGGTTAAATTATGTTGAGGTCTGGCGATTGTTTGATGATATTCTGATCCTCAAACCAAGACTGAACCTTTTTGGCCGTGTGTATGGGCGCATTATCATCTTGGAATATGGCAGTGTTTGGCAGCAATATGCTAGTCATAGTAAGAACTTCATAATTGAGGATGTCGAGATATTCATTCGCAGTAATCCGGTCAGTGATGTGAATGAGAGGACCAGCTGAATACCACGATATAGCCGCCCAAATCATAACGGAACCTCCCCCATGCTTGACTGTAGGAAGCAGGCAGTCCGGATCGTAGGCTTCTTTTGCGGTTCTCCATACATGAACCCGGCCGTTTGTAGAAAACAATGTAAACAATTATTCATCGGACCATACCACATTCTTCCAATCATCAAGCGTCCAGGTTTTATGATCGTAGCACCACTTCTTTCGCAGCTTAGCGTTGGCTTCCGTTATAAAGGGTTTCGCGATTGCAGCCCTTCCATGAATGTTAGCTTTGTGGAGCTCCCGCCGTACTGTTTTTGTCGAAACAGTATTACTCAAATGAGTGTTGAGTTCTGCTGTCACTTTTGCCGCGGTAGTTTTATGTTGTCTGGCCACAATTCTTTTTAATGTTCGTCGGTCTCTGTCAGTTAACTTTGGGTTTCGCCCACTATTCCTCTTCGCCGATGATGTTTTGTCTTAGCTATCATTACCGTGGATACTGTCGCTCGTGACACGTTAACTAATTCAGCTGTTTTCGTAACAGACGTTCCCGCTAACCGAGCACTAACGATCTGCCCTCTTTCGAAGTCTGAGAGATCACACATTTCACCGATCGCTTGTTTTAACCGTCGCGGAACAAAGCGTATAATACACTGAAATATAACCTACAAGACTTGGCACGTAAACTGTGCAATACATACGCGTCGCATTATTTACACGGAAGCAGTGTTGCCAACATGCAACAAAATGTACTATATTGCATGGTGTTCATATTATTTTGTCCATCCGCTGTATATGATTTAAATTATCTTCATACCCGTATTTAGTTTCCATCAATAGATTGCCATTATAAAATTTCGTGATGTCGGAAACGGCCATTTTTGTCATGCACAATTCTAATTGGTTGAGCCCATCAAATATCAAATAAATTTTAGAACCTGTCAAATTTACAAAATGTTTGATGGAAGCCAGAACCGCCCAACTTTTCCAGACAAACATGGCAGAGATAATGACGTTTCGGTAACGTCACAACTTTCCAACTTTATTTGACCAAACTTATTGGAAGCAGTTTGACGGAAAAACTTGACGGTGTGACAGGGGCTTAAGGCGTATAGATACCCTCCATCTGGTATGTATTTAACATCTCTTCGTAACCAAACTTAATGACTTGATACTAAAAAGCAAATATTGTTATTGCATACAGGACTACTTTACAGAATTTCTGAAGATTGTGTGGGCTCACTTATACCTGCATTGTCTCTCGCGAGACAAAATTATTCGATGGATACTTCTTTTAAGCTGTCCCCCACTCCTTAAAAAGATAGCTTTTATTAATTACTGATTCTGGAATTTAATTTCTTGAGAAGTATATTTGAATCCAAGATTGCTGGGACTTTTCCTATTTAAATGAGTAATATTTAAATCATTTGCAACTGAAATGTAGCACTAGATTAATGGGTAGCGTAATTTCTATAGTTTCTTTCACGGTTGGAAAGCGGGAACCAAATTCAGCATCAGACACCTAAGAATGTTGCGGGGGTAAATAAATTCGAGAGTTTCCGAAACTAGGATTCCCCTTTAGTAGTACGGGGGAGAAGAAACAACACAAAATCCATTCATCGACTCGGGAATAAAATTTCCCATGCATGTCGAATTCGCGATTTGGTCAAAAATTTAACTTTCAGACACCTGATACTGAAAAAAAAAACTTCTGAAAATACAACACAATATTATGTATTTTTCTATTAAGTTGTGTTTTTCGTTTTTCCTCAAATGGGTTTACGGGTGTGTGTAATAATGTAAGATATCCTAAAAATTTCTTATAAAACAATTTCATTTCATTTTATTTATTAATAGGTCAAGGAGATGATAATATAACAAATACATAAAATTACTACAAAATACAATAAAACACATTACAGACTTACAGAGAAATGGCATAAGCACACTCAAATACGATTACAATTACAATTTTCAGGTTTAAGTAGAATTAAATTAAAAAACATATAGTTTTGTAAGTCACACAATAGGCATACATAAAATAATAACATAGATACTTAAACATTTCCATTTTAAGTTTTCAGCATATGTTTAAAATACAAAGACATTCATTTATAATATAACAAATTATAAAATAAAATCATTTAAGTTGTAGAAAAACTTTTATAAAAGGAACTAAAATAATTATTTTTTAAAACTAGTATACAGATTGATTACTTCTAAGTTTTGTGGTAGTCAATTATAATTTTATCGTGCTACATCTCTCATAAACAGCTTATAACCTTCATTTCACTACGCAATTCCATAAACGTAAAATTTTATTGTGTCCGTGTATCAAGTATTTTCCCTACATGGATTCTGAAGTAAGCATAGCTAATTTTAATGGCGTGTCTGATGTTGGTTTCATTGTCCGGTTTAACGAGGACTGTACCAAACGTAATCCGTACGTAATCCCAAGCTAAATCAAAGGAATCTTTTGGCTCTGAAAGCTGGCAATTATCACTTGTTCGCTTTGTAATCAAATATCAAAGATTTGATTCTTATCGCGGGAGCTCAGTTGTTTTATGATGTGATTCTTTTGTTATGCTGATACGTCTGTACGCGTAGCTAAGCAATCTATTTTATATTATATTACTAGTTTACGTTAAAAATAACTATTTATCTAGCTTCACAAAATAAGAATATAATGCTTTTCAACGTCACTTAACCCGCATAGTGGTACATTAAGGTATAGTTGAATGTCGTACTAAGTAAACTCAAGCACATAAATTAAAATTATATGAATTTTAAAATCCTATAATAATCGAACCCTATATACCATTGCTGCAAATTTGCCATCTACTAGTGATGCGAATCGTGAGATAAAATATCTAGTCTTGCGTGTTATTGAGCAAATATTCACGTTCTACTAACAATAACTAGGTTTTTGAAAAAAAGTTACTCTTAAAGAAAAAGACCACGTATGTAACTAACTATCCGTTTGTCTACCTGTGACATAAACAAAGTTTCCTTGTACACTTGAAAAAAAGAAATGTAAATTTACACATACAAAACTTTGGTAACTTCAAGTGCGATTTTAAAATAATTTTATTGAGATTCCAAACAGGGCTAAAAGTATCTGTTTGACATTCATTAATCTATAGTTTCACTATCAGTACTATAGGTGATAATTAATATATTTGGAAGTATGTGTAAAAACATACAATTTCCAAGAACTAAAATCTTAATAGCGTACTTTTAGTACTACGAAGTCGTTACATAAATATTCAGAGTAGTTGAGCATATTCAACTTCGTAATTTTTCAGTAACCAAGTATGGTTAAAATATAAATAACATCAATATATAAGGGTAGATTTACAGACGGAAAATTTTCGGTAATTTTATATTCGTGTGCACTTTGCGAAAACAAGTACAGTGATTGCAATTTTAAACAAATTTTCTTAGGAATCGAATGAAAATTACAATTCTCCGTTTAAAACATATGGATGTATTACTGTATAAAGTATTTTATCATTACGCATTCTAAAGAATGTCTGGAAATAAACATACCCTGAGCACTCATTAAAAAAATATTGTTTCAAGTCGCCAGGGGTATATCAGAGTTCGCGAGGGATAAAGGTCACGATAAAATAAAATAAATAAATACAATTTCTTGATGAATTTACAATTATATGAAAATATACACAGCTATTATTCGCAATACTAACGTGCCTATCTCTACTATTTCATCTATCCTATCAGTAGGCGCAATATTGAATGCAAATCACAATTATAATTAAAGTCTTTGCATTGTCTTTATACTAGCTACGGTCGCTTAATCCTCAGTTATTGTATACACATATTCGATCAAAATGTCTGCCTACTAACGCACGATGCCCCACTTCTCCACAGTCCAGGCAGTCATTATTTCCCTCTACTCTCCCGATGCCCATCAAAGTTTACAGTTGTAGCAGAGTAGAAACTTCGTGGTAAATAACCACGAGCACGCTACAAGTTGTTCTGCGTCGCACCTCTCATAAATGACCCTGGCACAGAAACTCCAAACACGAGTGGGATACCGGTGTTTGGTGCTCCGCCAAGCCTATAACCACTCACTTGAGGTGCGGGAGGGGAAGCTCCGAGGGATCTGGTTGTGTAGGTGTGACCCCAATATAACCTGGAGAAACAAAGATTCCAACTCCAGCACCCTTACACATACATAATAATAATAATTATTATTATTACATATAGAAAAATGTGATTTAGAGTAAAACGCAAGGTGGTTGATAAAGAAAGCAGAACTTACATTCGTGTTACCAAAATGAGTTTTCATGAAAGTAAAACAACATAACAATAATAAAATATGTTTAATGTGTAACAGTAACAACCGTAACAAAGGTTTTATACATAATATCTTGGGTATTCAACCACAACAAACCGTTGTAATAAAAAAAAAGTTTTTTTATAAAATAAATTATCATTAATTAGTTGGGTTTTCACACTAAAAAAAATTAAAGTTAAGATTTACAAAATATGTTGAGCCAGAATAAATAAATTTAGAGGGTACGTTTTTTTTTTTTTTTTTTTTTTACGATTTGTTGAGTTTAAAATAAGTTTAACAAAAATGGTGACTTGATTGCTGTATAGTTGAAAGACATGACGAAAATGACTGAAGAATGACTGGACTTTACTGAGACGTGGCCCATCTGCGGGACATATCCATTGCCAACGCCAGCGTACGTTTTAATTCATCACAAAATCGGTATAAAAAAGAAGCTCGGCGATTTCAAATAATATCTGCCACGCATCGGCAGCAAGGTTGAGAAATGACCTCAACACAGCATTTTCCGTCCGCTCTAAATACAAAAATTTACGCATAAAATAAAGAGGCAAGGACGAAATAATACATTACTGTGGCGATGATCAAAAACAGGACAAGAAACACTCACCCAAAGCGGTAAAACTAAGATCACTCCATTAAAACTGGATAATAGTCGGAGATAAAAAAATTTTGTGTTACGCCATAACGAGTAGAAAGCAAGAAAAAAGCTGTAGGGTGTGTTCCGAAAATACCAGCGACTATCACAGATATCAAGTCGCTTGACACAAACCGTTGATACTATCCTTTTTCATTACGCTGTATTTTAAATTTATACCAAGAATACTTTATTAAATTACATTGACAGAAAATAATTTAAATATGAAATTCACAAACCAAATACAGGATATTTTATTACAAAATTTACAATTCCTTTAACTAAAGATATTTCAATCGGTTGACACGACAGAAATAGTGACTAAAACATTATCTAACCTTACTTTTACATATAAATAAGCAATAAAGCTAGGTGCTGCAAAATAAAACAAGTGGCTTTGCCATGAAATGCAAACTATTCCCTGAAAGAGAATACAATCTTTAAAAAAACATGGTTAAAAGTAAGCGAGTTCCTACAAACTATTTTCCGCCAAATGTCGCACACCGGTAATGCTACAGAATGTCATGGTTTAAGTGGATTCAGTAAGTTTTCAAAATGGCAGTGGTATTAATAATTTAGATAAATTTGTTATATATATTACACAAATTTAACCAAATCCAACCAAACTTTGTATGCTGACATATATTATAGTCTATTGATGGTTTCTTCGCACTTCTTGAAACAAACCGTTGTAAAATCAGCCCATGTATGGCTTTTGGTGGTTTCCTTAATGTGTAATTTATCACAAGCGTTTTATACGTCTGTTGTCATAAAATAATACCATTTTTGGTTCAATTGAATTTTTACTTATAGTTTATTTAGAAATTATATTATTTTATTTATAATTAATACGAATAAAAACAGAGATAAAATGGGTGTGTTGGTAATGCCAAGTAAGAAACTATTATTACACTGAGTGCGCACCAATGCGGTGCGTAGTCCCTTTGGTGTAATTGTGCAGACTCTATTAAGCTTTGTTTGCACGAGGCGGAGGAATAACCTGGACGTAGAACTTTAGCAGGGCTTCAGAACAGTTGGAAGTAACGTGGAATGGACTATAGACGCATCGTATTCAGAACCTCCCTTTTAGGCAATTTTGCACGATAACACAAAATAAGTTAGTAAAGTTTTTTGCCATATCTCGGGAACCAATCAACCGATATCCACCAAAATAATTCACACCAGTAGCACTACGGTAGGCCATAGAAACGCATGTTATTAAAGTGACTCGGGCACTTATTTTCAAAATGACGGCCTCGTAAATATTTCACGTTAATAAACCCTATTTACCAAAACATTATACTGATTATATCCTAAGTTGATGCTCCGAATCCTACCTCCGCAATGCAGTTTGTTGCATGCTAGCATTATGGCACGGGGTTTTCTGGGTTCGAGCTCGGGGTAAGTTGCTTGTGTATTTTGTAATTGTCTCACTATGTTTCTGGTTCCATCTGTAATGATATTGCTGTCGATGAGACTCCAAGACCTACCTACGATCTAAGGTTTTAAGAACATCATTAAAAATTACATGTAACCACGTAGAAGAAAGTAAGCTCATTAGTTATGTCAGCAACTTCTTGTTCATAAATGAAGTCATAAGACATGGAATAATAGAGTAAAGAGAATGTGAAAGGTATATTTTTAGATAGCTTCAATTTATAAAACGTTTTGTGATTGTGAGGATACGTTAGATGAATTTTATAACTGGTCATACAAGCATGTAAATACCACAAGATATAATTGTCCTTTTATCGAGAACGAGAAATGTTGAAATTTCACCGTTATGTTAAAGCTGAACCCTTCTTCCAGTTGCTGTCGCGTGTTCCCGTGTAATCTTCCTAGAAAGGGGGGGGGCGAGGGGGAAGGAATCATCTCTCTAATCACAGAATAAATAATAATACAGAGGTGAAATAGTAATTTATTTCGTGAACTCCAGTGCCGCACACGCCACCAAAATGGCGTCATTAGCCAGCAACATGTTGGAACGCTGTTCGCCAATCAGCGCCATGGTAACTTACAACTCAACCAGTATCCAGCCAATAGGGTGCATTTCGCAGCACGCGGTACACAATCAGATACAAGGCCCGTTCCCAGGTCGTCGTACAACCAACCAGAGAATGAGTACGTCCACATCAAAGGAACCGCCACGCCATTATTTGCAGGTAGTGTTAGTAGAAAACCTCGCCTTAAATAAAGAGTAGTCGTTCTGGCTATGAAAACATCTCGCATGAGCCGGCGTTCGTTCCCGCAGAGTACAACAAACAGGATTCAATTTAGTACTTGGCAAGCTACACGAAACGAGCACGCAATCTTTCGATCAGTCAAAATATCACGCCGTTCTCCACGGCGCTGTGTTGCCGCGGCACCGGTGATTAACGACACGCGGCGCGGCCATAGAGTAAATAAGTACATAGAGACGAAATGGCCTGGCGGTTCCTTTAACGTGGTCCTACCCATATTCCGATTGGCTGCGTGAGGCTCTATAAATCAGTCTTGTGTCTACTGGCCATTGCGTGCTGCGAAATGTTCCCTACTGGCTGGGCTGCCGCGGCTGGCGAGTGGGTTACCGGGCGCTGATTGGCGGACGGCGTCCCCGCATTGTGCTGGCCGGTGCCGCGATTTTGATGGCGTGCGCAGCTCGAGTTCGCGTATAAGCGCTGTTTCACCGCTGTATTCTTAGGTATAGGCTATCCACGGTAAAGTGAGCACTTCTGAAATCCCTCTCCTTTGGAATAATAGCCAATAAATATATTTTAGTTCAGCTTTAGACGTTAACTTCTGAGTGCGGTGAAATATGCACATTGTGGTTATTACTTAAATGGCAACATTTTTTTTTAAAAGGTGGTTAAGGGATTTAAAAAAAATGGCTGAAAGGAAAAAGTAACTAAGGCCTCAAAAGTGTTCACTTTACCGTGAACAGCCTATAATCTGTGATACTGCTAAGTCAATAATATTTGTGAATTCTGACGTTTCACATATGAATTGCTCCACCACCCAAACCCCTTTGCTGAGTCCCACAGAGTTTTGTCGAGGTGACAGGGGCAAAATGTATTTGCCTGAGCAAATAAATAGAACCTGTCTTGTTTGTGTCAGGACCTAAAATTAACTTTTTCTCCCTAAAATTTAAAAGAAAAAAGCATCTTAAGAGACCTACTGTTATGTAAGATATTTTCCCTAACTTTTTCTCTGTAACAAAACTTGACCACATATACTGACCTAAGATAATAAGTAAATACGTGTTTTTACTTTATACACTAACCTAAATAACTTTCTAGGTAGAACAATAAATGGATAAGAGTTTCTTTTCAGTTTAAACTATCATGAAGCAACCTAAGATAGTGTCGTTTACTTATTTCATGGAAACAAGTGCAGTCGCCAGCATTATTTTGCATAAAATTTAATGACGAAGGGGTACTGCTGTGTTTTAAACGACGCGTGTTTGAATAAATCAAAAAGTTTCGCTAGTGTTGTTACCAGAAACTGTAACGTTTGCAAGAAAACGAATACCCTGTTTCAAAACAAAGTATTCGCAATACCTGCCAGGTGGTTAATACAATACGTACAACGCTCGATAAGATACACTTCCCTTTATCTCAGGGCACCAACTCCTAATGAAGTACAATTTCGTAAACTTTTTCTCGAGAAACACTTTATACTTACCGCTATTCTTAAGCAAATGCAGTTGGAACGTATCTGAATTCTTTTTTCTTGCACTTAGATATAAAAGAGCGCTGGAANCTCTGTTTCAAAACAAAGTATTCGCAATACCTGCCAGGTGGTTAATACGTACAACGCTCGATAAGATACACTTCCCTTTATCTCAGGGCACCAACTCCTAATGAAGTGCAATTTCGTAAACTTTTTCTCGAGAAACACTTTATACTTACTGCTATTCTTAAGCAAATGCAGTTGGAACGTATCTGAATTCTTTTTTCTTGCACTTAGATATAAAAGAGCGCTGGAAAAGTTATTATTGCCACGAAATCCCATTACTGAAATAAATGGTCGCTGCCTTATGTATTTATGCGCTTGGTATGTTGACCTCAACAAATTACAGATAAATGCACGACGTTTGAAAGCCCGAAAGCCAGGCAACGCGTTCAATGTACACAAACACGCCACGAGATACGGANTTTGAAAGCCCGAAAGCCAGGCAACGCGTTCAATATACACAAACACGCCATGAGATACGGACACCGCAGTCAGCGAGGCCCATTTGCAACTGGAATTACGTGCATGTGACGACTGCGGTTGCTAACGACTAGCTTATGTTTACGATAGGCGGGTTGCATATTATAAATCGACATAACGGGGACGTTTATCATGTCTATAACTTACAGGCACATAACTCGCTTACTACCGAAAAGTGAGGGGAAGAAGCCACCCTTAACGTTTGTAAGCAATTTTCCTTGCAAACAGAGTGGTGCAAAACGCAATAAAATAAAAGAGTTTATGTTTTTTTTTTAAGTATGACATGATCAACTGGTTTTCACGTCGATAAACCGTGCGCGCGGAAAGACGTGAGCAGTTCTTGTGCTTGTTCGCACCGCACACAAATGTTTAACGCGGTCGCCTAGTGAGGGTGAAGTGACAATCGACGAAGGACCTCGGGCAACGCCGACCACGTATGTAAAGCGGTGTCGCCTATAAGCGCAAGCCACTGGACTACTGCGTAGCTGTTTCGTAGTAATCGTNACACAAACACGCCACGAGATACGGAAACTGCAGTCAGCGAGGCCCATTTGCAACTGGAATTACGTGCATGTGACGACTGTGGTTGCTAACGACTAGCTCATGTTTACGATAGGCGGGTTGCATATTGTAAATCGACATAACGGGGACGTTTATCATGTATATAACTTACAGGCACATAACTCGCTTACTACCGAAAAGTGAGGGGAAGAAGCCACCCTTAACGTTTGTAAGCAATTTTCCTTGCAAACAGAGTGGTGCAAAACGCAATAAAATAAAAGAGTTTATGTTTTTTTTTAAAGTATGACATGATCAACTGGTTTTCACGTCGATAAACCGTGCGCGCGGAAAGACGTGAGCAGTTCTTGTGCTTGNTAAGTATGACATGATCAACTGGTTTTCACGTCGATAAACCGTGCGCGCGGAAAGACGTGAGCAGTTCTTGTGCTTGTTCGCACCGCACACAAATGTTTAACGCGGTCGCCTAGTGAGGGTGAAGTGACAATCGACGAAGGACCTCGGGCAACGCCGACCACGTATGTAAAGCGGTGTCGCCTATAAGCGCAAGCCACTGGACTACTGCGTAGCTGTTTCGTAGTAATCGTAGAACTTTGGGCACTTAATCGGCGACCCTGTAATTTTATTGGACGACTGAGTAGCAAAGGCCAATGCATGCCTCTATCGAAGTTTCGCATGTATCCAGTTCGTATATGTTTTGAGATACAACAGTCTAAGAAAGACATTTCTAGCTATGTTAAAGGGTATGAAAATAATGTTTCTAATGTGCGTGATGTCTTGAAAGTGCAATTCTGTTGTCGTCTGCAATGTGCTTTCTTTTTTGTAGGTAAACGTATTGGGTGCAGTTTATTACTTTCGTCATAAAAGGCTTTTTTCAAACACGTTGCGGCGTATTTCAAGTGCCAGGCGGGCGACAGCATTAACAGCTGACTTAAATCTAGCCTTGATCTTACACATTCAGGCTTTAAGGATACAATATCAAACACTGATTTTCAGAATGCCATTTTTAAGAAATATTTTTTTAGCTCTGCTTTTAATTTATTATAGTTATTTATATATTTAATGGCTGGTAGTAGGTTATTAATAAGTTTAGCTCCAGAGTGACGGGGACTTACGGACGTTTTCTTGGTTCTGAACGGAAACTGGTGTAGCTGACTAAGCTTGCCTGGTTGAGTAGTTGTGTACGTCACTATTTTTAACCTGATTTATGGTTTTCATATAAAACAGAATACAGAAGTACATATACAAACATGGTATATTCATTATTTTAATGTTTTTATAAAGATGTTTTGCAGTGATTTCTGTATCCTTCACCAGTTATTATTCTCACTATTTTCTTTTGCAGTTTAAAGGCAGCTATTTTTTTGACTTGCCCCAAAATATGATTCCATAACTCATGATAGATTGAATATTTGAGAAACAGTAGCATAACACTGTTTTTTGGCTGCATGTTTATTTTAAGAATATACCTGGCAAAACACATGGAGCTTAATTTTTTACAGGCTGTGTTTACATGATCATTCCAGGTTAGTTTATTTTCTACAGTTAGGCTCAGAAATTTTATATTTTCTATTTCCTGCAGATGATCATTGCCTATTTTTAACTTTTTATCGGAGTGGTTTTTCTCCCCCGGTTTTCGAATGAAAGTTATTAGCGCTGATTTTTTTACATTCTGTATTATGTGGTTTCTGAGAAACCAGCTTGACATGTCTGTTAGTATTTTTTTAATTTTCTCTTCAAGAGACAATTTATTTCTGCTAGTGGCTAATATATTTATATAATCTGCAAACATTACTGGTTCACCAGATTTCATGCATTCAGGGAAGTCCATTATATATATTACGAACAACAACGGTCCTAGAAAAGATCCCTGTGGTTCTCCTACTGTCGTTGTGCAGGTTTTTGAGGAGTTTCAAATGTAACTAATATTATAATTAATGACCTAGGTGAAGTGTTGTCTTTTTTCTAAATCAGATCTAATTAACTTATTGGCTACTCCTCTTATTCCATAATACTCAAGTTTTTGCAGTAACAAATCATGGTTTACACAATCTCAATACCTTCGATAGGTCAGCGAATATGCCAGTTGTCTGGTGTTTATAGTCGTATAACTGAAGTATTTTATTTATAAAGCTGAAAATGGTTTGATCAGTAGATCTACCCTCTATAAAACCATATTGAAATGTAAAAATTATATTATTTTTTATTAGGAAACTTATCACTTTCTGTGCTATTATTTTGTCTAATATTTTGTAAAAGGCTGTAAGTTGTTCATTGGGTCTATAGTTGTTAATTTTAGTTTTATCTCCTTATTTATAAATTGGTATTATTTTGGCATATTTTAATCTGTTGGAAAAAAATGCCCCGGGAAAGACATTCATTAAATATGTAAACTAAAGGAGTTTTTATAAGGTGGCGGTATTTTTTTAAAAACTTTACTGGAATCTATTCAATTCCGCATGAGTTTTTTACCTTTTAATTTTTTAAATAACATTTACAATATCTTCCTAAGAAATTGGTGCAATTAAAATTGACCTTTTTGCATTTTGATGATATAAGCCCTATGGTAAGTATTAACAAGTTTTTACTTCCAGTTTATGCTAATAGTTTCTGTGTTTTTTTTTGGCAAAGTAATCATTTAATACATTTGCAATTTCTTTGCTGTCAGTTACGAGATCATTTTTTTTTTTAAGATAAGTTTTCATAAATACTTTTAGTTTTTAGTTTATTAATTATAATACTCTACATTGTTTTTGTTTTATTTGTGGAGCTGAAAATTGTTTTACTATTATAGTTTCTTTTGCCTATATTAAACAATTTATTGATTAACTTTTCATATTTTCTACAGTATAACTTAAAATTCGGATCAATGTTTACGTTTAGTTTTTTGCGCAGGGTTTTTAATTTTTCTTTTTATACGAATAAACCCTTTGTCACCAATTTAATTCTAGAATTAGTATGACAATATATAGTTTTTAATACGAATGCTGCATTGAAATGACAGAAACGTATTCAGAAAGACATTCGAAGCTATTTTTGATTCAGTGGTTTCATATACTTCATGCCATTTTTCATTTGAAAGGAATTGTTGAAATATAGAGATAGTTTCCTCTGTAATCATCCTTTTACAAATATATATTACATCAGAGTGCTTTGGAACCCTTGTATTTATTTATTTACCTCGTGGAAGATGGTCAGATAGTCTGTTTCATAATTTGTTGTGACATGGTAATTATGTTGTATGTTAGTTACAATATTGTCAATAGATTTTGAAATGCGATTAGTAATTCCTGTGTCGCTAAGTACTGTGTATTTGAAATTGTATTCTTTAAACAAGCCTTTCTATGTATTCTGTAGAAGAATATTTTGATAATAGTAGGATCTCATTGTAAGGCTTATGTGTTATTTTTATTTATTGTAATCAAACTTAATATTTACTGTTTTTGCTACTAAAACATAGGGTATTTACACTGGAGAACCAAAAAAACTGGTATAGGCGTGCGTATGCAAATAACAGATGTATGGAACCAATCAAAGTAAAGCGATGGTGTTGGCAGCGCCTATATAAGACAACAAGCGTCTGCAAAAGTTGCTAGATCGGTTACTGCTGCTGCAATGGCAAGGTTATCAATATTTAAGTGAGTTTGAACGTGGTGTTATAGTCGGTGCACGAGAGATGGGACATTGCATCTCCGAGGTAGCGATAANGAGTTTGAACGTGGTGTTATAGTCGGTGCACGAGAGATGGGACATTGCATCTCCGAGGTAGCGATAACATTTGGATTTTCGCGTACGACTACTTCACGAGTGTACCGTGAATATCGGGAATCCGGTAAAACATCAAATCTTCGACATCGCTGTGGCCGGAAAAGCTCGTGAACGAACGGGACAAACGACTACTGACGAGAATCATTAAACGTGACAGGCGTGCAACCCTTTCTCAAATTGGCGCAGATTTCAATGCTGGGGCATCAACAAGTGCCAGTGTGCGAACTATTCAACGGACCATCATTGACATGGGCTTTCGGAGCCGAAGGCCCACTCGTGTACCGTTGTTGACTGCACGACACAAAGCTTCACGCCTCACCTGGGCCCACCAACACCGCCATTGGACTGTTGATGACTGGAAACACGTTGCCTGGTCTGACGAGTCTCGTTTCCAATTGTATCGGGCGGATATAGTTCATTTCATATAAGAAGGCCACATTCTGACAGTCAGTGAGTGGCAACTTAATATATTGAAAACAACTAACGTCCCATTTACAAAATCCTGTATCAGCTGATGCACGAACGAACAAAAGTTAATATTACGTTGGCTATTCTGAGAGCAGTGCCGAAGCACATCACACAAGCAGAAAATACGCGCATAAGAAAGAGTTCGTACATTAATTAATACATTTTATTTTACGTGGTCATAAAACAGCAGTTTTTAGTTTTAGAAACGAAACTTCGTGATAAAATAGTAATGTATAGGTGTTCAAAATGAGATGCACAATAAAACGATACGTATCCAAATGTGACGAAAAAATCCAAAGTTTCCAGACTCTCAAACCAGGTGCTGCTATCTTGTGGGTTAAAAGTGCACCATATGTTGCAATATGCCCTTCCACGCCATCTGTCATCCATATCCCGAACTACACTCAGAAACATGTTATAGTTTTGTTTTTTAAAATAACGTATTCACGCGCATATATAAATAATTTTATTTTCCCGCGAGCTCTGTATAATTTTTAAAGTAACTTGTATTTCGTAAACCCCGTTTATGAACGACCCTACACACGTCCACAAGCTCCGTTTACGAATGCAGCGCCACCAAAGCAGTTCACCAATTGCCGCACGCAGCAGCACCTCCTGGCCACATCAAAGCCTATTCTTGAAACGCCATTTGATGGCGAATGGATACATAAACGAAAAGGCGCGGCGATTGTCAACTGTCAAGAAAGTGGCCTTCTTATATGGTACAGAATATAGACGTGTACGGGTATGGAGACATCCTCATGAATCCATGGACCCTACATGTCAACAGGGGACTGTTAAAGCTGGTGNGTGTACGGGTATGGAGACATCCTCATGAATCCATGGACCCTACATGTCAACAGGGGACTGTTAAAGCTGGTGGAGGATCTGTCATGGTATGGGGCGTGTGCAGTTGGCGTGAAATGGGACCCCTGATACGTGTAAATAGGACTCTGACAGGGGACAGATACGTAAGCATCCTGTCCGATCACCTGCACCCATTCATGTCCATTGTGCATTCCGACGGACGTGGACAATTCCAGCAGGACTATGCGACACCCCACACGTCGAGAGTTGCTACCGAGTGGCTCAAGGAACACTCTTCTCACTTTAGACACTTCCATTGGACACCTAAATCACCAGACATGAACATTATTGAGCATATCTGGGATGCCTTGCAACGTGCTGTTCAGAAGAGATCTCCACCGCCTCGCACTCCTATGGATTTGTGGACTGCCCTGCAGGATTCATGTTGTGAATTGCCTCCTCCATACCTTCAGACATTAGTCGAGTCCATGCCACGTCGTCTTGCGGCACTTCTGCGTACTTGCGGGGGCTCTACACGATATTGGGCAGGTGTACCAGTTTTTTTGGCTCTTCAGTGTATATATTGGATGACAAACTGTTGTATTGCTTAAACATTCACGTCCTTGTTTATTAACTAGTATTGATTTACCATTTAAGCTATGCACTCTTACCTTGTATTATGTGTATTTTTTAATTGAGTTAAATTCATATTTTATATTTATATTATTACTATGCATACAATTAATATAAAGTATGTAATCTGACAAATCCCAAACCAAATTAACTTGATTGTATGAAGGATGATAAAATAAACTAAACTAAAGAGTATGATTCAGAATTTATGCACACAGTTTGTTCTGTGTCCCAACGCCTGGGAATTTGCTGTGCATAACAGTGCTCAATAAAATCTAACAAAATTTGCTGCTGCACAGATACGCAAATAGTCTCGGCATGATGTCATATGAGACGCTATTTCGCAGCAGGTAGCGTGGACGAGCGGTCTAAGGCGCTGGTGAAAGGCACTTAGCTCTTAGGAGGCGTGGTTTGGTATCCCACAGCTGCCATAGCCAGAGGGAGTGAACAACCGTAAAATATTTATGAATTACCTGACATCAGTTGAAATAATCAACTAAATAGTTACAAATATGTCTACACTGTTTTTGTTTACGAAACATGCGCTATTATTGGCACCACTTAAACGTTATGTTAGTTTAATCAGAGATGAAAACTGCTAATAATAATATATAATCAATGAAAACAACTTTTAAAATATGCCCCTATTTTAATCGCTGTAGTGAGTAAAAACTACGTAGCTGATATGTAAGTCCTTAAACATCACTTATTTTGTGTCCTCTGTACTTTCGTTAAAGCATCGAACATGCCATTCTTAGTATTCAGTGCCTATTTAAACGGATACCGTGTTGAAACATAGGATGTCCCACTCGTTATTGGCCCAATTTGTTCCACGTAACGTGTGAAATAGCCGCCCAATGGAGATGAAATTATAGATGGACCCAACGTAGTCTATGAGATGAATGATTATATCAAGTTGTTGAAAGTGGCCGCCATTGAGATGCAGATATGCGTGGACGCGACGCCCCATGTCATCGAATATTCATACCAGTTCTTCGGCAGCCACAAGTTCACTTTCGTGGCGAACGTTGTTTTCCATTCTCGTGACGGTCTGTAGCTTGTTCCAATACATTTTACCTTTCAGCATGCCCCACACGAGGAAATCAGATTGTGAAAGGTCTGTCTACATCGGTGGCCGAAGTACCATCGAGATGACTCGAAGAAGTTAATGACTCGATTTGATTCACATTCGCATTGGATGTATGACCTGTCGCGCCGTCGTGTTCAAAGTAGCAGACAGTGATCTCATTTCATACTGTTGTTCCGCGACGGTAGTGAAAGTATGCTTGTACACGGTCGTATTCACCAATGTGTGGAAAATAACTGACCCAATTATGCGGCACCAGGAGACAGTACATCGGACCCCAAATTCTTCACATAAATATATTTCTCGTGAAGTGCGCGTGGATGAGTATTCGCCCAAACACGAGGGTTTAGGGAACTGAGTAACCACGTTTCATCAGAAAACAAAATCTTGTCCAGTACGTTTGAAGGTTTGAAGTGGAGTGGGGATATTTGGGTGGCTCTTAACATCGGAGCCTTGAAAGCAATGTGAGGATGGAGCGGCGCCAGAATGCAAGGTTGGAGAAACGGAAAATACCTAACCCCCCGACCAGCGGCATCGTCCGGCCCGATTTTCACATGCTAAAATCCGGGAGCGACCCCGCCGGGAATTGGGCTCGGTTCGCCTATGTGGGAGGTGGATAGTCTAACCACTACACCACCATGGCCCCCATTTGCAGTGTTCATCGCTGAATAAATTTATATATAATTTTTAAATGCTTTCTATACATTGCGCTTGTTTCGCAAACGAAAGTTACCGTTATTGAAAAGCAGACATAACATTACCATAATTTTGTAACCAAGCTATTTAGTAAATTATTTCAACTGATGTGAAGCAATTCATAAAAACCTCAAGATGGTTCTCTTCGCTGTTAAAAGAATGGCAGCGGTGGGATTCGAACCCACGCCTCCGTAGAGACTGGTGCCTTAAACCAGCGCCTTGGACCGCTCGGCCACGCTACCTGCTGAATTAACATCCCATATGTAATTTTATATCGAGTATTTGTGAATCTGTGCAGCAGCAAATTTTGTTAGACTTTATGTAACACTGTTATGCACAGTTGCCTTGGATGGCAATGGGAATCGGATTCGACTCTTTATTTTCAAATTACGTTTAGCAATGGGCAGTGATTTTTATCAAAGACTGATTTCAAATGAGCTCACTTTACCGTGAGCGGCCTATTTTAGGCGGGACAGTTCGCTTACATCATGAACGTCTACCTCGCTCGCAAATATCGGAAGGTGCGTACTTTGCTCAAGCGGAACTCATCTGAGGAAGGAGGCGGTCTTGCTTGTATACAATAGCACCCCTCTACCATTCCCCTCACATACCCTTCTAAACTATCCCCCACGCTGCATAAGTTGTCCCGTAGTTCTCGGACTCAATGCAAACAGAACCACTCACAGCGTCCACGAAGCCATCAATATGCATGTACACTTCCCTGCCCAGAACTTGAGCGTCTGACACTGACGAGATGAAGTAAACTCATAGATGGTGAAAATGAAATCTGCTGTTCAGAGATATGGTAGCATTATATTAGGGAAAGAGTATTGACACACTAGAGTGTGTTTCATTATGTCAATATCTGCATATAAAATGAAGTATCCAAACTAACTGACTCACTCATTACCACACAGTCCAAACCACTGGATACAGAAACATTGAAAGTTTAGGGACGGCTTCCCCTTAGGGTGCAGACACACACTTTGAAAAGATTCTTCGAAATTCGGCCTTTAAGAGGGTGAAAATGTAACTATAAAATGTGTTTTCGGGGATTTCCCAATAGTTTATTAACTCGATAAGACATTGTTAAGCTCCTTGCATCAAAAGGTTGACTACATAAATACCTAAACATTAATTTCACGATTTTCGAAATTCAACCCCTAAGAAGCTGAAAGAGGGTAAAATGTGTTTTCGATCATTTGTTATTTATAGTATACCGTTTCAATGGCTGCAACTATCGAACCAACATATTTCGTAAAAACTTATCAAACGAAAAAAGTATGAATACAAAGGAAACTATTTTTAACTACGTTTTACCAAAACACGTGTTTTCTCTCCGTTTTATTAATGTTAGTTATAAATTAAATAATATAATTTATAGATAAAATATTACCGAAAGTTCAATTTAACCAAAAGTATGATACTTTTATTTTAACAGTAGTATAAAACGCTTGTGATACACTGCATGTTACACTTTGTCAGACATTGGATAATTTCCCGAAATGTTGATTTAAAAAGCGTAAAGATACATCGAATAGGCTATACAAAGTGCACAACATTAACATGTATTAACATTAAGAGTAATTATTTATGACAATAACTTATCCCTCAAACAGTACACCAACATGTATGTTTTATTGCTGTGCGTAACAGCGTGTTCATTTTCATTAACTGTATCACTTAGCATGGTTTTATCTACTTGCTTACAATACTTACATGTCTTGTCCTCTATAAGACCAAAAAAATACAACAATTCTCTCCCAGTATTTCAAATAGATAACTCCTTCTCATAACCCCACCCCATCCCTTTCCATTTTGCTCTCTGATGCAGTTTTATTCGCTCTTCGATTTCTGATAATTACATGACACTTCAGTGAACATAATCCCGATTCCTGCTAATTACATAGCTACGAGAAAAAAAATCACCACAGAAAAGCGTCGTAATTAGGCTGCAGAGTAAAACCCAACCGTGCGTCTCGTCTAAATAGTGTCTTCGCCCACGAAGAGCTAATCTACCGACGCGACTTGCTTCGTGGCTCGGAAAACATCACTTCCATTATCGAAATAGCATTTTTTTTTCAATAGCGTAATCTTTGCACCTGCAGAGGTAACTTGCACCACTCAAAATTATCGTTTTGATGCCATTTGGCAACGAAATAGAGGGCCATATCTATATATTTTAAATTTTGAATGTTATCTACCCCAGTGATGTTTGCTACCCTTTCACCAAATGGCACCTAAACAAATATTTTGAGTGGTGCGATGTTACCCCAGCAGGTGCAAAGTAGCCCCGGTTTACGGTCATTCATTACTTTTCTGGTGGAAAGACAGAACTCAGCATTAGTTCACCGATGTATGAATAGTTTACATTGGATCAGTGCTACAACAGTTAGGAAGAAAAGTATTCACTTTGACATAATCTGACGACCCTTATATGCGGATACTATCTCATAAACGTGTCACAAACTTGATTTCTGAATTCGATATTCCGTTGCAAACAGTATTTACATGAAACGCTCTTGCGTATGTGTGTGCGTCTGTGTTATAAGGGTTAAGTATGAAGATGCTATAAGTAAATTTAGGGAAGGCAACAGAATACTTACAAAATACACAAAGGACACGTACAACCACAAAAAGCAGTTATTTCGCTGGATACAGCAAAGCATGGTATTCATACGTAGTACAATCAATATTTCTTATTACGTATCCAAATCACCCAAACAAACACTACATTACGTATCCAATGATACAACAAAACTCACCCAAAAAGTCTTCTATTTCGTATCCAACTAAAGTCCGGAGAAGGCCAAAACAAATGCAAAATGTCTCCCTGCGTAACCAACCTGCCTTTAATTACCTTGTTTTGACCAAAAGTTTCTCTATGCGTATCAACGTGAAAAACGACCTGAATTGAAAACTTTTAGTTTTTTTAAGTAAAACTACACTTGGATATGTTAAATGGAACAATTGACTTGGACTTGGATACGTTAAACAGAATTCGGCCGGATATGCAATAGAACACTGACTTGTAAAGGATATAATTTGAATGAATACTCGATACTACACTAGCGGGTTTCCTATGGTTTTACCATAAGGGTACGCAATATGGAACAATCACCATTTGTAAACGCTGTGGTGCGTGGTTGCCTACACTCGGGGCGCCATTCCTTCCGCGAACTTTTTGACTGGTAGGCTATATATAACCTATTCACGTTATCTTCACACTGTTTAAATAAAACCTTCGAAAAATCACCCCATGAATTACGTGTTTGGTTTTTTTTTTTATAGATGCAATGTACCACAAGCGTTCTTTAGTTGCGTTAACATAAAAAGTATCTTATTTTTAGTTAGATTGAACTTTTACTTTCATTTTATCTATAAATTGTTATATTTAATTTATAATTATCATTAATAACAACATAGAGAAAATATGTTCGTTTGTAATGCCTAGCAAGAAATAGTACCCGTGCAAAAAAATTTTAAACTGAGTGCGCACAAATGCGGAGCTTTGTCCCTTTGGTGTAATTTTCTAGACTTGGTTAAGCTTTGTTTGCATAATGCGGAGGAATAGTCTGGAAGTATAATTTTAGCATATATTGTAAATTATGTATACCATCTTCACATTTCTCCTGCTCCTCAGCCTAGTCCTGTGAAGTTATACTAGTTTTGTTTCTTGTGGAGTGAAATTATAGTGTTTTCATATTTTGTTTTTGACCACGCATTTCTCTAACTTCTTCGCTTTCCCTATTGTAAGATGTTGCGTACTGGCTATCAAATTTCAGGTTGCGGTGTGAACTACATTTTTTTTCCAGCTTCGAAGCCGGATAACACTGCATTAACAGGCGGAAATCGTAGATTTGATATGCTACCTGCAGCTAAACTGGTTGTCTGACACCACGCTATTTCACCCCTGGTCTTTAATCAGTTATTGGAATTGTGTCAATATCAGAGCTGCGCAGTTGAAGGTTGTGTATCGCCTGGCCATACAGATCGTTATAGTGTCGACGCATTACGTAAAGGTGGCTTGCACGTAGCTGCATTTCGCGGTACAGTCTATTCATGGTAAAGTATGCACTTTTAAAAGCCCTCTCATTTGGAATAATAGTCGATACATGTATTTCATTTTAGCCTTATACGTTAACATGCGGTGGAATATACATTCGTTGTTTATTACTTACACTGCAATATTTATGTAAAAAGGTGGTTTAAAGATAAACAAAATGTCTGAAAGGAAAAAGTAACTAGGGTCTCAAAAGTGCTTACTTTACCATGAATAGCCTATATTAAAACTTTTCATTCATTTGTCCACCCCTCCCTTTACCATCGCCTTCAAGAAGACGTATTAAACTTAATTTGCCTGTGGATCAGAATTAATACTCACCACACAAATCATAGCGTCGAATGCGAATATGGGTACGTTAACATGGTGGGTGCAGTCTAATTAGTAATTAATTTTACTAATAAAATTAGTAATTATTTTTGCATATATATATAATAATTTATTTCATGCACATCCACTTCAGCCAAGGAAGTAATTTTTATAAGCATAATTAGCATATATAAAAATTATTAAATATAAGTTTAATTTGTGCCAATATTTGTGTTCATAATGCTATAGTAATTATTTTTATTGTCCTACGTAATAAAAGTTTAAGTCAAAATGTGCTTTCTGGAACATCCAGAATGTAAAAGACGCTGACAATTTTGGTATCGTGTGTGCTACTTTTTAAATGAGTTTTTCGTGTTATACTGTCGAGTACGGTGCTCCATTGAAAGACACGCTCCTCCTTCCTTAAGGGAAATAAGGCCCCGCCATCTTGAATTTTTTTTCAGTTACTACCTGCAAACGTGGATTTTGGATGGTATAACAATGCATTTTCTGAAATCTGTTCTGTTCGACTGCCGTATCTATTATGACCTCTGTAGTCGCTAGAATAATGATTATCTTCGTTCTACCGCAAGGGGAAGGGGGATCGGAGCGATGGAGCTGTTCATGCTACGTCATTCTGGTCCCCGGTGGCCATTTTTCACTCAAAATTTCCAATTTTTTCCTTAAAAATTTTCCTTTTTCCAAATAAAAATTTTCTATTTTTCCCTTAAAAAAGCACCTACCCTCCAGCTGCAAAAACATACTCCGAAAGGCAATTTTCGATCCTTTGGAAGGATTTGGAGAGATCGTTTTCGAGGGTAGAGCAGTGGTGGCCATATTGGTTTTATAGGCATAGGGTATGCCAAATCGCTACACGGGATCTGGAATCCAAGCCGGAACCGACCGGCTGCCATATTGTGCCGTTACCCGACCGTCATGTTGGATATCGGTGATCTTGACCTTGACCTTTGACCTTGACCATGACCGTGTTCTTGCATTACCTTATACCCAAAAATTCGCCGAATTGTTTTAAAAATTTCCAAAAAATTATAAAAACTGCTAAAAATTATTTTAATTTTAATTTTATTTTATAATAAAATGAGTTTTGAATGTTTTGGCTTAGAGGGGACGAAGGGGGTGGAACCGACCAGCCGCCATGTTATGACCTCACCAAAACGCTATATTGGACCCAGATGGCCTTGACCACGGCACAATAACTGTGACTTTAGATGACCTTGAAAACAAAAACACGAGAAAAAATTGTAAAAATCATATAAATTCATAAAAGTCAGCGATAATATTATATTAATGACTACTACCGCCAGCTTGATTCCAGGTGACCTTGGCCTTTGACCTAACACGGTGACCTATGACCTTGAAAACAAAAATTCGTCAAAAATCCCATAAATGTCACAATAATTTATTTAAAAAATTAATAAAAAATATTATTATAAATAATTTGTTACAGTTTTTTTTAACTTACATTTCCGGAGGTTTCCTACAGCACAACGTCCAGCAGACGACTGAACCCCCTCCAATCAATCACATCATATTAACATTCTCCTCCCCTACCCACTCACCTTTGTTCATTCTGTCGAATGCACCCACCCGCCATATTGGTTTTTTCGTTTGTCATTTGTTTAAATTCTCAACACCTAAATTATCAATGATCAATTTAGTCACCAGAGGTTTTGTCGATGCCACCATATTGGTTGTCAGCCTTGACCTTACCCCAATGACACTGAACTCGAAAAATCGAAAAAAATAACAATCCAAACAATTGTCAATTACTATACTAGCTGGTCACATTAAGGCACCATATCGACTAACACTTATAATTAACAACTGACTGCACACATGATCGACTCCACCCAAGACTAACTCCCCCATATCTAAATCTACCCAAGACTAACTCCACCCAAGACTAACTCCACCCAAGAGTAACTACACCCAAGACTAACTCCACCTAACAATGAATCTATTCCTAGATGTCTGATGGTTTTACGATTGTTTTGACAAGGTCAGCTGCCCTGCCTGTCCATGCATGCTCGCAAACTCAACTCCAGTAAACTAAATGAATAAAAAAAGTAATAAAAAAGGTTTTATTTCTAAGGTACGCCTTTTTATATAATTTAAAGAAAAATACTTAAAAATAAACATTTAAAAATAATATATATACTAAAAAAATAATTATGACTATATGGAAAAAATACTTATTGTTGGTCTATATAATTCTCGGATAGTAAAAAAAACCTATGAAAAATTATTACTACGCATTAGAATAATCATAACAAAATATTTACTCGTCCACACACACACAATATTTATTCTTTTAAACCATAGTCGCAGTACATGTCCCGATAGAGGTTTAAGGTGTCTAGGTGCCGATCCACGTTTCGGCAGTTTGATCCCGCTGTTCTCCAGGCGATATTTTGAGCTCCGAAACAAAAATAAGCGCCCCTAGCGTCCAACTTTAGAACCAACATGGCGGCCGAACGAGAGCGACACCAGCGCCCCTAGCACATGATGAAGAAGCTACTGGAAACAATATGGCGTACGACGCTCCTGACGCATACTAATATGGCGGTTGGTGTCTCACGCATACCAAGATGGCGGATGGTGGCTGTGACGCCTACCAAGATTGCGGACAGCTCTTTGGCGCCCCAGCCCCCAGCCCTTGTGCCAGAAGGAAAATTATCCTACTACTAACACTACTTCCGGACCATGGTTTATTCACAAAATAATATTAAAATAGCTTTCCAATGTAACTCGAGGTCACCCATTCCCACACTATTTGCCAGTTCTATTCACAAAAGCAGTCACCAGAATCCCAGACACTATCATTTCAACCTTTGTCGCAACTTTCCATTCTCTTATATTCATCAGCTTCGTGCGTAATGGTTTCAACATTCGTTAGGCATGCGGTAGTAGTATTCAAGCATATCACAGCACAGGGATAACTCCTGGCTCTAGGTTGGTATTTCTTACCAAGAACCAAGTTTCCTGAGGGAAAGCATGTATGTATTTGAAATATAATGTTTCACTGTGAGTTTGTGCATGTGAGCGTGTGTTTTACCAATCGCTTGCTTTCTCTCTTTCCTCTGAAAGCGACAACAAAAGTAGTTCTTAAAATATACACCGATTTCAAAAACCAAATTTTTTCCCCTATATATTTCTTTACCAAGCTGCCTGTTTCCCTAATTACTTTATGGCTTAAATAGGGCCACCATAGCGAAGTCATTAAATTTCTATCGTACCAACAAAAATACCTTACATTAATAAGTACCGTAGTAAAGTTAAGTTCAGTAGGATAAACCTGGTTGGCGCCATTTTGAAACATGTCAATACGTTGTAACATCCTGCCTCACAAACCTTATTTTTCCCTACTTGCCTGTTAAAAACTGTTTTCTAACACTTTCGCAATTTCTCAAATAAATAATTAAAATTGTCAGGTTAATATGGCCATATCTCCAGTGCCCAAGAATGGATTAAAAATACTTAATTACAGCTTCATAATGTCAAGTAAAATTCCAAAAACTGATAACGAGCCAAGATTAAGAAAAAATGCAACCATTACTTATAATGAACCTCCCACCTAAATTAATATCTAAATGAAAGATAATAATTTTATGCGTACATCGAAAAGTTTAAATGCCACTGACTGCGCACAAGGAAATAAATCCCGTGTTTTTTGACCAGCCAGTGCCGAACTGTTTAAATTTTTCCATCGGGTTTACTTTTCATTGTGCCAGCAATTAGTTCATCACATTGTTGAAAAATGTGCATTGTGTTTTATTTATAACTAAATGTGCCCGCGGCTCCGCTCGTGTGGACTACAGAATTATTGTTTAGGTTTTTTTCAAAATAAAGTCCAGGCTTTTTATACTTTTTCCTAACAATGTCTGCACTTGCTTTTCAATATCAATGAGTGCAAGGCGAAAAACTTCGTCATTGAATGTTGCTTGTGAATTAAATGGTAAAAACGCTTATTAGTATTTCTCTGTTTTATGACATTGTTCTATTTTTAACGGTTTAGACAGCGTATTGCAAGATAGCGCGCTGGCGGCAAACTTTTTTCCGACTTGATTCACTACTATCGTCACTGCTTATTCCTTATGTTACTTTACGTAACAAAATATATACTAAAACCTGGCAAGAGAACATAGCTATAAATTAAAATAACACGTAAATCGGATACGTGGTTCTCGAATAATAAGCGCTCTAACAGACAGGCAGACAAAGAGGCGTTGAGTTTTATAATATGTATGGATGTAGTGTAAACAATATAATGTTGTTGACCTTGTATAGAAATCACTTAATAAACTAACATAAAATTACTGAAATGGACATCATTAGAAGTTATTATAGACTAATTTAAGGCTCTTTAAGATGGGGAAAATAGTGACAATTATCTGTTATTATACGCAGTGTGTGTAAAAATATCTCAAGTTGATAATATGTTTGTCTAACCCAACCGAACTGAACATAATCTATGTTAGGCCAACTAAAACTAGCGTAAAAGATTAGTAAACTCTTAAAAATAGGTAATGCATGCATACAAAACTCGTTCATAATATAGCTACCACCCACCCATCGCCTCTAGCATGGAGCCTACACCCACAAACTTAGACCATCTTAACGCCAAAAAGGGGATATTACAGACAAGCGTATGATTTCTCTCCACTCAGCTATCGTATTCACAAAAACTATGGCAGCGGTGGGATTCGAACCCACGCCTCCGAAGAGACTGGTGCCTTAAACCAGCGCCTTAGACCGCTCGGCCACGCTACCTTACATTGAATGTTACGCGTGTGCTTAATGTAGTTTGAAGACGAACCCACGCCTCCGAAGAGACTGGTGCCTTAAACCAGCGCCTTAGACCGCTCGGCCACGCTACCTTACATTGAATGTTACGCGTGTGCTTAATGTAGTTTGAAGACGAACCCACGCCTCCGAAGAGACTGGTGCCTTAAACCAGCGCCTTAGACCGCTCGGCCACGCTACCTTACATTGAATGTTACGCGTGTGCTTAATGTAGTTTGAAGATACGTGAGTGTGTGTGTGCGTGTGTGTGTATGTGTGTTTACGCGTGTGTTTTGAATGGAAATGATTGTGCGTGGTAACTTCGGACGCAAAGAAACATGAGCGAAATAAAAACTGTCTCACATCACGTAGACACAACTTGCATGGTTTACAATTGGTAATGGTAACTGCCGTATTAATTACCGAACACTCCTACAAGAAGTAAAGTGGTTGCGGTGGTGTAGTGGTTAGACAACTCACCTCTCACCAAGGCGAGCCGGGTTAGATTCCCGGCGGGGTGGCCCCCGGATTTTCTCATGTGGGTATCGTGCCGGATGGTGGGGCTGAACGGTGGGTTTTTTTCGGAGATCTCCCCCNCGCTGCTCCATACTTACCTCACTTCACTCTCATGAGCTCTCAAGCCACTATGTTAAGAGCCGCTCAAATCTCTTTACACTCGCACCAAGGAGATATAACGCGCTTGATGACAGTGTTGCATGTGGTAAATATATGACGATAGCTGAGGAAACGCTAATCGGAATTATTGTCTCGCGCCTCGCCAAATGTACATACTGTATCAGGCCTTATTCTTCTCTTAAATGCTTCTTGAACTGTCTGTCGTATGTTTCTTCTTATTGTCTCTCTAACAAAGTTATGCTTTAATAACTTTAAACCACCCTAATATTTTTGTTAACTGTGTAAAATGTTTCAGTCAGAAAAGTTTCATTTGCCTTTCTTGTGAGGAAATCGGAGTTTTGAAAAGCTTAGTGAAATGTATGTCCAAGAACGATAATACATGAAGAGGCCCACCTGACTGGTGCTTGAACTGCGTTGCCATGTGTTTGAAACCCATGTATTTTTTTACGTGCTGATCAACAGAAAGAACACACACTTTAAGCGATACCTGTCGATTACTTTTAAGACATCACCCACATTAAAGACGACTTTGAAGCACTAGAACAGACCAAAAAAAACGGTTTTATTCAAAGCGATGTTATCTAGAAAATTATCGGTTCATGTATGTATAAAAATACTCGAGATATGTACCGACCAAACCTTGATGAACACTTTCCACCAATAAAACGATAGAATCACTTCTTTAAATCCCATAGGTGCACGCGGCACGACGAGGACAACGCGTAGCGGCTAGCGCGGGCTTGATGCGCGTGGCAATGTCGCCCTTATCGCTCCCGCATCTCTCGGCGTCAAACGCGGAAAGCAACTCCAAGAAGGTGTGCACCTTAAAAGCTTAAACTAAAATTAAATAAGCTGGCATGACAATCGTTGTGTTGCCGGCCAAGAATTCCACATTTCTTCCTTCTTTATGCGGAATTAATCAGCCACTCCTTCACACATTCCCTAATTCCTTCGTGAACATTCTTACACTGCACTTGCTCTCGTACGAACATTCGCTTATCCGTCGTTTACAAAAAGGGATGGGAGCACTGCTGTGTAGAATTTGTGATGGAGTCAGGTCTACATCAGGCTATACAAAGTGATAGTGAAAATATTCTCCTGATGCCACATGATCGAATCTAATTTTGCTGTTGACGAAAATGTATATATATATATATATATATATATATATATATATGTGTGTGTGTGTGTGTGTGTGTGTGTCTTATATCAAGCAAGAATCGTTTACTTAGATTAGACTGAGGCTGAAGATTGTAAATCGTAGTTGTGCAACAGCAGAATTCGCCAATCCTGATTTCCATCTGGACTGTGGAATGTATTCCGTGGTCAGTCAAAATGCAAGTAGAGACCGAAACAACTCGTATGGGCTGCCTTCCTTAAGCATATATGAGTTCATATAATTTAATGTGCCTACTTAGATTTTAACATCGTAGACCTATATGTAGTATTGCATTTCGTCCCCACTTTTGGTTCTGGTAGGAGTCGAAAATGTCAATGTTGACAAATTCGAGCGAACCTTCAGACCCGATAGCCAGATATTGTTTTCGAACGTAGGCCGGTTCAATCGTATGGCATCAGCAAAATAATTTCAGTAACAATTTTTATATTCTTATGCGAGTATGGCACCTCTAAAAATTTTACTGCAATGGTAACGACCAATTATGATTCGATAGCCCATGACTAATGTAAGATCGGGAATATTCGCGACGAACATTAGGGAATTTGTGAAGCAAGGACTGTTTTAGTCCATGGAAAGTGTGAGGTACTGACAAAATGTTAATGAGGTAAACGTGAAATCAACATATTTGATTTTAGTTAATGGCCTTAATGTAGTTGAGTTGGAGACGAAAATCTCATGAAACGATATACTTCCCGGAAATCGTACGTGTAAAATCTTTGAATGAATAATGCAGTGGTATCAGTAATTAAATTATTATTATCGTAATAATACATACGTCATTGCATAGCTATGTTCAATTCAGAATATAACATTAAAAAGCTGAAACACTAAAACTACGCGAAGGGTAGCTTTAATCTATTGACAAAAGCTACTCTTATCAACCAATTTTCAGTATTTCTGCATGTCATTTTGTAGGTTTTATGTAGCATCACAGTGCTGCAATGATATTATTCCATCATAATTTTTAACGTGATTGACTCAACTGGGCTTGTAATGAATATATCAACGAATAAAAAAAATAATTTTTTTTTAAGTTTTGTGACACACGATTAACATATTTCGACTTCTTGTTGATTGTGACTTCTGCTTTACTTTGTTTAGTTTGCATATTTTGAGTGCGCATTAATAAGTTGAAATGGCGTGACAGTTGTAAGATAGACATGGTAGTGTAGCTGAACTGAAAACAATTATGCACTTTTAAATCCACGCAATTTCTTCAAAACCGATTAAGCTGGGAGCAAATCTAAGTGATTTACTCAAGTTTGAACCCAGCATCACCTCACGTTTTCGTGGCCATTATTTGTAAGTCTCAGTAAAGCATCGCCGGCTGCGATATTTAATTTCAGCGTTTCTCTGTTGTAGAGAGATATGCGGAAAATTCAAGTATTTAATCTAGTTAGCCTCAAAATAAGCGTTATACCACCGGGATTACTTGATTACCAGGTTCCTGACGGCCCAAGAGAAAGTATGGGATGAAAATACTCACTGTCTGTACAGAAGAACACACTTGTCATTCCGATGTTTCTTTATAATGCGCCTGTTGTCCTAGGGAACATCCTTCATGAGCAACAGACTACTCGCCTTCCACCAAGGCGAACCATGTTCGATTTCCGGTGGGGTCACCTCCGGATTTTCGCATGTGGGAATCGTTCCGGATGATGCCGCTGGTCGGCGGGTTTTCTCGAGAATCTCCCATTTACCCAGCCTTTGCATTCCGGCGCTGCTCCATACTCACCCTCATCGGCTCTCAAGACCTCGATGTTAAGAGCTGCCCAAATCTCTTCACTGATTCTTCATTCACTCGCAGGCGGAGCCAAACTTTTTTCGAGGTGTGAAGAACACGGGTGTGTTAAGGTTAACAAGGAGTGAAAATAATTGCGTTTCGTTAGAACAGGAATTTCAAGAACAAATATATGATTACGCCTGTTTTTTCAGATTAGGATGAAGCCCGAATAAACCTGACCTGCGGAGAAGAATGAAGCCAGAGTAAATACGTATGAACTGCGGGTGATTATGAAGCCAAAGTAAATCTGACCTGTGTGTAAAGTTGTAACCAGAGTAAATGTGATCTGCGGGTACGGATAAAGTCAGTGCAAGTATGATTTGTGGGTTAGGATGAAGCCAGGGCAGACTGATTTGTGAACTAGGATGAAGCTAGATATATTAATCTGATTTCCAGGTTGGAATTAAGCTAAGATAAATCTTATTTGCCGGTTAAAATGAAGCTAGGCCAATCTGTTTTGCCGCCTAGGATGAAATCAGGGAATTATTATTTACGGTTCGGCTGCAATGAGGGCGACTGAAAATTCAAACCGCTCAAGCTGATTTGCGGACTAGAAGGGAGAGGGGCAGGACGAATTACGTAGGCAGGTCCAGGATGCACGATTAAAAGCTGTTCACGGTAAACTGAGCACTTTGTGTATCATTCCACAATATGTAAACCTAACATTTCCATGGTTCTGATCACTTTATTTAGGCATAGTTCGTGTGATGACAGTTGAATGAGTGTTTATTGCAGTTCGTTCAGCGGAATCCGTCATCAGTGTCTAAGTAACAAAATAAAAAGTACCTACTGGAGAACCACGTAAGACCTCGCAGTGTGTGAGTGAAGTCGACGGACTGCCAGCAGGGCTGTGCAATACCCACTTTTCAATATTATTTCAAAAAATGTTTGGCCATATCGGTATCGGTGTGACATATCGCCGACATTGCTTACATCGCATATCGCTAATTTCGTATATCATTAATATCGCATTTCGTTGATATCGCGATATACCATATATCGGTATACGCTGTTGGACCTTGTCGCAGTTGCGATATCGCAGAAATTTTGTTTCGTAATCGATATACCGCCATATCGCATTGTCCTAACTGCTAGTCTCTTCTCTCGCCAGTGAACCGTTATTGCGAGGCGCGCCTGTAGACAGTTGACAAGCCGCGCGTGTCTGCTGGGCGGGTTGCCTTCGACCAGGTACAAATTACGTCTGTTCTACAGTTACTTCGTGTATATCTGTAGAATCCCAGCGCTCAGTCTGTTAATTTCTCTCTCTCTCTCTCTCGTCTTGTCGATGTGTGGTGCTGGAAAGATTTGTTTCGTAGCTCTGTGCGGGAATTTCCCGTACTAAAAAGTACACGTGTGTGCAATGGGATCGCAAGTGTCTGGTTGGTATGATTACGGCTCTCGTCAGAGAGGATTCAACATGTCTGCTCTCTGTGGTGCATGTTCAAAGAGATACTCCCTTCCACCTGTTCATTTTCTGCGTGAAACGAAGAATCTAGTTTAAAAATTAAATAATAATTAATTTCCAAATACTGAGTCTATATCATTAATTAGGCAATACTAATATTAACCGGACATATATTAGCATATTTTATTAATATGCACCCACGATTTTACAGAACTATACTGGTTGTACAAAGTGTCAATTTACTCGATATGGCAACAGACACAAAGCAAGAATAAATGCCTGAAAGTGAGTGAAAATTTTTTTAGTAATTTTTGTTTTCTTCAACTTACGATTGCAATCCGAAACTGAAAACGATTTTTTAAAATTAGCATGGAAATTATGAATTTTATATTTAACATGAACTATTGCGAAAGCAAAATCACCAATGCCCCATAAGTGTAATGTTTTCGTATATTACCTGCATAGAGGCTGGGATAGCTTATCACACTCAACCGAAAATAATAAAATAATAAATAATATTAACTATTATAGGGAGAAGCGGGGATATGTGTGCTAACTTAATATAAGTTATATAGTTTGTTTCAATGTGTAAACTTTTGCGATAGTAGTCAGAGTTATCGGATATCCGTATAGACACTGAGTAAGCGCCGCGTCTCTCCTCCACTTTGATTTAACTCTCTGTTGGGTTTGAAAAAAGAGAACAACAGAATGCTTTTATTAAGCAATACTGCACGGTCGAACCACGACTAAAAGAACAGAATATGTGTGTGTGTTTTTTTTTTTTTTTTTTTTTTTTTTTTTTTAGTATATTTGGAACCGTTTTCGTTATATATTGTTTATTTATTTGTAAAAGTGGTGACAAATCTCAGTCAAGTTGTTGAATTTTAGGTCGAGTTCAGTGTTATCCAAGATAGCCATCATATACATATGTTGAATGACAGATCATGAATTGATCTTTTAATCCCAGTTCTCGAATCCTGTCCCCGGAAACAATTTTTTCTACTACTCAAAATGGTATTGTTTCCATATAACTAAAGAATTGCATTTTAGCATCTGTTTCAAACCTCGTCGCAAAAATCGTTCGCAGGGTTCGTCATCACACCGTCCTGAATGGCTCACGCTGCTCGAAATCGAACCAGCCGTCGTATAAGCCAATTTTAATTTCGCACAAACGGTTTCGAAACAAGGTGTCGTAATGCGTTATTTTTGTCCCGACGTCCGGCATCGTAATTAAAGCTATAATGTCTGCTTTCTGCCCCAATCAACGAACCTGCTGTTCGGAAGCAGTGGCGCTCGTCTCCCGTTGATTGGATGGCGAACTACCGGGATCCCTGTCCCTCGTCCCCCGACCCCTGCCGTTATTCCTTTGTTTCCCTCGTGGCATACACCCCAGTGACACGTGTGCATGAAGAGGCCGCCCTACGTGTTAACCCCTGCCCCACCCCCTGCCTCCGCGCAGGGTTGCAAGGGGGTGAACTTGCGGTGGAGGGAAGGGGTTCCGAGCACATGTAGCAATCACCCCCTCGTCATATTGTGAGCCTCTGTGCAGCACGAACTGCCAGCGCCGGGGGGAAGAACTGCCCAAGTCGCATCACAGCCACGGTGGCATGCTGAAGTCGGATTTACAACAAGTTGTCGCATCCGTCCGTCACGTGACCAACACCCAACCATGTGCCTCTAATAATTCCAACTGCCCGTCTGTCGAAGCCTTGGCAAGCTTTAATTTTTAACGGACGGATGAAAGTACAGCCTTCTAAACTTATATTTCGTGTTAATCGTCCTCTTCCTAAGCATTACAGCGCTGTTGATATATATTTATACATGTATGTACAATTGAATATATAACATATATATTTATTAGTTCTTAGAAAGATTTGCTAACTAATTACTCATGACAACCCGTTTTCGTGTGTGATTTACGTATTCAATATCAAAAGGATAAGTCTCGGAAAGAGAAACCATGGATACAGATTGCCACAAATTGTGACGATTATTACAGTTTTTTAAATTTTATAACGCATGTGCGTGTTTAAACATGCATATTTTGCTTTGACATAGTCGCGAGATTAAATGTGACGTGGGCAGTAAGGAGCAACGGAGCAGATAGGAAGTGTTGGTGCAGGTTCATATACGAAGTGTCTACGTACAGCGAATTAAGTTTATCGCTTTGTGAATATGTTACACATGTCGTGATGTTCTTCCACGCGACCATTTTTTTTTTTAATTCTGAAATTTCATTCTACATTCTTGAGTTGGTTGTTGTTGAGAGATTTGGGCGACTGTTAACAACGAGGTCTTGAGAGCCGATATTGAGTTGGTGTTAGGTCACAACGGCTCTTGTCGATTTCCTGCATCACGTTTGCACGAAAGTATAAATTTCCCCAATTTTTCATTTACAGGTTGGTTAGGTTGTCAGTAGATTCGAGTGGGTAATGAAATAGGTAATGGTAAGCGGAAGCACATAGAACCGTTATTTTTAATGGGAGTCAGTTTTGCGCATTTTTCCATGTCTACACGCGCTGAGAAAAAGGGTTTGACGAATAAATAAAGCAAGTCAATCAAATGACTTCATTTCCCTACGGCCAACCAAATAAGTGCAAGCACTGGACCGAGCTGATTTTGTTGCCGCCACAAATTCTGTAATAATTAACAAACCTATCGGACTGTTCCAAGCTAACCAAATACTTGTTCCCTCCAAACAAAATAATAATTTGACTTTGCCATGATATTTTTATTTTTTTTGTAATCAAATTGATTAGTTGAGAGCATTTATAAAATAGTTGTATGTACTAAATACACTTAGATAATGTTGGAACAACCAATTAAGTGTTCGGCTCAACAAACTGTTTTAAATGATTTATTTGGTTCAAGGGAACGAATACAGATGTTTGGAGCAAGCGCAGGTTACTTGGTGAACAAAACATTGTTCAGTACAAACAAATACTTTTCAAGTAAATTTATTTGGTACCGGCAACTTTATCTTTCTCTTAGCGTAGACGTAACAACATTTCTTCCGCGTATTGCCTAGACCACAATTTAGGTTACAGCAACGTATCGAGTGTGCGTATAGTTCCCAGTAGTTATTTTATCTGTATTTTCCTCCCCGAGTGAGAAGCAGTTGGTTCTAGAAGCGCGTGTGTATATTAGGAAGATATAGAATGTCACAACCAGGAGGGATTGGAGTATGGTAAGTCGCGGCTAGAGTACTGTGCGGGAAAAAATTTGGGAAGAGACAGGGAATTCTGAAAACAGCCGTCATTCTTCTGAATTAACACAGCATATGTCTTGGAACATAAATCGAACCTCCTAATATGAACAAATCTAAGAAAAATGAATGTGTGTTTAGGCAAAAAAACAAATGATAAAAAAAATTATTGTGTAAAAGTTTTAATTTAGATCAGCAGAAAAGAAAAAAAAATCGTTATTACTTTAAAAAAAAAAACGTAAAATATCGCATTTGTGTCGAAGAATGGGAAGGAAATTTGAAACAAGTGTTGTGGGGAAAACATGGAATCGTCACTGAATATTAATTGGTAATCTACTCAGGAACAACTTTATACGTTATAAAAAAAATTACAGTATTTTCTACCGTATTACCAATGTAAGAACGCCTCCCTCTGTTAAAATTTCTCGGCCTTCAATGCCTTGAGATTACACTTGAACCCCTAAAAGTTCGTACCAACATCTAGTCACCTTCACGTTCTAGACACATATCTCAGCCACTGCTTTAGTTCATAACAACGCCTTAAATGGCAACGAAAGTATGCCAGATTACCGGGTAGATACGGAGCTTATTTTTAGGTATTAGTGACTGTGATATTTAAGGGAAGATATCTTTATAGCTAGTAAGCGAGTACAAGATATAACACCCCATCCCCGAAGTCTGACAAGGTCGTATTCATTTATTACTTGCAACTTAATATCTTACTTTACGAGAAAATTAATGATGGTGTTAAAGGACTCGCGGAGGCAGAACGTTCGTCTACCGTCACCGTAGAGAACCAATACGAGAAATATTTCAAGTCCCGGCGTTCATTGCTGCTGGCACGCCGTCAGAATTACGACCCCTCCCCCCTCGCCAAGCCCGCAGATGTTCAGAAAATTGTTGACGTAACCATGAATCGCCTATAGTGGCTGAAGCCCTACCTAAGTTCTACTTCCAGGATATTCCTCCGCCTCATACAAATAAAGTTTAACTGAGCTAAGAAAATTACACCAATGGGACAACACACAGCACTCGTGTGCACCCAGTGTAATAAAATTTTGCATAAGAACTGTTTCTCACTAAACATTACCAACACACCTGTTTTCTCTCCGTTTTTATTCATATTAATTAAAAGTGAAATATTATAATTTATAAAAAAATTATTAGTTAAAGTTAAATTTAACCAAAAATAAGATACATTATTGTTACCAGAAGTTTAAAACAATTGTAATACACGAAATACTCGTATTTAGGAAAGAACCAAACATGTCATACGTGGGTTGATTTTTCAAAGGTTCGATTAGAAAAGTGTGACGTTACCGCGAATAGACTATATGTACGAAAGTATTTTCTGTGAATGAAATCGTTGTTTGCGCATGTGAGTGTATCTTAGTAAATAAATGTAATGTAAAAATAACTTTTTGCAAAAAAAAAAAGTACAAATAAAATTATAGAAGGTCATGTAGTTTTTCTTTTATCATATCAAGTGTAGTCGATGAGAAAGAAAAATCGTGAAATAGCAAAGAAAAAAAATTGCATTTATTAGAGCCTGCCTGTTTAGTTTCCATTATGGGTAGCAGAAAAGTACAACTATACATCCGTAGTTAAATATGTGGGCTTTCATAACGTGTAGTGATCTTCCACTGATACAGATCTAATTCTCACAGTACAGCGCAAAAACAGAAGCACTACAAACAAGCCAGTTCAGGGTATTGCGTAGGAGCGATGGGGAGCTAGACTCGGGTGTGTAGTTTCGCTCATATCGCCCCCTAGCGTCTAGGCCTTGAACGCGAAAAAATGTCATCAGGTGCATACGGAGCCTTAACCCGGTGACAAATGTACGCAGACGCCGCACCGTCCGCAGCCTGTGAGAGTACGCGCCTCGGGAGCTATTGTGCACGCGCCGACGGGTGCCAGGGGCAGATACAGGACCCCTGCAGTGGCACAACCGCCTAACCGCCCGTTCACGACGTGTGTCCGGAAGTCGGTCGCCGGCTGTCAGCAGTTGGTTTATAATGCGTGCACACCGGCATGAGCGTCCACAATGAGCAGTCGTGCAGTCGGCTGTCGTCAGACGGACAGTAAGTGACTTACAGTGGGGAAACAAGAAAAATCCACACACTTGTTAGCTCTGATTGGAGGGTAATGGTGTCTCCTCATAAGAAGGCTCCTCTACCAGACCCCAGGTAATGGCATAATGGATGGTTGCTATGTATGGACAGCACGTGTGGAAGAGATCCAGCATTTCCAGATTTTAGGATGATTAAAACTGGTGACTCTTGGTAAAGCCCCTTGAAAAACGCATTAAAACCACAAGCCCTGCTTCCTATTGTGGTTACAGATCCAAACTGCAGTTGTGACCTGCATGCAACAAAAACCAGAATATTAACCATCTCTGCTTCCACTGACATATATAAGTTATCAAGACAGTGAGTGACGTTGAAAAAATTTATTCATGAACCTGCTCTGGAGGATTATCTTAGCATGTAGGATGCTCATACTTATTTCACAGTTTCATATGGACGTTGGCCAAGGTTCATACCAGGATATCAGAAGTCACTATACCTCAGTATTCACCACAAGCAGGAGTTAGCGCAACACTTCCTCTTCATGAAGTTGGGATGGACGTCATCTTATGAGCCAACTACAAGCAATATCCATCTTCTCTTAAATGCGGACTTAGATGGACAGCTCTTGAGATATAAATAACTATGCCATACGCAAGAACAATCTTAGCCATTCTCAAGTGAGAAGATAAGGAGTTATAGTGGTCCCCAGTTGGTATGCACTCATCATTTTTATCACTGTGATGGTGTCTAAAACCGGAATGTTAGGTGCAGAGAATTAAGGGGCCCTACAACATGCAAAAATCGGCACATATATCTCTATCAGGTAGGATCAGGGTCTTACCCTGTCCCTGAATGATGGGTATTTTACGTGGCACAGTAGGTGTAAGGCTGCTGGGTGTCAAGCATCTCCTCACTGTTGACCTTTGGTAGGAATGAACCAATCACAGGTCATTACTGAGGCACTTTAAAATGTGACTAACCTTATTGTGGATTACTTACATTATCAGACCCAGGCACCTGGGAACCATCCCCGTGTAGTAAATGGACATTCTGCTTTTTCAGCAACATTACCATGGTTAAACCTTATCTTACCTGGCACGTTAGCAAAAATATGGATTACACTCAATAAGTAAGTGGACTAATGCCACAAGTATACACAACCATGCACTATGGCATCCATTTACACAGAAGTACATAAGCCCTCTAAATAGTCACAGATGGCTGCTATGCACATCTGCCAATGTCGGTATAATGGTTGGAAACACTGTTCAAAGATATTGGCAGGAAGACACTGTACTGCTTCTCTTGTAGCTATGATTATATCCTCAGGAGAATGAAATCTAGCCTCATGTAGCTATGCTTTCAAGTTAAGAAAGAGAAAGAAATCACATGGTGCGAGATCAGGCGAGTGTAATGAGTGTGGCAACACTGTGGTTTGTTGCCTTGTCAGTTCCTCTTGGAGATACAGGGCAGTGTGCAGGGGTGTTGTCATGTAGCAACGGTCAGTTCTTCCTATGCCTACACCAAGGACACTTACAAAGAATCACATCACATATGTAGATGGCAAAGGATCTGTACATAATGGGTCTTGTTAACAGCTGCTCCTTATAGGATGAATTCCAATGCCCATTGAGTGAAAGAATAGGTGACATTGGTCTTGCATCAGGATGCATGGCACACTGTGCTGCGTAACACACATGTTCAGGTCATCTGACAGAAGTTTGTAGCATGTTACCTACTAGACTAATCCCTACTGCTGCTGCGAGATTGCCTACCCTTTCGGTGTGATTGGCACACACCTACGTTGCAACATCTTCAATTGTGCAGTCAGTTCGGCTCGTTCGTGGCCAACTAGTATGCTCATAATCCTCTAAGCTGTCTTTCATGTACACACAGTGTTGGTACCACTTCAGCACTGCAGCCCATGGCACAGGTTTCATTACCTGATACATTTTGCTAGCGGATTTGCCTTAATTTTAGCAAAACTTGAGGTTTGCTTTTGTTCAAACTGCAACATTGTATTCTGCAACTTACTGGCTGTCCCTGAGCTGAGTGGCTCTCTACACTTACGGCACCAGTTCACAAATTTGTTGACTATGATAGTACAGTGATGGAGATATGTGTGTCCACTGTGATATATCCCAAATGACCTGTAATAAGTGATTTACCTATAAATCTTTGTGTTACACCTTGTGTTGGTGTTGGAGTAAATTTAAAAATAAAATTTATGTCAATTATTTTTAAAATTTATAATTCATAAAAAACAAGCTCATTTTTGTTGTAACTCTGGATGCAGCAGGCAATAAAACAAACACGAGTCAAGCCATAGTAAATACAAGATGGCTACATGGTTGCCAACTACCGTAATTCCCAACACATCCTCCAAAACTGCATTACTTCTCTAGTCATATTTTTCAACTTTCTCACTCCAGACTATGCATCGTTTGCCACTATTCCAGTAACATACAAGATGATTGGCTACCCATCTATCAGATCATTCTCCCCGCCATTTTGCCACAGAACCCATCTGAACTCCTTCTTTACAAGCGGCTATTGGTCGTCCAATTATTTCATTCTATCAACCTCTGACTGGCTGCCTACACTTTATGACATTATCATTTTTTTATTTAATACACCACAAAGACAGCAGCACATGTAACTCACAGCCTTGGTTCAGTGGGCGAGTGGCCGTATTTGTTTTACAATGCATACTTCTACACAAAAACAGTGTTTGTGTGTGCAAAATATGCATTTGAATCCCAATTAAGTATAAGCTTTTATAATACTTGCCTGCGTACTTCAGAAGAAAGCTACGTTCATGAGAAATAAATACACATTGTTTACTTTAAAAATTGGTATATAAATAGCTTGTGTATAAACTATATTGCTGGCCATTAAAACCGCAACACCAAGAAGGATGCACCTGAAGGACCTCAGAATGGAGGAATGCATAGAGTAGAGGACAATCACATGATTAGTTGTTAACCGAGTAATGCAACACATGCACCAATGACGACTGATAATCAGTATATAAGTGGAGGTTGAGAAGCCACTGAGGTAGTGAAATTGTTTTTCCCTGCCATTTGTGTGCATAGATGGAGTGAGCATGCCACGTCAAAGAGCAAGATCACCATACAAACAGGTTTCCATCTTTTCCATGGGAGAATCGTGGCCTATCGAGATTGTGGATCAGTGGGTCGACGAGGGACGGGCTGAACAACCTGCAGGGAGCCACCAACAAGCAAGAGGACACACATCCGGTGCACATGGAAATGATGGACTAAACAGCCACATCAAAACATCCTTGCTAGAGAGTTCAGGCATGTAACACGTCGATCTGTGTCTGCATGCAGAGTTCACCATCGTCTGCGTCATCAGGGCATCTTGTCCAGGCGCCTACAGCTGCAATAGTGCATGGAATGTCAAGCCTGGAGGAACGAAAGGCATGCCATGATCTCTGATGAATCCTGCTTCCTCTTGAAGCACCACGATTGTCGTATCCACGTCTGGCGGCAACGTGGTGTACACTTGGTAGTCTAGCATAATGTACCATCATTCCAGTAACTAGAGTTATGGTGGTGGAGTCCCATTGGATTTCAGTCCCACTCATGCCTAGTCCGCCTCACTGGTATACTGACCAGAAACCATTACTTTGCAGAGGTGTTGGAGCCTGTTGTTGTCCCCTACCTTCAGTGCCAGCCTGGGGCCCTGTACCAATAGGATAATGTGAGACCTCATGTGGTACACATCATCCGATGGTTCCTGGTTGATGACCAGATCACACTTCTTCCTTGAACTGCACGATCATCTGCTCTCTTGCCCATCGAAAACATATGGTCCATGGCTGGACAATGACTGGCCACAACTGATGAACTTTGGGCACACTTCGAAGCAGCGTGGACATCCGCAGACGGACATCAAAAGTCTCTTTCTCCCAATGCCATGTCATGTAGCACCAGTTATTGCCGCCCGTGGTGGGACTACACATTACTGGTTTCTCCATGTTCTGTATGCCATATGAAGCTGCAAGAGAAACCATTGTATGATAGGTATTCTGTTCAATAAATCTGGTCGTGATAGCTCACATCATTTTTGGTGTTGCAATTTTGATAGCCACCAATGTATTAAATACAAGAAAAAATTGTAATGTTCTGCATAGGGGTTACGTGAAGAGTACATTGGTGCTTTAACATTGGTCTTGCCACAACCATACATTTTTTCCTAATGGTGATGCAGAGGGTTGGGCCTATACTAGAAATCTGGGAAATATCACTTTACAGAAAATTAAACAATTCAAAATGGTAGTTGCTGACATCAAACAATGTTAAAAAATTTCCTAACACAGAAAAGAAAATAACTTAACACAAAGACATAGTTTTAAAAATTAGAACCAAAAATAGTGTTGAAACTGACAGAAGTCACATTTAAAATCTCACTGGCATATAGAATATGAATTCAGCTGGGAAGTAAGCATAGGTTCACTTGTTGAGACAGTTACTGATGGACAGTCAACAACTTTATTACACCGTAACTTCAAAATTTGGTTTTTTAAAAACTGTTATTGAGTCTTTTCCGGTACTGTAGCCGCCCAAGACTACAAGTCCCCTGTGTGCATCGCCCCAACAGTGGATTCTGCAGAAAAATGCCAAAAGCTCCTGCTATTTACTTTTCTTATCTGCTAAGCAGTCTATCAATTGTGCACTATCTGCTTCTTTTTGCGTTATTTTGGTTTAAATTAGGAAACTGCAGCAGCATTTGCTGGCAAAGAGAGAAAAACCACTATGGTACTAAAACCTCATCATGCTCAACTCGCTAGGATCACACATACAAATGTAGTACAAAACTCTTAGAAATCAAATTTCATACAAACTGAGTTAAGCACAAAGAAATTTTTCCAAAATCATGTATATCTAATATTCAGACTGTCTCTCATATAAAAATTACAGTAATTAATGCAAAAAGTAACTTTAAAGAAATAAAATTTTTGTTATGGATATGTTCCAAGTTACTGTTGACAATCATTTTGGGACTTAGCGCCGGTGTTTGTCAACTAATGTTCACTAAATCAAACGTCAACTGCTGTTGGATTTGAAATTTTATTTAAATCTAGCATGCTCTTCACTGGTTACGAGGGATGTACACACGTGCACATGCAATCCGAGCTGGGGGAAGGAGGGGGGGAGGGTAGGATGAACAAAAAAAAAAAAAGAGATATATAAAATGCTATTTTAAGATTTTCTTTCCAAATGAAAAAACGCTAATAATGTATATCAAATGTTACATAAAATGAAGGTTGCTAAACGTGGTTGTTCAACTTTCTCAAAAGCCAAGTTGACAACTGCAATATATCAAGGTTCTTGTAAAGACTGAAGAATGTTTACACTTCATGCAAAAACAAATGAAAAAGAATAAAACTAAAACAATGCAAAAAATTTATTTTCTGTACACATAAAGTTGATTTTAAACATAAATGTGAAAACAGTGGTGAACTTTTGATGATACAGTTGTTGCACAACAACTCAGCTTGATGTTCGTAACTCATAAATCTGAAACAAGCAAAAATATTGGTGTTGCCATACAATAAATAAACCACAAGTGTTAAAAATGTATAACAGCTGTCTATTCCATGAAACCTACTTAATTTTTAAACTGCCTTTAAAAACTTAAGAGTTTTTGTAACGTTTAAATACAATGATTACAATAAATATCACCACATTCTCCAATTCCAATTAATGCATCTCATCACATTCTATAATAAAAAATAATAGTAATTTATGATATTTTGTTTAGTTTTCTGTGTAATGTAAACACAGTGACAAGATCTATAATATATTATTATTAGCTGGGAATAGTCTTATATTTACTGCCTTCAAGCAGAACGCTTTTGGCATAGCTACATGTAATTAAAAACCATAATTTATATTATTCCACACACCTACTATATACACAAAGTTAACTTCTGCCCCATCAATGTATTTTTCTAAACTAAACCCTTTAAAATATGGTTTAAAAATTTGTTATAATATTATTATGAGATAAAAAAATAAACACTGAACATTTTCTTTAAAATGTAATGTTACGAAATACCACCACTGACAAACATGTTTATATATCTGACAAGACATTTTATAATTCAATTAAATGTAAATATACCTGTATGTATGCCTCAGTGAGTGTGATCATCTGTGGCAGAATGTCTGTGACATGGAGGTCCTGCATCTCGTACCACTTGCCACTACCCTGCAAATGGAAGCACACACTCATCTGTTGGAAAGGATCCTGATCACCACCTGACATGCCTACTCCAATTATATGTATGAGTGTAGCACAGTGATGTCCGACAAAAAACCAAAGCTCACCAAACATATGAAGTTCACTTCTGAACATTAGTAGAACCGAGTTCTATTTGGAAAAAGATAACTGCAAACTCATAAGGAACTGAACCCTACAACTATGGATGGACACAGCTATCAATGTTGAGAGAGCAACATACATCAGCCATGGAAATTGGCCATAAACATTTCTGGGACTAATATTCTATAAGTTCCAAACTTTATGAGGTGATTATAGGGTTTCACACAAGATGCAGCATTGTTTACTTCAAAATTGTTTGCTAAGAGATTTACATTTTGCGTTTAGCTGATACTGTAGCTGATTTTACCATTATAAAAATTTTTTTTGTATTCCATTATCAAAATTAAAAAATTGGCAAAAAATAAACATTCACTAATTGCTCAAATACTTAAACAAACAAATGTTAGGTTCTATAAAATATTATCCGATCCCATTTTTGAAACGTACATGAAAGCCCAGAATTTTCATTATATGTTTTCGTACAATGAATATGTACACAACCCTACTTTCAGAAATTTAAAAAGTCAAAATTTTCGAAACAGGCAGACCCCTTAATAATGGTAACACCTCAACAAAGGACTCCTGGCTGGCGCTTGAAGCGTGTTGCCAAGGTTTGGTACAAAACATGTGATTATAAAACAGTTGAATATTTTGTAATGGTGTCTAAAACACGAAAAGCATTAACAAACATTTTGTACCAAAAGGTAAGTTTCAAATTCTCATGTAAACTCCAGAGATTATTTTTGGGTGTAAAAATGGTTAAAACAGTTGTTTTCGGAATCAGTTTTTTAGCTGCTAAATTTTCTATACAGAATCTTTCAAGTTGTCCTTAGATATGCATCATACTTTTATCTTTAACATGTCATAAAACTACAGTACACTGCTTAAAGTCACATTCAGGTGAATCACCAGTGCAAAAACTGCATAACAGTTGAGAAACTTGCACATAGAGGCAATGAGGCAAGTTGTGAACAAGCAAGGGTCTGCTTTAGAGATCATGCATTTAGAGGCTTTGTACGTGCAAAATAGCTGCAAGCAGGAAGGCAGAACCCATATTTCTAACTGGTTACCAGAAGGGAATCAAAACATACAAATACAAAAAAAAAGTATTGCTCTACAGGAAAACTATGCACTTGGTACACCAACCTTGTGGAGGACATGCACCCTGTATGTTCCCTTCATTGGTTCGCCATCATGAACAATGTTGGCTACAAGGTCATAAGTAGTGTTCTTATGCTGTTCCTTTATTTTCTGTGTGAGAATGTCGCCAAAATCTACGTTCCTGAAACACAAAAATTACATACAATAACATTTTTTTAATCTATTTTCCGAAAAGCACATAACTAATTTTCTTTGCCATGACATCTTGCTTCCCTAATTTCACCGAAAAAATTGGCTCTTATCTGGTCACGCACACCCTGCCAAGTTGTACCTCTTTTGAAACGGAGATGAAAACTTACGTGAAAACACATTGAGAGAAAGTGACCCGTTAGAACCTTGTGTAAACACCAATGTAATTTCATAAATATTTTAATAACACTAAACATTCAACCTGGTTACCAAAACCAGGTTTTAAATACAACCAAAATCAGGGATGGGAACAAAAATGATCTGTTTAAAATTAATAAACTAGATAACTAATAAAAAAATACTCTAAGTACTCCATCAAAGTAAAAAAATTAATTAGTGTAGCTTTTAGACACAGCAGGCAATGTATTAGATAACCGTACAGGCATTCAAGAGAGCAAAGAAAAACAGTGTCTCAAACTGATAATCAGTGAGCATACAGAAAATACAACAAAGGTTTCTAGGTGCATTCATTTATCATTGTTACTTGACTCAGTAGAAAAGAACCATCAAGTTTACAATGCATTAAGCCATGTATTTAAATATAACTTACTTGACAGGGAAGTTTATAATTGTAGGATTCTTCTCAGTGAAGAAGGTATTTTTCGTGAATCTCTGAAACAAAATTAATACTTTATTACTGTGTTGAAAGAAACACTATTACTTACAGTGTAAAGAATTAAATAAATTTATAATACACAGAAAAGTACTGTTTAAGATTCGTGCTGCAAAAAATTACAAATTTTTATAATATTCTGCAAAATGCAGGTATACACATTTCTGAAATTTTGACAGACCTAGCAGGTTCAAAATTACCAAATTATTCACGAATGAAATAATTTCTGGTCTTTGATTAAGAATTACTGACAACAGAAGCAATGAAAATAGCTAAATATATGCAACAACAACTAAATAAAAAATTGTCATTAATATTAGTGATTAAATTTTTAAGGCTAAAATTTCAAACCTATTAAAAGGCATTTTGAAGAGTTTCAATTTTTTTTACAAGATTATTAAAAAGTCAATTTTCAATGAGGTTATTTTTAAAAATTCTTAAAATATTATGTATTGATAATGTAATACTTCCTTACATATATGTAGTAAACAAACATTAGACATGCAGAAATGTGTAGCTATGAAAATAATTCATAAATCAAACTAGTAAAGAATGTGATCCTGCAACTATTTCTTTTTATTTTAATTAGTACATATGGTAGATACGTTATTCCTGTTCCAGACATGAGGTCAACCATTATCAAGACTCTACTGTACTCACCATACAAAATATTTTATTGTCATTTTGAATAATACAAAGATAGAATAGGTCACTTCACTTGTGATTTTCTTTCGTGAAGAAAATCCAAGCCAAGGGTAAATTTCTACATGTGTATGTGCTAAAATTCAAGATAGCAATACATCACGCACCTTCTAAGGGGAGAGGAAAGAACTCTGTACAGATATGCAGTAAATAATCACCATGACTTACTTATACAACCTTTTAAGGAAGGAAGTCAACCTTTCTGACTTGCTGCTGATCAATTAAAAAGGAGCACAAGTCTGATCACGTATCTACAGAAAGCAGAGTTGACAGACCTACGTCTTTCTACAACCAGTTTCAAGGAGGTAATTAGGTAGGACCATTGTAATGTTGCAAGTAATAGTTATTGATATGTGTGGGAAATATTTTATTTTCCTATAAGTTTGGTAAATAAGGTAATTTATTCAGTGTTTGAAATCTGAGATAATAGCAATATGTATTTAATTTATATATTGTCGATTTTCAAAGTTTATAATTTTGTTCCAAGTTGTTTGACAGTAGCATTAATCATTGAAAGGTGATGAAACCACTTTTTCTTTTACTAGGAAGCTAAGGACACGTAGTTGGCTGTTGCAATATGGTGCAACATAGGTAGGATGATGAGTGTCACACTGTGGCGACGTGATGAGGTACACACCAGTATTACAAGGGGCGTGTGTGCTATTTTTAGATATGACAGCATCATGCGACACCCTGATTGGGCAGTTTTCAGAGGTGCAATAAGGCTTTGAGAAGATACTTATAGTAGACATGGTCTCCCTCAATCCCCAGTTTAAGCCAGTTCCAGAAATGTAGTGCTAGTCGGTTTCCAGAGTAGAAGAGTCGAGTTCCGGTCAGTGAGAATCCAAGATGGACGTTTGAAGAGTACACGAGTCGCAATTGCAAATCACACCGGCAGTGCCAGTGATCTTTCTTTTTCATCATACTTTGGACTAACCTTACACTACTAAATTATTTCCACAGGTGTGAGAGGTAATTTATTTTCTCTTGTCTTTACTTTCTCTCCCGCCTTCGTAAATATTCTCCCGATTCAAGTTTTTTCCACTGCAGAATAATTGATACTGAGATTCTCATTGCATTCCTGCTTGTTTGCTGTGAAGTATTTTATTTATGCCGCTACTGTAATTGAACTGCATTATTTTCTGTGCCGCTGTTGTAACTGACATGCAAAGTATAATTATAATTAAAACCAGTTGAACCATATCTCCCGCTCGTCTGATTATTTTTATTTTGGCACCTTTTTAATACACCTTGAGTCTCAGTGATCATACTAAACTGAGTTAGGCGAGCTATGTGTTCGAGTGTGTCAACAACTTGCACGTCTAGCACATTACACCATTTAGTACCTGTTGTGGATCCCCTCAGAACCATGCCAAAACAATTAATTTCTCTTTACCATAATGATAAAAACTGATAAATGAATATGTCCGTACCTTCACATAGAGAATCAAATATGGTGGTAGTTTGACAATTTCAAACCTCTTCATGAAATTTTCCTTATAAGTTTTGTATTCTTTCTCCATCTGTCCATTGAACTTTTGAAGAAGGGTATACAGGTTGACCTAGCCACAAAAAAAGCACAAAAATGTAGGTAATGGTGAATGAAACAGTCAAGCAACAAATAAGTATGTGCTTCATTAGCATGCTAAAAACTATATTTGTATTTAGAACAAAAAAATAAATAAACTTTTTAAAATAAATAAATTATAGCACAAAGAAATGCATCACTCCTTGTAATAAGTTAATGGTAAATATGTTAGTTAAGGTTGCAAGTAGGCGGCTAGGCTACCGAAAATATATAAAATGACAGGAATTCAAGTACTCACTATCTAGCACTTGTCGACAGACACACACACAGAGAAAGACAACACATTTTTCACGCAATCGCGACATTTTGCTGGCTAAGCCAGCTTCATAAGGCAATGAGTTGTAGGACACTGCAGTATGGTGGAAGGGTGGCAAACTAGGGTGTAGGGTGGGGCGGGAAAATTGAAAAATTTCCAGTATAGCTGATGAGTGTGGTTAGGAGCTATGATTATCTTATGTTGAGGCCTGGCGGCTACCTGGATTTTGTTACAAATTGGTGAGGTAATTCCTAGCATCTGAGTTCTGAGCTATTGCTTGAAGGTGGTAGGGCTTTCACAACTCTGCTACTGTAGCAGGAGTCAAAATCTTTGTTGTGTGATGCTGCATGTGCTGCATCTGGTTTGTCTTGTAGGTTACTGATGTGACCAGCTATGGCTTGTTTGTTGTCTGCTCTGTGGCCATTCATTCTCTGCCTGAGTGTGTTGGTGGCGAGGCCGATGTATTCTGCATTACAGCGTTGGCACTGTAGCTGACAAATCAGATTTTCTGTTGCACAGTTGTAGTTACCTTGGATGGGGTGTGTACGGCTAGGGAGTCTGCTATTGAAAGAAGTTGAGGGTTGGTGGATGGCATAGGAGCCACAGCATGAGCTATTACAGGGGTGGGATCCTCTGGGGGTGATAGTTTGGTTGGCATTTGTGGTGGGCTGCAACTTTGGACAAACCAGTTTGTTGCGGAGGTTAGGTGGCCTTTTGAAGACCAACCTGGGCAGTTTGGAGAGCAGGTATTGTGTTTGTGGTGAGGAAGCCAGAATTTTGTATCCAGAGTGGAGAATGTTTCTGAGTTTACTTAGGCCTTCATGATATGGGAACATCCGGGGTATATCCGAGTGGTTGACCTTGGTTTGTGTACCAGTATTTGAGATGGCTTGCTGGATCTGTTTGTGACTAAATGCCTGGGGTAGCCCCTGTCGAGGAATGCTCTTGTTATTTGTTTACACTGTTTGTTGAGATCACTGTTGGTGGAGCAGATAATTTGGCTCTTGTAGTGAGACAGTAGGGTAGGGATTTTTTGGCATGGTATGGGTGGTAGCTATCAAAATGTAAGTACTAGTGGTTGTTGGTGGGTTTGGTGTGTACAGAGGTTTGAATTGTGCCATTGTGGAGAGTGAGTTCAATATCCAGGAATATGGTGTGTGTTTTGGAGTAGGACCAGGTGAACTTGAGTGAACTGTGTGCATTTAAATTATATAGAAAGTGAATTAGACTGTCTTCAGTGGAAGTCCATATCATGAAGACATCATCAATGAAATGCATACATCAGTGTGGTTGGGTTGGTTGGTGACTGAGGATGTTTTCTTCTAACCTGCCAATAAACAGATTGGCATAGGATGGAGCCATACGTGTACCCATCGCCGTGCCTTTGACCTGAAGGTAGTGTGTGTCTTGAATTCTGAAGTTGTTGTTGCTGAGGGCTAACCTGTCAAAGTTCAACAAGGAATGCTGTAGAAGGTTCGCTGTGTGGGGGTCTTAGCTTGAGGTAATATTCTACGGCAGACAGTCCAGGAGTGGGGGATGTTGGTATAGAGAGCTGTAACATCTATGGTGACCTTGTATGCATCTTGGGGAATGGGGGCCAGGTGTCTCAAGCATTCAAGGAAGTGGCACTTTCCACCCTCCCCAAACTACTCTCATTAATGCTGTCATGCCTATATCAATGATGCTGAAATTTGTTACAGCTGTTTTGTAGTCAACTGAGCACTTCTGAACTACACACATTTTGAAACAAATTCCTACCCATAACCACATTGCATACATTTTAACGTGGGACACGACCGGCTTATTTATAGCAAGGTTATCAATGAATAATGCTGATGTTACTGAATGTGTAGTAAAATATTACTGGTGACTGAAATTAAACTATGTGGCTACTGGCAGACATATGACAACTGAAAGCATGAACTCGGCAGGATTTGAAAAAATGCTAAAATTAACCAGAACTACCTCTAACACTATTCTGTTGACATACATAGATCTCGAGGCAAGAATACCCTGAAAAACACATACCACTGGTCCAGCAATGAATCCAAACAGAGTCAAACCATTATCAATAAGTTGGACATGACCCAGAAGTCGAACTTGGCTCAATATGTCTCTGCTACCTATGGTGCTGCCTACCAAGTCTACAGTCAGAGAGTTTCAATAGGGAATCTATGATAAAGAAATTTATTCTCAATGCATCAAGTAACCATTTCAAACAAAAAAAAAAGTTTTTAACATGAAATTTCTAAAGGAACACTGGTATGTTAAGACATATTGCTAATTTTTGTTTAATATTTTTTTTTTAAACTTAACATTAAAATTTACATTTTTCAAAAAAAAAAAAAATATTTAAAAAATATATATTTTTTAAATTTCTTAATGTTGCAGTATTTTCTGAGAAAGTCGTGTTGACAATCTTCTTGCTTGAAACACTTAGCTCTCAAATTTATGCATTTAGAAGGAATTGCTTTAACACTGATTCCCCATTTAAACTCCATGGCTGCATGCTTGGTATACGCTGTTCATGGCAAAGTGAGCAATTTTGAATGCCCTCTTATCTGAGTCAATAAATATATTTTATTATTGCTGTAAACGTTAATTTCCGAGTGTGGTGGTATATACACATTGTGTTTATTACTTAAATAGCAATATTTATTTTAAAAAGTAGTTAAAAGGATAAAAAAATGGCTGAAAGGAAAAAATTACTAGGGCCTTAAAAGTGCTCTCTTTACCGTGAACAGTCCATAGACAGAGCTCTTATTATAGGAACCAACAGAGCAACAGTGGAATAAGTGAGAAAAATCATGTAGTATTAACACAGCTATCACTATTAACACTTTCCCCAAAATTTGAGCCACTCACCTATACGTAGTAGAATTTTAAGTGTAATTTGTACGAAAAATACATTCGTTATTCATGCTGTTTTTTTTAGGTTTGGTAGAACTCTTAACTGAATTCCTTGTAGGATTATTTATTATGTTTTTTTATGTTTTAAATATCTTTTGACAACAGCTAGTCTTGACTTGTTTAAGTCCATGTTTTTATTGTCACCTCTGTGTTTTCCTTGGTGACATGGCTCTGCAATGGTTTATGTCTGAAGCAATTCATTTCATCGAAAATCAGACGCCGTACCTGCGGGATGATGTTCTCCCGGAACTCGTCCTTGAAAAGCGGTGGAGGCGGCAGGTCGCAGGTGAGGTACAGGAAGGGTGACTCTGTCATTCTCTCCTGGTATTCATCCATCTGCAACAACACTTCTTTCTGCTGATCCTCCAGTTCAATAGGTGGGATCTTGCGAGTGTAGATGCGCATGTGGCCGAGGAATGCACGGTACACTATGCTTGATTCTGGTTTCTTGGTACCATTTAGTGCTAGGTGCAATGCATTCAGAAACCATGACAGAAACTCTACTGGGTCACCTATACACAATACACATAAACACTTTAAAATTAAAATAACAGACAACTTCAATAACTACAATACTATAATAAGTGGAATTCTGTTCACAAATTCCCAAGCAATCAACAAATATATGGGTATTAACGAAAAAATTAAACATTTTATTTCATACTGTACACAGGAATGGAATTCCAATAAGTGGAATATGCCAAAATTTTGTATTTTTTAAGAGAAAGTATTGGGCTCAAATATATTGTTTTCTTGTTTTAAACAGTTTAAACAGAAAACCGTTCATATCGAAGTTTATAAAAATGAAAAGGTGGAATCAGAGTTACCGCAGCAACATATGCCTTTAAAGAAGTTTAGGTAATATGAATGGTAACAATTTTAGATATCAATAACAATTTGTACATTAGCTCAGCCAAATCAAGCATTTTATAATCAGAGCCACACAATATAAATTATTGTTTTGGAACATCTTTTAATATTTATATTTTTAAAACGTTAGATATATCATTTGCAAAGTCAAATAAACTGTAGGCTAAACAATTCTGTTACTTGTCAGCATTTGCATTTCATTCTCAAATTAGATAAAGGATTTATTATTTACGCCTTTTAAGTTATCTTGATAACTAAGCATTTAAAGACATTGATCATACTAAACCGAATATTTTAGTGGGGTAAAAATATAAAAACAAATTTTCAAGCCATTGTGTAATCACTACCAGTGATACTCTATTATTATGGCATGAAGTATTGAATGTTGCCAATACTTTTTCATGTTAGATCTAAGTATACAGAAAATTGTGTACAGTTATTTAACAGTAATTAATTAATTTTTTACTCATTCAGTAACAAACTTAAGTTTTTAGCATACATTAACGGCACACAAATGCAGAAGAGAAATGTTGTGTTCAGAGCAAAAATCACGCTACTTACACAAACCATCCTTGTGCAAGTACCAATTACAGCAAGCATTAATCACATATTATAAAGATTAAGACCAATACAGGAGATATTGATATGGTTTATAATCACTGGAACACATTAAAAATAAAGTACTAAATTCACAGTTCCATTTACTTACTAATAACTGCACTAAGTGAACTTACTTTTTTTCATTAATATATTTCAATTGAAAAGAACTTATATATTATGTAATATTCACAAAATTATTTGTTCTGACTGCACAGTCTTCAACTTTCATTCACTGTATGTCATATTATTTCAATGCTGTCGCATCCAATAGTGTTGGACTTTTGACAATCAGCATCACCGAACTAGCTCTGTTAACTACAGTATGTCGTATACTAGTTAAACTTTCTACCTATATAACACAAAAACTACGATCTGAATGAGCAAGAGAAAAGCATTTCAGAGATCACAAAGCACGCACCTTGTTCGGTGAACTGAAACTTCTTTCTGCTCCACAGAACGACTGCCTGCAGCATCTCGTGAGGGGAGACGTGTGCCTTGAAATTCCGAGGATTCCACAGTTTGCGCATCAGTTCCCCAAACCTCTGCACCAGCAGGAACGAGCTGTCACCTGGAGGCCTCTTTACACGAGCATAGTTGATTTCTCGCAGAAAATAATTCCGCAATGGAGTCACATGAGACAATGCCTAAAAGGGACATTTTTCCAGTTACACTAGTTGCAGAAATCATCATGTGCTAAAATTTCTGTTCTTACACCAACAATATGAAATGCTTATTACAAAACTGTAACTATGACGCATAACTTTAAAACACCACTTTTAAGTACATTACTTTGAACTACATTTCCATATTTGTGTAAATGCAACTATAAAACATTAGATATATGTGAACATACATAGCTTATGCTCAAGAAGTAAGCCATTACAAATGGTTAACACAGTTACACCAATGCTATACTTCTACCATACGCTGGACTGCTGGATTAGTAACTTTTTTACTTTCTGGGGTCACCAGTACCAAATTCAAGGCTTGACAGACAGGATATATTTGGACACAAGTCTCTCATGTGTGTAGCATGGCACATACTACCATGACGTGGGTATTTTCTTGGGACTACCTCATTTCCTAAACTACCATCACAGTACTGAGGCCATGCGTCTCTCAAACCACCTCACAAAACTTCAAGTTGACTGGAAAAGGAAGGTCTATCCATAGAGTGGGTTGGTAGGCTCTGCTTAAACAGCATCCTTCTTTTGTCCATGTTTACTACAATCACAGACTACTGTTAAGTACTTGAACTATTAATATAGCAACATAAAAAAGATAAATTTGAAGGAAAAAAAACCACGTGTTTGAAAGCTCATAATAATAACAAAAAATATTTTCCATAATTATGTGATTCTGTTTGTAACAATATTTGTATAGTTAAACATTAAACTGTATTTTCGTAAGTATATCAAGGGTTATGCCTGGCAGAATAAGTTTCAGGTTTCTATTTCCATTTTTAATGTGTATTTTTTCATAATGTGAAAATGGCCAAAACTAATGTTCCCACAAACAATTTTAGGTACAAAAACACCTGTGCATGATATTTAAAGTTGTCATGTGACTTGCAGCACAATTTTCTCTTTATTATTACACCCTAAAATGACGGGACCATCACTGAGAAACTCGAGAGGCAATTAGGAATGTGACGAGTGAATCTGGGTCGCCCGTAGCCGTTCCACGATTTTATACCCAACACGCAAAATGCTTCCAGCCAGGTGAAAGCATTTAAGTCCTTCCGCTGTTTACAATATTGTTTGTTAACTCAAGTCCCAAGCATTATTCAAATTATTAACAAGCTGCTGAAGCAGGATTTAAAATACAATACTCCATAACTTAAACTGAACATCACATGTGTAAAATTTGCAGTACTTTGTCAAACACAGCTGAATTTTGGAATTCAAACAGGTTCCTGATATGCACTACAAAAATTGAAAAAGCAACCCAAAAAAACTGTAAGCACTCAAACACTTACCTGCAGTATCACATTGCAATAATCATTTGCTTTGATGTTGTTGAGTCCCACAATCCCAGGAAGGTACAGTGTCCCATCGATAGCACGAGACAGCTTATCACTCGAGTCCATCATCTGGATCTGTTCTGACGTAAAAGTGGGATTCAACACATACTTGATGTCATCCAGAGATGAGTCTGAAAACAATTATCATTAAATAAAAAGGTTATCATGTATTCTTTGTATGCAATACAACAGGTGCTACATTTCACATGAAACCTGTGGAACGTGAGTCGGTTCATATTTCCTGTCGCCATCTCCCACACACACGCTTCATTCCGCTATCTTCTGTACACCAACTTTCACTACCTACAGAAGGTTGTGAAATGTAATTGGGCTTCCATGCAAATATGTTTTCCCTGTTTTATCTAATATCTTTTGCAAGTGATCTACTGCCAAAAAATTCTAAAGCTATTTATATAAATCCTTTTTTTCTTGATTTTTACAAACAACAATAATAATGTTTAAAAATATATTCACTACTATTAACCCTTTCAGTCAAAAATAAATATAAAATGTTAGGTGCTGTAATAAACAAATAGTTTGTTCAGAACTGTGCAGGATATCTAGACGATGTTTTGTCTTACATCGGGACCAATAGAAATCTATCTGTGCTTTAAGTTACTAGCAGCAGTAATTTATGAGGTTACCGAACACAGTCTAAGCAGCGAATGATGTCTCCCACACGTAGGGAATCTTTCTCATTGGACGGTATGTTCTGCTGTGTACAGTGCAGACCATTCAAACCACTTCATATGCAACGTAGGACATTATGACTGAAAGGGTTAAGCATATTGCATACAAGAATTACATTTTTTCTTTTCATTCAGAAGTATATTATAATGAGAAACCACAACAAGAGAAGGTAAAACTATAAGATTTGTTGAATTGAAAATATTGAGTATAGCGTAACACTGTATTTTACGAAACTACACGTCTGTTGTGCCAATCTTTACAAAACTGGACACTGTGTCGCTACTTGGTCACCTGAGTTATACAGGATGGTGGCCAGTAGGTTATACAGTTAAATTACTTTGTGCAGACTAAGGCCACCTGTGGTTGTTGCGTTAGGAGTAAACAAATACTCGTATTTTCCATTATTTAACACACCAGTGTTTATTTGTCTGCAGGATACATAGGTATTTACACACACTGGCGAGACTGAGCCCCCTTTCCAGTCGTAGGCCTGAAGGGCTGGTAGGCTGAATACTATGCATCGGGGAAGGTTGTTGAAGGGAGACGTTTCTTAACTTATCTGTGACTGCTGCTTTTGGTGAGTTGTCTTCGTTGGTATTGAGGCATGGTGAGTTGGGCGGCCCTGGTTCAAGCCCTCGGACTGGCTCTCATTGGCGTGCTGTACTCAGCTGGCTTCTTCCTGTGGCTTTGACTGACTCTCTCGGAAGTCCGGGATGGGTTTCCCGGGACTTGTGCTTTCTCGGCGACCTCGGCTGGCGTTTCTTGTTGGAGAGCGCGTCTCCTCGTCGACATCCGCAACGATCCGGCCCGCGTTTCTGACTTCCCCACCTCGGAAACTGCCACTACATTTTCGGAAATGAACTCATAAGTTCTCTGCACTTTTACTGGATTTGTCTCTGGAATTTACACATGAAGTTTCAGCTGTTCCTGGGTTCTCTCCCCGGTGACGTCACTATTGACTGACTGACTGACTGCTTGCCTCGTCGCCATACGGCGCACGACTACGATGGCGCCTCTCGGTCTGGGGCTGCCACTCGTTTCCGGGAATTTACTCATATTCTTGGCGCTGTTCTCGTCACACGACTGATTACTCCCATTTCTGCGGAACACCTAACTCGTCTCGCAGCTGTACCACGAACAACTCCCGTCTCGGCTGGCGATAATTGACTCGGCCGGGATCCGAACCATGCCTTGGTGATACGACTGCCTCTCGCACTAACTGCCTTGTTTGTCTCGCATCGCAGCTGCCGAACTACTCCTTCCCGTCTCTGCTGAACAACTGACCACTACTGATCCCTTCCTTGGCTGCGCCTGAATTTAACCCGTCTCCCGCTATATTCAAGTTAGTTGTCAGCAGTTTCTCGAGAGAGAAATCGGGAAATCCCCTGTGTACCTCATGCGTTTTTTGTGTAGGATTTTGTGTCTCATCAGCGGCGGAGGGAGGGTGTGGTAGGACGTTTCCGGGGATTCCTGGGAGCTGTGTCTGCATTAATTCTCGTAAGGGGGCTCTCCTGTTTCCTTCGTCGAGGGCTTATATCAGCTACCTCTCGAGACTTTTTTTTCCTTCAAATTTGGTTCATCCCCGCGTATCCTTATACATCGGCACAGCCCCGACGGTATTTCCCCGGAAGTTTCGTTGTCACCTGCCTTCCCTGGCTGGCTGGCTGCCTGCCTGCCCAGGACAACTATAGCAGGGTGTGAAAACAGTGCAATGCCTATCCCCTGTGCCCGTCACACGTCAACTGGATGTGTGAAAATAATATAAACAAATATTGTGAAGGAAAGAGTTTTTGAATAAGAATAAATTATGTAGGTTTTTTTGGGCGTGTGTGTGAAACAAAGCAGAAATTCCAAGACGCCTCTTATTTTCTCTTTGCTTGCTGTGGCTAGCTGTTGCATAGTGACGCCAAACAAAGCAACTTCTCTTTGAGAAATGATTAGCATGGGCAAAATGTTTTACCTTGAAAATGCAATGAAATATTTGCAGAATATATGTATCCAAATCAGGGTAAGTAATTAGTGTGGATGGTCAAACACATTAGCAGTAACACTTAAAGAAATTTCCATTACATTCAGGCACATAGCACTTCGAACATGCAGACAAGGACAAGACATACATTTTTCATACAATTTGTATGAAAAGCACCCACAACAGAAAATACCCTTGAAAAGAAATAAATCAAACTACTAACACTACACAAAACAAAAATCTCTCATTATGTGTGAAAGAAATGTAGTTTTATCAGCCGAAAGAATTACGTGGAAAATTGACATCATTAATGAAGTAAAATTAATTAGCTCAGAAAAACCCCAGAAAATTATCAAGTCCGAAAAAGTCCTGTCATTAAAGAAACTAACACACATGTCTGGAAAATAAATCACCTCACCAAAAATAATCAGGCAAAATTATCAATTTGTGTGAGTAATTAAAAAAAAACATACATAATAGGAACAACAAAGTGACCTTTTCCTGTCTTGCAGAATAGATCATGTCAATCTGTAAAGCCAGCATCTATGCTTCTCACATACCTATTATTTCGTAGTTATCTGGAAGACAGTAAAACCGCAGTGTGTGCAGGTTGAGGAACACATGATGACTTTCCGCCACACTGTGAGTGTATGCGTACGTGTTATTTCCTCGGCCTGAAAAAAAAAAATTCCAATAAACTTAAACTATACAAAAGCAAAAGTAATTTCCACATAAACATTTCACAATGAAAAGAACAACTGAACAACTGCACACAAACCACAGTAGGTAGTTAAGTAATGGTTCTGCTAGTGACCGCCATTTTAGAAAGTGGACAATACTGCAAAGAAACACTTGTAACTACCACATACTTGCCTGTAAATACATAATGTTAAAATATCAGGCTCATTACTTGCTAAAAAAATAATTTGTATTTTTATTTTCTACTTTTTACACATGAACTTTAAAAATAATTTAAGAATTTTTACCTCCAATATATTTTCTGATTTAAAACATATGTATACAGTGTTAGTACAAAAAAGAAGCACTGTACTTCCAAGGGTACAAATGTAGGCCTATATGGAGAAGAGAATAGAATATGTAAAAGCACTTCTATTTTTATTAATGCATCTATTCCTCGTGAACTCAGATACGCCCCTGGCAACTGGTAACTTTGACATGTATTCCATATCCTGGAGCTAACTTGGTTCAGTATCAGGATCAACGAAACTGGGCTATACAAAATAAGTAAGTACAATAAAAAATACCAGATGATACAGAGCAACAGTAAGTATGCAAACCTTGAAAGTACTTTCCACAGACAAGGCAGGCATAGACGTTGATCCTCGACAGCGAAACTGAACAAAGCTTTTCAAAGTCAAAGTCCAGCACCTGGCGGTTGATGGTGTCCAGGTAAGGACACAGTCTGTATGTTCTTGGCCTTTCTTTCTTCACCACTGCAACACATTTCACACAGTCAATGAAATGCCACCAGCACATGCACTCACTGGCAGATGTAGTCTATTTGTGGTATCTCCACACATTTTGAATCAAATCTTTGAAAAATCACCACATATTTGACATGTTTGGTTGTTTCCTAAATATGTGATGTACCATAACCATTTTATAATTCTGTTAACATTAAAGTATCTTTGAACTTTTACCTATACTTTCCATTAATTATAAAATTTCATTTAAGTAATACTTAAAATGTACAAAAACACAACGAGAAAACGTGTATTCGTAATGGCAGTTCTAATGCCAAATGTTATTGAGCTGAGTATGCACAAATGTGGTGTGTTGTCCCTTTGGTGTAATTTTCTAGACTTGGTTAAAGGATGTGGAGAAATAGCATGAAAGTAGAACTTCAGCAGGGCTTCAGAAAAGTTGGAAGTAATCAATAACGGTATATAAGCACAGTTAGTAGGACAAAATTGCAGCCCAGATGGCATGACAGATGTAGATTATATATATACTCTTTATAGTGTCAGGCCCGCTGGAGTGTGCAGAGAATGCAAATACATTATAAAACAACATTTTGTGAATATTTTCCTACTGTAGTACATAACACACTAACTTACTTTGTGCCAAAATCACCTTTTAATCGGTTTTTAATATTTTTATTCATATCCATTTAAATTTTGTCAAATTAAAAGATAACTTACTTTATCATTAGCTTTATGTTTTGATAGCAAGCATGAAGGGCACGTCAATTTACCAGCTTCATACGTTATCTGGTAAAACAGGTAAAGCAGGTAAATCGGCATGGTCTCCGTGCTTACACTCCAGGAAGTAGAGTAGTGCAGATTTTGTACAAAATACTTTCTTTGGGCCTTGTGTGTGCATTTTTAACATTTTCATCTATTTCTGCAATTCTTGCGTTATTTTTTCATTTGTTACAACTTTTACCCCACAATTTCCCTGTTTATAACCCTTACCACTACCGCAAATTCACAGTATGTACTGCGAGCAAAACAGTGCTCCTAAGATTATGATTCAGCATTATTAAGTTAGTAATGTCAGTAGATTCTGGAATATTTTTCAGTTTTTTTGGAATAATAATATAATTATATATTATACCATTAACATTAAAGTACTATGCTGTTGTAGCAGACGTTATATACTGAATAAGATACAGAGAGTATTATTATGAGATGAGGTTCCCAAGGAATGGGCCTAAGGTACAGTGCTGAACAAATTCAAGACGATTGTTTTTTATGTCACCTGGTTCTTCAGTTTCATCAATTGGATCTATATCTTCGATATCCCTCCTTATTTCTGCCGGTGTTTTCATCTTTCTCTTCTTGGCTACTTTTGCAGCTAGTCCTTTCAAAAAACTGTTGTTACCCCCTGAATTAGCCATTACTTTAAGTGTATTCAAATTCGGCACTGGAGATATTTTAGCACAGCTGGAGCAAATATATCAGTCACACGTCAAAACCCTACAAATTGATAAACACAATCTTCTCAATATCTCGTACGTTTATTCGCCTTGCGGGCCGACTATGCGGCGTTTGTTGTGTTTGTTGCGACAGTTACACCAACAAACCAATTTCATGTCAATCAGGCTAGCCAATGGTTCTCCACCAACACCTGAGCGACCGCACGCACCAAGAAACGCAACTGCAATCGTACCAACCACACTGGCACACACGTGGACGTTAGCCGGTGGTACGTCCAATAAATTGTGTGCGAATAATTTCCAGTGTTGTTTCGGCGTATGAATATTTCTGTGAGAGTGTGTAATCTAGTAACTTTTTTTATCACCTTGTTATTTCCAGTATAAGAGTTCTGTACTGTTGGATTGAGAGATTTGTATGTTGTTTACAATTTAACTCTGAACGCGATGTCAGTTTTATAGGGTGGTTTGTCGCTAAATATAAGTAAACCGGAGTTTTAAATAGCATATTTTGAACTTACCTTTACGTACTTACTCAAAATACCATTTGCCTAATCTGTTACGTGAACAAATGTGTTTTAATTACCTAACCTAACTGGACACAGTGCATATGTCGATTGAAATGTTTAGTTTAGTTTACTGCAGCCAGTAAATGTTTTGCACGTAGATATTGTACAAAAAAATAGATGACAAAATATGCTGTACATAATTCATAGAGAAAATATATTTCGTTCTTTAAATGCAGTGAAGCTTGGATTTCCAGCCATAATAATTTTAACTCTTTTTCATATTGCCTTATGTTCATATCTTTTGTAGTGTATATATTGTGTAGTGCGTTTTTTTTTATTCTTACCTTAGGTAATTATGCAATTTAGGGGCTTTTCTGAAACCCCCCCGAAAAGTGGTATATTTCCACTCTACTAATCACGCAGAACACAAATATACTAGGGTCATTAACGTATTACTAATTTCGTAATATGTGCGCACCTAACCCCACGATGAGTGAATCACTATTTTACATTTTTAAACTAACCTAGGAATGTTGGGTGTTAATGTAACCTAAGAGTGTAGGGTTTTAAACTAACCTAGGATTGTAGAGTTTGAAACTAACCTCCGATTTTAAGATTTTAAACTAACCTACGATTGTAGGGTTTTACACTATACTACGAATTTAGGATTTTAGGGATTTAAAGGAACCGTAAAAAACACCAAAAGAATATCAATTAACTGACCAATGTAGGATTAGGAGGCTGGTATAATTCCTCTGCCAACGGCCAATTCAACCTTACCGCATTCGAGGAAACACAGTGTTCCACTAAAACGCCACATACATGAATATTACGCACCGAAGCACTCATTTATAACTGAATAATACGCACTGAACACTCTTTCATAGGTGAATATAACGCACAGAACCACTCGTTTTTGCTTTCTCCGTTTTAAATCCACCGGATTGGGACGACACGTCTCATCACGGATAAGACGCAATGGCTACTGAATTATTTCAAAATTTTCCGTTAACAACGCGTCATGGTGACGTATTAATTCCCAGGAGCCAATACGGTGATGGCAGGAATCATGACATCACCAAAATCATGGCGCCCGCAGTAAACAAAGCAGTGTATTACTGGTATTTTAAACTATTTTATTTGATATGTTCTACTTATTTTAACACGACCCCCTCTTAAATATGAACAAGGTAAGCTGTGCAGAACCCATTAATGCTACTTTTGTTTGTCTAAGACGTTTCGTTCAGAAAAGCCGCTAAACTGCATAATTACCATACCTTATAATTTGCATCATATAATCCTACAATCACCCCATAAGTCATAGACTGAACTTAGGTCAGTAATTTACTGGCCTGTACTGAAATAATTTTTTTTTTTAAGTTGTAATTTTTAAATTTTTACCGCTGAGTTATATTTGCCTGGTGCATACAAGTTCGCAGAATTTGGTAATTGTCTACTTAACGGCTCATTTGCATAGTGGCATTGGCCAAGCTATACTAGTACAGTGCTCATCACACAGAATTAAATTTGTTAAGTTTAGTTTGGTTTATGGTAGGTGTATTTGTGTAAATTCTACAACACTATATTTCTGGCCAATCTTACATATCACTTGGTTGAGTACTAGAGCACAAATGCTGAAAGTATTTTGCAGCACTGTTAAAAAAGATACGTTATGTACTGCAGCTGTATACTGTGAACGACATTGAATAAGTAAGGGGGTGTTTAGAGGGAGAGGAAACAACAGCGAGAAGCTTCAGAGGATGTGGAGGAGAACAGAGCGGGGTAGGCAGTCTATGCTTGTGAGGTCTGTGAGGGAGTGGAATGTGTTGAGGGGGGTTGCAAAGTTCAGGAAGGGCATGGAAGTGGAGTTTGGTCGGGTAGGGGAGAGGTGAGAGAGCTCGCCACCAGTTGGTAGCCCAACTGTGGGTTATTATTATTATTATTATTATTATTATTATGTGAAGACAATCAGTGTTAAAAAAATGTGAGCTCAATTATACATGTTGATATAAGAGGGTTGTGTACATGCATGATGTAAGTAATAACAGTACCATGGATGGAGGAGAAAAGTTAAGTGAAAAGTACAGTGTCTACAAAGTATATCCAAAACAGAATAAATTGTAGCATGTTGACTTGCATGTCGCTAACGTATGGCTTTGTCTGTTGCAGGACAATGTCTTTCAGAGGAGGGGGCGGTGGTGGAGGTAGTCGGTTCAGCAACGGCGGTGGTAGAGGCGGCGGTGGCTTCGGTCGAGGTGGAGGAGGTGGCGGAGGCTTTGGTCGAGGAAGAGGTGGAGGTGGTAGTTTTGGTCGAGGAGGAGGGGGTGGCTTCAGAGGAGGAGGTAAAATACATTTGTATTTGGTTTTTGTATGTTAGTCCAGTTTGACCCCAAATTCAGTGTTTTTGAGCTAAGGCCATCATTCACTTAGCACCCTGGATACAAGACTATCATAACTTAAACTATTAAGTTTTGCAATATTTGTGCCAGAAGGTGGAAAATATCTATTAGTAGACAGCAAAATATTGTTTCACTTCTTAAAAATATATTTAATAAATATTTCCATATTTACACATGCACGTGTTTTAAAGGTACTGAATGGCACAATGTTATGTAGTAGCAGTTTTTTAATACTTCGCATTCCCTTGCTGATGTGGTACTTTGATAACTTGTTAAAAAGACTTAGTTCATTTACATACCGTACTTGCATTTGCCTTTTGAAAGAAATTTTCAATTACAATAGTTTTGGATTCAAGGTGTGACTTGGAACTGTTTTCAAATGCTTATCTTCCTGACTAACAATAGATTATGAAAATAGGAACAGGGTGTTGTTTGGCTGAGGTATTTAGCGTGTTGGAAGCCTAGAAACGAGGGAGCACTGAGGACGACCTAGATACACTCATTGAATGTCTGGTTGCCTTTACTCACAAGGCATGCAACTGGCATGCAGTGTTTCTCGCGTTAACTTACTTCCATAGGACTTTCAGTTCCACCACTATAATTTCATGGTGTAATACTTGTCCCTATTTTATGTTAAATAATGTGTACCGGAAGTTTCGTACCAACAATAGAATGTGAAACACTTATGTTAATCCATTTCCACTTTTAAAAAAATACACATTACGGACATAAATAAAAAATAGAAACTAGCATTTGGATGTAAAAATTTCTTAACTGCTATTTGTTAGCAGACACAGTTTAAAACTACTGGACATTTATTAAATTACAACTATACGAGTGAAACTCTGCATTCTGTTTGGGGGCCAGGACAGATGGTACCCGTAAAAGCTTGTCATTATTAATATATCCAGAATAGTGTTTTTATGTTGTCTAGATGCCATAAAAGATTGCCATAAAATTCCATTATAACCTTAATGTAACATTAGTGTGTACTTTAAGATCTCAAAAGATATCTTCATGTTAGTTTCATTTATTGCAGCCCAGTGTTACACGTTTTGAACTCTCATTAGATCATCTGCTCATCCTTGTTTGGATTCTTCCTGTTGATTGTTAGTAACTTCATCCGTGCAAAATGACTGAAGTATTACATACTAATTAACTGTGAAACCCAAAGACTTCTAGCATGACTGTTATCATATAGTCAAACTGCTTCTTCTTGATGATCATAAATGAAAGCAACTTAAATGGCTCAAATTGTCATTACATTCATCACATCCTCTTCACTCTTAAGGTGTAAAATTGACAGTTGTAAAAAACTAGGTCCAGTGTATAACCATGTACTCCCCATTTTAATTAAAATGGTGTGTTTATTGAAGACTGTAAAAAGTAATTTCAGACATTCATGTCTTGAAGATAATTTGGTGACTCATGGCCTAAATTTGAAGCATTTTACGTACTTCAAATTACGTGTGTGGTTTGTGTGTGTGAAGAAGACGTGAATTTTTTTTTAGGCAGAGGAGGTGGTGGTGGTCGAGGATTTGGTGGTCGAGGATTTCAAGAAGGACCCCCGGATGAGGTAATTTTATTCTTGATTATATACTGAAAGTAATTTGTTTAGCTATTATTTGGAAATTATTTAGCATACATCAATGAATGTTGGTGTATGTTGTGATTTAAAAAAAAAATGTATTTGATTGTGGTTGAGTATGGTAATTTACTTGTCCTTGTAAGTAGTAAAAAATTTTTTTGGTAGGTCAAATGCACCCAACAAGTGTCTGCTTGGATATGCAGTTACTCAAATATGCACAAGAATAAAGCAGGTTTTAAAATGAAACAAATAATGTATAAGCTCGTGCTAAGTAATTGTGATGATAGTAACATCTTCTTATGTGTCAGGTTTTTCTATTCCAAAGTATTGGTTTTAAGTTTTCTATAATGTTCATGTTAGGGAATATTACTCTTAATGAAAATTATTTGAATCTTCAAGTTAATGTTAATGGTTGTTCAGTCCACAGGAATTATACTGTGTGTATATCACAAACCTGGGTAAAACTGGTAAATTATGTGTGTATTGCTGTATTTTATTATATAAATGATTGCCATTACATAATAGTTGCACCATAATTGTTAAGTGCTGAAAAGAGTAAACATTTTATGCCGCCTAAAAGTTTTGGTCTTTCCTGCACTGTAGCTGAGTTAGGAGATTTAAAAATGTAGCCTACTCCGGACACCCCATCCCCCCCCACCTCAAAAAAATTGCAGAGGAGGTGATTCCATCAGTCACTCCTCCACTAAGCACAGAGGGGACAAGCTAAAATTGTTCAGGAAAATTTGCTATACTGTGTACCATATAAGAAGGCCACAATCTTGACAGTTGACGATTGCTGCGCCTTTTCTTTTATGTATTATCCATTTGCCATCAACTGGTGTGTCAAGTATAGGCTTTGATGTGGAGAGTCAGCGCGTCCAGGAGGTGCTGCTACGTGTGGCAATTGGTGAACTGCTTGGGTGGCGCTGCATTCGTAAACGGAGCTTGGTGGATGTGTGTAGGGTCGTTTGTAAACGCTGTACACGAAATATATGTTACTTTAAAAATTATACAGAGCTCGCTGGAAAATAAAACCATTTGTATATGCGCGTAAATACGTTATTTTAAACAGCAGTACTATAATATGTTTCGGGGTGTAGTTCGGGATATGGATAACAGATAGTGTGGAAGGGCATGTTGTAACAGATGGTGCGCCTGTACTCACATGGTTGGAGAGTCGCGATATGTGAAAAATGTTTCGTAATATTTGGATACTGATAATTTTATTGTGCATTTCATTTTGAACACCTATTCATACATACTTTATCAAGAGAAGTTTAGTTTGTAACACTAAAAACCACTGTTTTATGGCCACGTAAAATATAATGTATTAATTAATCTTGGAACTCTTTCTTATCGCACATATCGTCGGCAGTGCACTCAGAATAGCCAACGTCATATTAACTTTTGTTTTTGGTCTTGCATCAGCTGATACAGGATTTTGTAAATGGCACTTTTTTTGTTTTGAATACATCGAGTCGCCACTCACTGACTGTCAGAGTGTGGCCTTCTTATATGAAATGAACTATACCAAAGGTAATGGAGGACGACCAAAGTGTTTTTATGCCCCTCTCAAAGGTGGCAAATTTGACCTTGCATGGGGACTATCCACCTCCCACCAGAGGGCAGAGATAGGGAGGATTCAAGAATGCCATGCTAGGCATTGTAACTGTCGTGCTAGTTGCTAGGCAGTTAGTTCTTCTCTCGCCAGACACGTAAGATGTAAGGAGATGAAGTGATGTCACCTTTGGCCACGATTAGCAACAGACCGAAGATGGGTGAGAACAAAGCTCTTCCCTGCCATTCACAAGGCTTGTAAGGGGAGGAAATTAGTTTACAATGTGCAAAGCAGCAGTCAAATGGAAGAAGAGAACACAATGGTTCGTGCATATGTTGATAGGCAGAACACTCCCCCTTTACTGTATGTTTGCATAAAGAATGAATTTGAGTGGAATTTTCTCTGTTTACAGGGAGTGGATGTCAAGTACCAACGGGAACAAACATCAACATTAGTTGCATTGAAAACATGTACTGTTAATGTTTTTTTTTGTCTATGATCCAACCGATGATTCACATAATGTCATACCCCAAATTTCCAAGGAAATTTTTAGTGTAAAATGTGCGACCATAAAGTGGTGAAATACAGTATTCTAAACATTAAATAAAGTATACCGCTGTGAAGACAAATTTCCCCTGAAATTTTACAGTTGTCCAGCTATGTGTGAAATGGAATGTCCATTCTGTTGATACATACATAAATGTGATGCCTGGCAACACTGTTTCACAGCTCTCCTTATTACTTTCTCCTTTCAACTTGTAGTTCTTTTTTCACCACATGTTAAACCCTAGATAGACTATGTCAACATTACTAGATACTACAAGTTTATACTACTGTATTTATCCTACAGGACAGCTCCTAAAATAATAGATATAGTTACCCCCCACCCTTCTATACAATCCTACAATCCCTTCACATCAACCCCACAATTTCATTTTAGTCTGAGAAGAGAGTTAATTCCCACAAAAATTATTTGAATGCGTATCTTAGTACGATTTCTATTTTGTTGTTTGATAATTATTTAAAATATTTCCCATAAATATCAGGCCCTAAATTCATACTATAGAACCCTTTATTTACACTTTCCCACATTTACCATTTACTTTATTTGGTCTGAGCAGTTATCTGCTGTTAATTTTTAACTATTTATATTTTTTTTAATTTGTTAAAAATATATGCAATGTAAGATTGACCTGAGCTTGATCTTGGGCTTGCTGTGATTTCACATATCCTTAAAAAAAACTCTGGTGTGTATATGACAAAAAAAGTTCTGGTGCAACCAATTTAAACATTATGCTTCATTGTGTTTGGTTCTTATAAATCTTGGAGAAACTTACGATCAGAAGTTAGGATGGGATAAGGATGCAGAACTAGGTATAGAATAATCTACCATATGGATGGTTATTTAATTAAAATCACTTCAACCTTACATGTGTGCCTTGACGTGGGCCTTGGTAGGTTGGGATTCTCCGGAGAAGGGCTTACAGGTTCTTGGGGTTGAGTAGCGAGGGGAGGTAACTGAAGAAGGGACTTACAATAAATCAAACCCACGTCACGTGCCACTGGAGGGGAAGCCCCCACCCAGCGGATAAGCTGCTGCTGAGAGGCCTGTCAGTCGCTGACAGTACAATCTCCTGGTTTGCAGCTCTGTCCTCTCATCTCTCCTCACCTCCCAGGTGTTGCTATTCATCTTGTACTGATCCTTAAATGTAAACTAACTCTGCTAGGCAGTCTTGGTCTGTAGCATGTCTCAAGAGAGCTTCACACGATATGCCATTTTGAGAAGTTTTACATTAGGTTTTTGTTTTCAAACACTACCTTCCAAGTCTTTAAAATGAATATATATATATATATATATATATATATATATATATATATATAGAGAGAGAGAGAGAGAGAGAGAGAGAGAGAGAGAGAGAGAGAGTGAGAGTGTGTTTGTATTTTGGCTTTACCTGTCCAATTATCATGACAATATATCTCATAGTTGTCAACGTAGTCATGTCCGTCCTATATTCTCTATTTTAAACTTTTTGAGAATAACCATACACCATGAAACTTAAGATTCAAATGGTTATCTTATTATTGATTGCTAAAATGAATAAAATGTTATTTATAGATTGCTATTGGTTGATAATTTTGTTTTATACATTAATATTGGTTGATACTTTGTTTACATACAGGTGATTCCCTTGGGTTACTTTTCACACCCTTGCCAAGATGACTTGGTATGCAAGGTGGAGATAGAAGATGTTCCATACTTTAATGCACCGATTTACTTGGAAAACAAGGAACCAATTGGAAAAGTTGATGAAATATTCGGCAACATTAGAGACTACTATGTCTCGGTGAAGTTAGGAGAAGATATAAAGGCAAAGTCATTCAAAAAACTACAGAAGGTAAGGTTTTGAAATATGATGCTTGTTAAACAGTGTTAAAATGATCCAAGGTTTTTAAATACGTAGACTACAGGATAGCCTCAATTTAGGCAAGCTTTTCGACCAGAATTGTTGTCATAGTCTACAGATGTAATGCCCTAAACTTCTAAAATATTATACATAAGCAAACTATTGTTTTTGTCATCTATGACTAGTTTTGATATTATTTGTTTAAATATGTATCTGGAAGGTAATTGTAAAGCAGAAAAATCATAAATATTATTTAACTGTGAAATATTTATATTTTGTAGTAATGATATACTTTGTTAACATTACACTGTTGGCAGTTAGTAAAAGACTAGTTAATGTTACTTTATTTAAAAATTGTATAGGTATAGAAAATTAGTGTTACTTTTTTTTGTACATAAGAAAGTGTGTTGTCTGTCTTTTTATTTCTTTTTTTAAATGTTTATTTTATATGCCACATTCTAACACATGAAAACACAATATTTAAGTGCCTTTCACAAAAATAACAGTAAACTAAATGTATAGTTTTTTATTATTATCATTGGAATGTTTTATGAGGGTGGATCAATAAGTAAGGTTCTTTGTTGGGCTAGTGACAATGTTGAATGGCCCCTTTACTCATACATTTTCACGTAGTCCCATATACAATTTGTACACTAATGGCATGGCACAAGCGTGGAAATTCTCTCTCTCTAAAACAAAATCTTGAATAGCATCTTGTACATTTGCATCATCCCAGAATTGCCTTCTACCAAACCAAGATGTGTCGTTGGTTGATCCAGAAAAGGGTGGACTTCAGATGAGGCCAGATCTTTACTGTAAGAAGGATGCTCCATAATGTTTTGTTGAAAGTAGTGTCACCACGAGACTGTTCGCTTCAAGGACAGGAATCGTATTTCATGGTCAGCAGTGAATGATGTGAATTCTCCTGGAATGGAAGGAACCCTCGGAACCTTGCTTATTGCACCATCAGAAGAACCTTACCTATTGGTTTTCCTTCACGCATGGTTACTCATTAGAAGTAAGCAGATTTAATCTCCACTTTTTCCACTGTAAAAATTTTGTTTGGTGTTAGCCATTGTAACTTGGAAAAAGTTAACTAGTGAACTTGAAAAAAATTGCAGGTGGTTCTTAGTCGGTTTCTATTTGACGTCTGTAATTCTACAATTACGATCATAACAGAAGCATTGATTTAATTTGTAACATGTAGAAAGTTTTTTTTATGTTAAAAATGCTGTTAGATAAGTTTTCTCAGCTTGACTCCACACTAAGCTTAGTAAAGATGGGTGTGAGGATAATATTTTATAATTAATCAATTAGTTCTTCAGAGTAAATTTAGTTTGTGTTTCTCATTTTAGCTTACAGTACTTAATGTTTTACTTTGGTAACATTCAGCATAGTGTGAATTCATATGCTTCACAAGGAAGTACTCTCACACTTCAGTGCGTGCCTTTTGTAGGCAAAGACATGTGTGTCAAAAACTGCAGGCCACCAGTTGTATTTAAGTGTACCTAAAATGAAGACACGAAACGTCTCATTTTTGCTTTATAAGGTCTTGTATGGAATTTTTCTATCCCCACTTGTGCATATTTTAGAAGCGTAAGTGTGTAGTACCACACTGCTGTTACCTTGCAAAGATTGAATAATCTGTCAAATACTGTATAGTTGTGTTGCCAGCCGATCTGCTAATACGTATTTGTCACCTGCTATCTCGTTATCTTACATCCAACTTGATGACTAAGACATCCTCAATACTAATATGCAAGTTGAAAGCATCAAAAGAAAAGAGGCATGAAGACAAAACTACAACAGTCATATTGCTGAGAAAAATGTCCTGTATGTGGTTCATAAAACCTGTTATTCATTATATTGTAAGTGTGATACAATGTTTGTTTATATTGTGTTGTAGCTTTTCATCAACCCGGCGAAACTGCTGCCTCTGAAGAGGTTCCTGCCGCTGCCACCAGGAACGGTTGTGAAGAGAGGTGGTAGAGGCAGGGGAGGTAGAGGGGGCCCTGGTGGGAGGGGTGGTTTTGGTGGTAGGGGTGGTGGGCGAGGCGGAGGTGGNGTGGGAGAGGAGGTGGTGATAGGGGTGGTTTTGGAGGTAGAGGACGAGGGTTTGGAAGGGGTGGACGAGGAGGTGGTGGATTCGGAAACAGAAGCTGAGACATTTGTGTTTGTTTTCAATATGTACAAGTCTTTGAAAGAAATTCAAAGCAGAAAAAATTATGTTTTCGCTCATACTGGTGTAGTTTTTTTTATATCCATGCTATTTTAAATTTTACTTCATGATCTTGAATCTAATATTTTTTTTTAATACATCTTGTTGTTTGTTACCAGTAAATTTGAATATGCTATGCATACAAACAGAGTGTAAATTCTTCTCTACTGTAAAAAATATCAGACTGAAAAGCAGTTATCTGGCATGTGTAAGACTGTTAGTTTTAACAGTAATAGAAAACAGAATAAATATTTTATTAGAGTAGTTTGGAAAATTGTTATTTATTGATGTGTGATGGGTTTAGCCCATCTGTTGTGTAAGTATATGAGAAAGGGGTCACACTGCTTCAGGAATAAGAAGAGCCTCCCAGAGTACGAAGAGTGGGGTTGTGTGGTGCGCGCTGTGCTCCTAGACTCTAGACCTCCTAAGGTAGTACATATGTATGAGGAAATGATCTGTGGTGCACCTTCCCTCCCAGGTTCCTCAGGCACACAATAGCATTGGAGGTGCAGAATTAACCCAGGTACACCCTAAGACCGAGACTCGTGGCAGATGGGCGAGTGCAGCCGTACCTTTCACTGATCACTTGTCCTGTAAAAGTTGACCACATGGAAGGAATCGGCATCGTATGCATTAGGATCACTGAGATACCAGCCAGCTAGTGACATCTGCTCCGCAACCCCCGGATGCCCTTAAGGTAGTCCCCCCATTACCTGACTAAGGTCTACCAGGACCTATTAGGGGTGTTCCAACCAGACCAGACTGCCAACTCCCCTGCCACCAGCCAGGTAATCCTGGGACTTCAGGTGCTAGCATGATTCCGTCCTGAGGAGGGGTGGGAACGCACACTGCGAGAGCAGGAACTCTCCTCTCCGTACCAGTGAGGGAGCCATACAGCAATGCAAGGGCATGAGGGTTGTGGAAGCTCTACTAGACAGGCAAGACACCAGCCGAGCTGCTCCAAGGCTGCATGCAACCTTTGTCCAATAGGAAAGTTTGCATGTGTGCTAAAGGCTACCAGTTCTGAGAGCGCAGCAGAGAAGGCACAAGCATAACTACAAGAACCACTAGAAAATTAGTGGTGCTACACTGCACAGTGGCTTCCCGCTACCACTTACCCACCTCCACACCTACAACCTGATCAGCTCATACATGCTGGCTCACTAACAGTCAGCCGGAAAGAGAAACTTCTACTACAAGTTTTATCCCAAATAGAGTGGACTACACCCAATGATCTGAATCGTCAAAAACCCTGATACCTCGTGTGTATTGGCCAGAAACATGTCATCTTCATATATCGTGAGAACCTACACTGCATTGATATGCATCCTGAGTCGGTACGGGGGCCAAGGCTGCTCCCCTTTGAAACCAGGAAGCTGTAGCTCGTGGAGGGGCCAAAAGGGCAGCGGAACAAGTAATGGCATGGGTTGGGGCGAAGGTAGTTGCAACGTTTGCAGGCTTAGCAGATGACTTATCCCCGAGGAATGCCAACTGGTGCTTAACAGCGGTGGCTGGGGCAGACCTGGTGGGCTCTGGGCAAAACTTAAGCAGGGTCGGAGGCAATAGTGACACTGGTCTCTGTATGTAGAAGTTTCTTGGATTGGTATACTGTCCCTGCTGAGCTGGTGTTACCATTCCATGACAGCGTTTACCAGGTGGAAGTAGTGGTGGTGTTACCAGACTGTTGACAAGCAGCTTCCTCACATGAGTATATACCATCTAACAGTTGGCTCTCTAACCCTCAAACCTTAAAGTCTGAACAGTGACTATCTTCTCAGTCTTTTCCCTTCCTTCTCTGTGGTGGGGCATGTGATCAGGCAGTAGTTCAGACTTTGGCAATCTCTGGTAGGTAGACAAGGTGGCTTAAGCTGCTATGTAGAAGGCAAGGGTGGATCTTCCAGAGAGCCGGTTCCTCTCTCTGGTGCCAGTGTCCAAGGTTCTGTCCACTCCCTTATGATGAAGGGCATCCCTCCATCTGTTGATTGCGAGTCTTGCTCCCCGACTCAGTGATGCCTGAAGAAGCTGCCCAATATTGCTAGTAGTCAGATGCTCAGCTGAGTTGGGACATATTTCCAACTTGGGGGGTTCACATGCCTCTAGGGGGGGTAGAATGCCTTGTTATGTCCACTCTCCAGAGAGCCCAGAGAAGCAACGTTATCACTAGTAACCAAATCTCCGAGTAGGTCTCGTGAGGGCTGCTCTCTGCCCCAGTGGTGCCCAGAGAAGCATCGTTATCGTTGGTAATCAGACACCCAGCATCTGTACGTAGAGGGTAGATCCCGGTGTGGTTAGTGTACACATGGAGGGTTTTATGAACTCAGGTCTTGCCCGAGTGTGAGCATGGTGGATCACTGGGTAGGAACCGGGTGAACCAAATTGTAAAAGACTGAGGTATGATTTATGTGGATTTATTAAGAATAACCCACATATAATCTCAGCTTTTGCCCAGAATGCCTGAGGGGCGGGGTAACCTGGTTGCCAAGAAGGTCTACAACGTGTGGGTGTGGCCGGGTGAGGATAACCCCTGATAGCAAAGCTCTTGGCACCCAACAGGGTTGTGCCAGCAAGGCAGTACTGAATCCCTATCCTTACACTGGAGGAGGCATCTTGAAAGAGGCATACTAGTGAGCAAAGCATGGCGGTCCGTCTCGCAGGAGAGTCTTTAAAATGATGATCTATGCTGGACAGGAAGGTGAGGAAGTAAATTTTCTAGGCAGGTAAAAATGAACTGCCCCCCGGGGGGGGGGGGGGGAAAA
>NQII01000336.1:622066-639751 GCA_002778355.1 Clitarchus hookeri | reverse complement strand
CCCCCTCCCCATGGACCCAAGGGTCAACCGAATACCATAGTCATTTGTCACTCCATTCATTGGAACGTCGAAGCAGTTTGCACCGCAACAATCAGCGTCTCCCTCCAGTGATGTCATGTCGACCGGTCTACTAGCCTGGGAACAAATGCTATGTAACCCCAAGCTGTAAAAAAAGTGACTAATAAAATATTGTTACCCAAAAGTGCTTCAAACCGTATATTTATTAAATTCAGTGTTATTTCTTTCTTATTCATTAAGTTGAACATGGCTACCCACGCCCTTTTTGAGGGGATGAACTCGTTCTATCCTCCATGTTGGAACATTTGAACTCGTCCATCAGCGAGATTTTCAGGAAGAGGGATAGCCGATTTGAAAGCAATTATTTTATTCATTTTCGTAATTGGTGTTATTAAGTGTCTATATGTAAACGTGCTCCTCTCTTTTCAGCACACTGCCTGAAATTGGCTTCATTTATTTTAATTAAATTCTTTAGTGCATTACAACAGTCTCACTTGATAATTAGAGTTGTATGAGGAGGCCAAGATCCTCGTAGGTACGCATAATCAGGACTTTACAGTATTATCGACGACTTCACCTCATCGTGGGGTGATCTAGGTGGTGCCATTTGGGTGAATGGCCCACCCTTAGATGAGTTTCTAATGTCTGGAGCCCATTACAACTTTACAAGTACTCCATAGCCTGACACCATAAGTTTAACCTCCCTTCACCACACTCCTGAGACCCTGTCATATGGTGAACAACGTGGGGAAATTTCCTGCCTAAAATTTCAAATTAAATAACCTAAATTTTTCCACGACATCTTCCTGCTGGAATATGTAGCCCTTCCTTGTGGCTAAATTCCTAAGCATTCCAATACATTTTCCTGCTGGAATATGTCACCCTTCCGTATGGCTATAATTCTTCCAAGTTATCTAACTGATCTCCCTTCATCATGTTAAACCTCTTCTATGCCTAACCTGAATGTGTGAACATATCCTTGGTGTTGCATGTGCAATTTTAAAGTGTCAATTTTTCTGTGTAAATACTGTGATATTTTCGGTCAACATCTCAAAATTCCTGATAAAAATTCCTGCACCACAAATTTACAATTTCCACATAGGAGAGGGCAGTCCCAGCATCAGCTGAATGAATTTCCACGCAATCGCGGGTAAACACAACAATATCATGGTGACCATCAGCCGACCACGCCATCAAAGAGCCACACAAAGGTGATGGGACCGAATGCCACCATTTGGAAGAGCACCATCCAACCCTCCTCTCTCAACCCACCAGGCGAGACCTAGGAGGTGGCAACTGGCAGCATTCAGAACTCTGTTCAAGTGTGACACCCATCCCGCGTGCGATGCAGGGGAGGTAGCCGCGAATCGTGTGGTCTATTGACCCAAGCGAAGATCAGCTGGGCGCAGACATAGAGTTTCCCTGCCAACCACGATGTGACAGCAGGTTGATAAACTAGCTTACCTCCAACAGCACAGTGGAACATCTGTGCTTGAGGTGTGTGCACTCACTACCAGACCTAGATCCTTTTACATTAGTGCAAAATCAATCTATCATGGTGACAACCCCGTATAAACCCAGCTACTGCGCGAGGACATTGACCAAATAAACAGTGAACTGTGTTCTGAGGTAGTGGCATGTACTACCGTGGGCCAAACAGCCGATTTGTGTGAGACCTTGTTCTTGTCCAGGGTACCATCGACCCTGTACGTAACACAGCGAGTTCCAAGTGTGCCATGAAAATCAAATAATTGCACCAACCAAATTTCAGAGAACGGTGAGAAAATGCAGCAATGTGCGTTGGTATGACAGATATAGTCAAGCCACACTTGTGTGCACTCGGTGGCGCCGAGTTTACAACGATAAGTGTGTGATGCAATAGAAACTTGCCACTGTTAAAATAGAAAACTTGTTCCAGTGCATGTGTTGTCAGGAACCACCATGCCCACCTGTTGTTTTCTGCAAAATCACTCAACTAGCTACTTTTAAGTACCACCAACAAGAACGAGCATGAGCAATGTCAATAATCCCACTGCCAGAGAATGAACTTAGAACTCACATGTTGTGACAACTGTGGGCTGTGGGTCCATCGACAGTGTGTCAACCGGAGTGAGTGGGGTAGTCCCGGGGACGAGCGTTTTGTATGTGAGCAGTTTACGTCGCAACTCAGTCTACCGCCGCCAAACTCATTCCAAGGCATACGTGGCCAAGCTTCTCCACTCACCCCTCAACCCGCGCATCCCATGCCACTCGTCCATGTGGCTGCGAGACTGCATGACGCCTTGCCCACCCAAGTCACATCACCATGCTAAGCAGCAGCGCTGGCGTCTATTTCAGCTCGTTTTCAATCCCTACCAGACTTTGTTAACCTGCCAACTGATGATTCTTTGGTCTTACTAGACAAGTCGGTTACGGCGTGGAAGGATGTAGGTGCATGAACACTTCCACATGTTGCACGCCCAGATGCGTGTTTAATATACACAGTACCAGGTTGATTGCAGGACCTGGAGAGGTGAGGTATTGTGTAAAACGGGGTTTTTTCATGCCCCGCCGAAAGAAGGGGTTATGTTAGGTGGTTCACTCAAATATCTCGATACTTGGAAGAAGGGTGGCTTGGTGTTAACGCTCAGTTTCTTACCACTCCAAAATCCGTACGAAAATTTAAGCAGTAAGCAGTAGCAGTTGTCATTAAACAATACCCTCACAAAAAAGTGAACTACTCGGAAGTGATTTATTTATATTTGCCTGCTACTAATAACTTTTTATTTATATTCGTCCAACATTATCATACAGTGTGAAGTCACACTAAAATACCTAATCCTACTATTTACTACAAGTTTTCTATTGTGTATGTCTCATAGTTTCAAGCAATTTACAAAATTACGTGTAGTAAGATATTTAGTTTAATATCATATCAATTATATTATTAAGTAAACAGTTTGCATACTAAGCAAAGCTATTAAAAGGAAATAGTATCTTTCCGTGTCTCTACTTTTTTCTTGATAATTTTAATGCTCTTTGGTTATGGTATCTATTTTGCAAGGAATCTATTCCTGCTTGTTCATAATGAAGGTTACGCTGCCAGCTAGGTAAGGGGTGTTTAGAGTGAGATGAAACAACATTTTGAAGCTTCAGAGGGTGTTGTGGAGAACGGAGCGTGCTGGGCAGTCTGTAAGGGAGTGGAATGTGTTTCGGGAGGAATTGGTATTAATGAGAGGGGTTGCAAAGTTCAGGAAGGGCATGGAAGTGTAGTTTAGTTGGGTAGGGGAGAAGTGAGAGAACTCGCCACCATACAGTAGCCCAATTGTGGGCTATGATTATTATAATTTTTTATAGCCACCGTCGGTGACGATCCGGATTTTTGGACCTTGATGTTGGAGTTGCAACGTCATTTTGTGTGTGTGCCGTTTGACTATTTGTTGAGTTTAATGGTTTTTCAATTTTTGGATATTACGCATTATAAAAATTATTAAGTTTTTGATATTTATTCCATTTTTGTGGTATTCACTGGCTGCACAGGGTAATCCATAAGGCCAAACGATTTTGCGTCTCATTAAATGAAGTGATGTGTTCGTTATGTGATCTTTGGAATTGTAACGTGTTGCTGAGTACGCGTTCTTGGTTCAGCGCTGATCAATTTGCAAACGAATTGATTATCTCGACCGAGAACCTATCGCAAATATGGTAATTTTTATTGCAGTTTTTTTTTATTTAATGAAATAAGGTGTAATTGCAAATACATGCATAGTATTGTTTGATATGTCACGTGGTAAATGATACCTATCTGCCACGTGTATCTGTTTGCTGTTTTAATAAAGCACTTCTATAAGTTCTGTAAAATTTCTTAAACTTATGATTCACAGATTGTACATGCATTATGGTTTACATTACAATATTTTCATTGTTTGCTTCAGCCTTTACGTTGTGTTTCTGTTGGCCGGGTTTATAACCTACGTAAGAAAATTACGAATTTTTTTATAAACATCCTGTTGTTGCGGTGGCTGAGCGGTTAGACTTCGCGTCCAACCAAGACTTCTGGATTCAATACCCAGCCGGGTCACTCCGTATTTTTGCAATTTGGAATCGTGCCGGACTATGCCGCTGGATGTCTGGGGTCTCCCGTTATATCTGCCATTGCACTCGGGCGCTGCTCCATTCTCATCTCATTTCATTGTTTTGTAAATGAAATCAGCATCGGTCAAAATATAAAAAAATGAATACAAAGTTTATTTCTATGATTGCTATGACATTAATACTGTTTAATATAAAATTTATACTGATGTTACAATGTTACAACCCCCCTATTATCCCAAATTAATCCACTATATATTTATTACAATATATTATGCTGCTATATTAAGTCCACATAAAAATTATTGTCAACTTACTAATAACTTACACAATTAATGCTCCACATATTTGTGAACATTAAACAGCTGAAATACAAAATTTGAACAACTCAGCAAATTTACTGACACAAGTGGTGATTTTTCGTACTTGTCCGTCTAAGCTGTTATTGTGCCTTGTGTTTTTGGGAACTGCCACTGGCACCTCATTGGCTAATCTACGACCAATTGTAGCTCACCAGCCGTATGCACTACCAACCGCACTGTCTGTTGTGCTGGGGGTTTTATTTGATTATGCATAAAAGTTTGCGTAAATCTTCGTACAAGCTAATAATGTACTTAATCAAAAACTGTAAAACATAGCCTTCTGTACAAGTTTATAACTATTTTGCAATCCATCATTGCTAATTTAGAAGGTGTAAATTGCAAGCAGAAATGCAAGAAGTTGCTAATTGACAAACCTTTGTGTTGGATCCTGTGTAGTTTATAAACTGTACCTTTTCACATTGAACTTTTTTTCGTGTTCATTAGCTTGCTTTCTTTGCTTAGTTTATAAACTGGGTCTTAACTATTTTGTGGCTATTCCTAAAGTTTCGTTAAGCTATACATGTAAATAAATTACTATTTGCTAAACTTTGCATTCAGAGCTCAATACCCCTTTTTAGGGACTAGCTTTGGATTCTGCAAGTAAAATGCTAATTATAATGATCTGGACACAGTTTGCTGTTCTTGTTTAATTGTATTTGTATTGTGACTGTTTTTGGGCCATAGAAAGCTGTTATTTCACCTCTGGTCGGTTTTGAATATACCGACTATATATACATCCTATTAAAATATTTTGTAATACTGCATGGAAAAGCATCATTAAAGGAAGGTCATGTTTGTGCTACCCAAATGAAAACGAGGAATTTGTAATTTTTGAGGAAATAAAAATATTATTTCTAATTTATGCCATGTATATTGGTTACGGAAACGGAACAGGATACCTGGTAAAGACAGGGAATTTGTTTTAAGGATACCAGTCACCTTGCAATAATATATATATTTGTATATTTTCCCTGTCTAGTCTTACGTGAAAGATCCAGAAAAGCCAGCAACAGAGGCCCAGACAATCCATCGTATCAGGATCACTCTGACGTCACGTACTGTAAGAAGTTTGGAAAAAGGTGAGGGAATGGTGAAATTATTTTCTGTCTGTTCTAAGAAATGGTCTCATTAAATAGGTTGGCAAATTACCTTTGTGTAATGGTGGTGGAATTTTTGTTTCTCCCATGTATGTAGGAAAGAGATAGGCCTATAGGTAGAGACAAGATTTTATGGTGAACAACAATAAAACTAAACTATCACTGAAAAGCATGTTAATACATTGGACTCCCTATCGTTTTTCAGGGGACTGTCAAAAAATTTCTGTACATCCGTTATTTCATTAGATAAGGGTTCTGAAATGTACATCAATACAATACAACTTCTAAATTTATTAGATTTCATGTTGAGTGTAATGAGAGCTCTACATTATCTGTGAATTAAGTTTTAACTAATAAACACAAAAATGGGAATTTAAAAAATGTAGTACAATTTAAGTATTTCTGTAAATCGATTAAAAAACATTTCACCTCAACTCGTTTGAATATAAAATGCCACAAAATATAGTATATAATTGATTGTAATTCGATGTTGAATGCAAACCGAACCAAAACTTTCAAACTCTCTGAAAATGAAAATAATATGACATCAAATGCAATTCATATTTTGAATGTCCCATGCGCACTGAGTCAGCCGAGAGTGCGCTGAGAGATTATCGACCAGCAGTGTGTACACAGCTGGCGAGACGGAGTCGTGGAAACTTCAGCCGCGCGAAGAGTGAAACAATGTACTCCTCCACTCTGCTATTTACACATGAGCACCTTACATATGTGACAAATGTCTATCATTAAAAATAATTAGTTATGTTTTGCTGCATAAAGATTTAATTTTGAGACAGAAATGAATAAATAAGGTGTTTGAAATTTATTTCTTTACGGTCTTCAATAATTAATTATTCAAAACCACAGCGTCTAATTTTCCCGTGCATTTACGCCTGTCACGGGTTACGCTGCACTTGGGGCCCGATGCTTACGCATTATTAGACTGCAAAAGGTGTTGATAGTTCGCCACAGGATGTGCGTTTGTTCAAAAGATCTGTCTATTGAAATAAATTAATATAAATCCTCTAATCTCCCCGCCAAGAAGTTGCTGAACTTTTTGCATGATAATACAAGTCAAACAATTTTTGGGGTCAAGTATATGCTTCTGGGCATTTAATTTTATTTGTGAAGCTGCTTTCCATTGAATTAAATTAATAATTCAACCATTTTAAAATCAAGTTGATTTTGCACCACATACATTTAAAGACCAACTTTACGGGAAAAAAGATTGTTAGTAATATCAAAAGAAAACGTCTTTGCAAAAATAATTCCTCGTTAAAATACATTTTATAATATTTTCAGGCAAAATCATTTTCTCTGAAATACTAGTGATGATCGGTGTAACTATTTTGAGCGAGGCTAGCAACTCCGAAGTACATAACATGGCGGATGATAAGAAAATTTAAATTTTAAAATGTTACTAATTAAATGATTTACAAGGTTTGTGGAATGTTGATGGGTTCATAGTCAAAATAATTGAAAACAAAATCCTTTTTCATCAAGACTCTGGCTATACATATTCGCAGCAAAAGAAAGCATAATACAATAATTTGAAATAAGAAACAGATTGAAGTAAGGAAAATAGCACTGACATACTTAACATTGTATTGTTCAATGGAAATAGTTTAATAATGCCTCGTTGGTTTTCAAGGTGTCATTTTGAGATAGCATATAAATTCTTCCTGTTGGTGTCGCAGGATTTACCGTAATCCTCCTGTTTTGTAAATGTGAAGTTAATTGAAATATTTTCTATTGCCCGTTCATAAAGCTGGAGAGGAGCCAAGATTTTGTTTTCGTAGGGTCGTTGCAAGCTAGCTTTGGCTGCCAATCTCTTAACCGTGCTGACAACTTCTTCACAGGGCTCTTTACCGTGGCTGGCGCACAAAGGTGATATTTTTACTCTTTTCATCGCAGTATACAATTTAAATGATAAATTATGTCTCTGAGATCAAGCCAAAATGAGCAGTATGGGGAAATTGCAAGTTTGGTCCGGGGAAATTTGGAAAAATCAGAGAATTTTGAAACAATTGATTTGCCACCCTGCATCTGTTTCACTGCCCCTTCACTTGCATCCAACTGTTCATGCACTTCTATTTCTTGTCTGTGTAAGTAAAGGCTTAGATTGTGACCATTTGTACACGTGGCTGTGGGGGCAGCATCTCAGTTGTAGTCTTTTGATGAACCTCCTGCTGCTCAATGGAGAAGTTGGTCATAGACTACGTCCCTCTTGGGGGTCTGCAGCAAGATGAGGCAATATTGAGGTTGCTTCTGGATCAGTGGTGTATGGAAGCGATACCAACCAAGTGTTTTCATATTTTTGTAGTTTGTGCTGACCTGATCAATGGGGCCAAGAAGCAGAACCTGCGCGTGAAGGGACCAGTGCGAATGCCGACCAAAATCTTGCGGATCACGACTCGTAAGACACCTTGTGGAGAAGGTTCCAAAACGTGGGATCGTTTCCAGATGCGAATCCACAAGAGAGTCATTGATCTCCACAGCCCGTCGGAGATAGTCAAGCAGATTGTATCCTTTACCAAAACAGTGTCTTAACATTTTATAAATTTTTTGTGCTGCAATTTAAGGTTAACAAAAATATGATCAAAGTTTAAGTTGGTGGTTTGTACATTTAAACGCATCACAGCACTTTTAACCAAAATGGTTATCTTCTAACAGAGCTATTTGTAGATGACCTATCTGATAAATTATAATAACTAAAGTGAAGACTTGAAGGGAATATCAGTCCCTTAAAACTATTCTTGACAATATTAACTTTAACCAGATTATAATTATATTTTAAAAAAAACTATTAATACAAACTGAAATATCTTGAGGTTTGTATTAAGAGGTTTGCAATAATTATGTTAAACAAATTTTGGTACATAAATAGAGGAGATTATTCTGAAGATGGATATTCATTGTAACAGTTTGCGAAAAACAAAATGCTATCACCAGGGTGTGCATATTTAATGGCACAGCATTAATGAATAACTGCCAATGAAATAAGAACCGAAGTAGTACTGTTAATTTTGCTCCTTCTCTTGCATTTTTTGTTCTGATAAATGCAACTGCAAGAGAATTACAACAATGCTGTATGTGCATAAATCAAACATAATTGTGGTTTCAACATCTAACCCGTAGATGCTTATGTTAATTCAGTGCGTAGCATTTCCCAGCTTTCAAACTTAATGCTGTTTATAGAATTTACTAGAGCTGTGACTATCCACAAATTTGGCCAATGCCCTGATCCACCGATCTGCTGATGTTACCATTACAGGTTGGCCGATCTTATGCCAATGCAAATTAACTTCAAAACAGAGTAAATTATTTATGATAAATTTTCCTTTATTTTAATCTTTAATGGATAAAATAACTAAATGCAACAATAGTTGAATTTATATTCCTCCAAATTAACATTCGTTCAGATATTGTTAAATGGATTCTGTTACAGTAGCAGAAGTTCATAAATTTCTTACTTGAGCAATAACATGTGGGATTTCCCTAATTTAAAGAAAGAAGCTTTTTAACATATATATATATATGTGTGTGTGTGTGTGTGTGTGTGTGTATAGATAGACACACACATGCATATATACACACACAACCTATATATATAAATGAAACAAAAAATATATCAATGTTCGGTACATTTATAAAATATTAATTTAGGGGGGTCTAATGCCTAAGTTATTTCAATAGATATGTGTCTCCTGAATAAATTTATATCCTGGAAAGGTCTATTGACAGCTTTCATCACCAAGTAATGTGTGGGCACCAAGCCCGAGCTCAGCGTATCTGGCAACAGACGTAAGTGTACAGGAAAATCAGAAGAGGTGTTTGAAGGATTAATTATTGAAAACCGTAAAGAAACTAATTTTAATTTCCTTGTTTATTCATTTCTGTCTCAAAATTCACTAGCTAAATTGCTTTAAAAGACAAGAGCCATGCGCACATGACGTCGCCAATGTAAGTGTAGATATGTGGCCTGGATTTAGTATGCTTCTGCTGTCTTTTGTGATTCTTGGCATTGCTCGTTTCCTTTTACACAGCTGGCTCGGTATGAGCTAAGTGCATAGCAATCAGTATGGTTTCCTAGCACCCTCCCTCTGGGTGCCAACCAGTTTGGGAGAGGAGGGGTAGATTTTCACTCCTGCTGCTGCTGAGGCTTCCCCTTCTCCATCTCGCCCATTTTGAACACTTTGCCCAATCGATAACCTCTCCACGTGCTCTCAACTGATCAAGTGTGCGTGGGCATTCAAAATTTGGCACTTAACAATTTATATTAGATTTTTTTTAAATATACTATTTACAGTAATAATAAATTGTTTTTATTAGTTAAACTTTATTCGCATGTACATTATACAAGGGAGACAGGAAACAAAAGGACTCACAGCACAGTGCTTGTGGATACACACACCAATGTCGGCATCGCAGTTCTGCACTATTATTATCAGAAGGTGGTAGGGCTCTCACCACTCTGGTTATGTAACATGAGTCAAAGCTGACCTGGCCAGCGAAATTTCACGACTGTGCATCCACGTGGAATAAATGTGTGTGCACGTGTGCTTTATTGAAGTCACCATGTGAGTTGGAATGAAATGATAAAAGTTTGTAAATGTTTTCCTTGACTGCATTGCAGACCTCCATCAGCATTGAACCTGGTGTGGAAGTTGAAGTAACAATTGCTGATGTTTAATGCAAGAAAAAATACAGTTTTTTGTATGTGAAACGAAATAAAAAATTAACTCACATTTTATGTATCCTCGTGTTTTCAGTTTTAGGAAATAAAGTTTGTTCATCAAGACACGTGACATGCATAAGTAACAGTTTCATGATATTAGTATAGGTGTTAATTTTGCTATGGTTATTTCTTAGGGGTGATTACATACAAATACAGGTGTTCAAAAGCCAAGCAAAGTGTTGTGAATCTTCACAAAGTGCTTGGTTCCTGTGCAACTGGAGTTTTATATGGAAAGTCACTTGAAAAAGAGTGGACAAAATTGTTAATATTATTTGCTGATGGTTTTGAACATTGCCCTTCTTTCAGGATCAATACCATATTTACCCGAAAATGTGATAGTTTTTATAGAATTTTCTGCAACGAAAAGCAGGGGTCACGTTATAATCGCAAACTTACGTCTACCAGATCGGAGGATGTTGTTTGTAAACAAGTCTGGTATACCGTTAACAGGTCAGATGTTGGCAAGGTCACGGCACGAGTGAAGCAGCGTAATATGATCCAACAGTAGTAGTCCACTCACTGTCCATGGCATCGAGTTATCAATGTCACGTTTGCTGTACAGAGTGCAGCGTGCTTCTATACTCTGTTCTCTGGTGGTGTGCTTTGCTTATGCAGTCTGTCTAATATGTGCTTGTTTCCGTTTTGGAGTCAACAGTACGATATCGCTATTGTGGAAGTGAATTCTTTGTTAAAAATTGCGAAATGGATACGGTTGAAAAGCGGGGCACGGCTCTAACAAATTATGTCAAAAGGTTTGCAGTGCAGCTATGATGCGAACATTAAAATTATTGTGGCAAATTATACTGTGCAAACGAACAACTGTCGAGCTGCTCAGAAGTATGGTGTGACTGAAAGCAATGTACGTAAATTGGAGAGTGGATTTAAATAGTCTATAAAAACACAAATAGCTCGTGAAAAACATTTAGGGGGCCAAAGAAAGGCAGTTTCAATGAAGTAAAGGAACGAGTTGTAAACATGACGTGACATGAGTGCACTGTGTAATGTTGCAGCGGTGTGTTAGGGCTGCCATACTTGTAATATTCCTCGCGTGGTCTGACAAATGGAAGTTACAGCTCGGTTAACTCAGTTGGTAGTACTAACATGAAACTTTAAAAGGCGCCAAACAAATAAAGTCATGTTCTGGTTTATTTGTTCTATACATTTATTTATCAATCAAATTGAAACAGTTCACATACAATCTTGAGGTATGCAGAGTACGAACAGGTTTACAGGTAAACCAACAGAGAGCAGCACCACGGTCATTTAATTATTAATTTACGTCTTGAAAACTTGCCTCGCAAGAAGAAAATACGAAGGCAGGAGGGGCGTCAGTTCCCTTCTGGCACCCTATTGACCTCTCTCACCGGCGGAAAGAGTTTAATAGATTATTATAATTAAGTTCAGTGAAACCTCTATTATTTGTTTTTCAAGGGACCTACTGAAAAAACTCAGCATGCGGGTAAATTCAAAAATGTGGACCCCTCTCCTCAAAAACTAAAACCTAACTTAAAAAAAAATTATTTTTATCCTTGGGTATACTGAGTTGATTGCCTGTAATGAACTGTGGGCATATCTTAAATACTAGATGAAAAAATTTATTTCAATCATTCAATATAAGTATTGTATTATAAAATATTGAAATGCACATAATTTCGAAAATCTGCCGAATGTTAACATAAATTTCACTAAATTTCTGCCAAATGGAAAAAAAAAAAGTGGCAAAAATCAAACAAAATTTATTAAAAACAATGATTTAAAATAGAAACGTGCTAAAAAAAATTAAAATTTAAGTACAGTAATAAAGTACTTAGTTTCATCAATAATGCTGCATTTTATATTTTTTTACTCTTTTGGAGGCAAATTTAACACAGTTTTTTTGAGTTTGACATGCAAAAATCGGATTTTTTGAAATTATATTTTACTCCGCTAAAAATTATGTTTCCCGCTAAATGTTTTTAAATTTCGCCAAATTAAACGCAGTCTGCTAAGTTGACAACACTCGCCATCTTGTGTGACAGTTGATATCACTGCATTACTCTTAACAGAATTAATCCGTGAAAACATACTGTTCTCCTTTAATGCTTGTAATTGACATGGTTATTTACCGTACTGACCTAAAAATTATTACGTTTCCATTGTGGAATGAGAGTAAAGTTCAAATCCATGCTGTCCATTATGAATGTCTGGTTCTGGTCCGTACTACATCCATTAAACATAAATGTTTTATTTGCGTGAATATTCGTTTGCTGACTTAAAACAAAGAAATGCCTGCAATTGTTATGTTTTACCTGTTGTTAACAATTGCAAAGTTTCACGAAAACTAGTTGTGTATACTAGCATTTGAGGTTAGGGAGTGTCTGTTTACCTGCTCCCAGCGCTACTGAATTTTGGTAGTATGTACCAGTTTTAAGATAGATTTTTCACAGATAAATAATAGTTCCAGATATATTTTGGTTTTCGGACAGAATATCTAATCGATGGATGCAGGTAAATTTATGATTTAAGGGCGTAGCATGAGTGTTTTTTCAACATTGTTTATATAGGGTATTTGTTGGGTTTCTACCGTATATGCAGAAAAAGAACGAAGTTGAAAGATTTAGCGGTCTCAGGTCCTTGCCGGTGTGGGTGATATTATATTCCTAGGCTGCTTGTTACATTTCTTCTAGGCGACAGACACGCAGAGTATTTATGCTGTGGGCCTATCTCCTTCCCTTCCACCACCCCACAGATAAGGGCAGTTTGGAGAGCTTCTATCTTCTAATGCTGATGCGTGAAAAAAAACTGAGATTTCGAAAAAGCAAACGTATATCCGATAAGCAAAAACCAACTACCACGGCTTTAGTTTTGAATCCCGATAAAATATTACAAAGCTTTGCAAAACAAAAGAACATGAACCACGTATCCCGGTAATTAATAAATTGTGTCGTTACAACTGTTATGGTCTGTTTCATTTAAGTTGGCGAGATTCTGACAGTCAGTGAGTGGCAACTTGACGTATACGAAACCAACAAAGTGCCATTTACAAAATCCTGTATCAGCTTATGCACGAACGAACGAAAGTAAGTTAATATTATGTTGGCTATTCTGAGTGCACTGCTTACGCACATCAGAAAAGCAGAAAATACGCAAATATAAAGAATTAATTAATACATTTTATTTTACGTGGTCACAAACTAAATTTTGTGGTAAAGTAGGAATGTATAGGTGTACAAAATGAAATGCACATTAAACGTTCCGTATCCAAATGTAAAGCAACTTTAAAACCGTTTTCACGTCGTATCCAGAGACTCCAACCATGTGCTACTATCTTTTGAGGTACAGATGCTCATAACAACCGCTACCATGCCATTCCACGCTATCGGTTATCCAGATCCCGAACTATAGCCAGAAACAGATTATAGTTTTGTTGTTTAAAATAACATATTTACGAATATACACAAATGGTTTTATTTTCCCACGAGCTCTTTACAGTTTTTAAAGTACCGTATTTCCATGTACAGCTATTTTGTTTACTGGTCATTTCCTTTAGGCCGGTAATCGTTACGTCTTCTCCCGTGAAACGCCATGTTTTTTCTGCCGCTCGCCTTGCGAAGTTGTTTGTGAGTTGGCGAATGAAGTGCGTTGTCAAGGAAGTCCTCAAAATTATTTTTATTTCAATTCTTAATTTATTAGCTGTAACGTCCAAAGTGTGATAAAAACTACAATTACCGTCTCGCAAATGTTAACCCAAATTCGCTGTCTCAGACATATTAAAAATTAATATTTGCAAGGTTTTATATTTTTACTTTTATAACCTAATTTTTTTTAGACATGTCAGTCTATAAATACCGTAAAATTTGTTTAGCATTACAGTACAATAGCAAGTGAATTAGCTGACAGCATGTTGATAAAAAAAAAAATACAGCCTCCACTTGATGCACTAGCTGATGGCGAAAGGATACATAAACGAAAAGTAAACATTTGGCGCTACTTTCGTTGAACTGTCAAAATCTCGCCAACTTACATGAAACAGACCATACTTACCATCATCACCACATAATGCTATCCAGTGTTAATTTAATGTAAATAGTAGTGAGAAACTTAAAATATTATGTTCTGTCAGGTTCAAATTTTTGCTGTACACCAAGGTGAGTTATTCAGATTTAATATTTTTAATTTAGTTTTAGTGTAATATTTCCAGTGCCACGTAAAACCTTTTTCTAGACACTTGGTCTAAGAGTTGGGGGTCACATTATTTTTGGTTAAATACAGTAATTATGTTGCTGTAACAGCTTGCGTGCCGTTGAAGACTACCAAATTTGCTCAATTCTGTGCTGCACCTACTTGTATGGGGAGAATTCGTGGGAAATTTAAAATGCATTGTGGAATTTTATAACCATCTGAATTTTTTTTCCTCGTTTTCATGTTATGTTTTTCACTGTGTAGGCATACAAAGTTAGCTTCTTAGCAGGAAATAATACTTGTAACTTAGGGCTGACATCTAATCCAAACCCTAGTGTGTTTGCAGAGAAACGCCAGGTATTGCCACACACCCTTGTTTTTCATGGTTCAAACATGCCTTAGTGTGAAGTGAAGCTCATTGTGATTGGTTCGTAGTTCTCATAATGGGGATTGTCTCATGACCCATAACCAATTAAGAACTTGGTTGCTTGCAAAAGTTGCGTGACCAGCCAAAGATGGAATCTCTGACATCGTAATGTTGATGGTATTGTTACATGAATGCCTGAGAGACATATCTGAGTTTGTGAGGGACGGAGGTCACAATAAAAATAAAAGAACTAAATTTGATTTAGTTTATTCACACAGCTATTATTTACATCACTAATCTATCTATCTCCACTATAACTCTTTTATTTCTCAATGAGCGCAATATATAATGTCTGTTTGATTGTAGTCAATTAACTCAAACTCATCATTAACACTCTTTTTCTGTCTGTTGCCTTCATTTGTAGTGTCTTTCACTCACACCCAGTCCAGCCTGCCAGCCGCACTCTTCAGTGCTTGATATTCGCAGTCACAGATGTCCCTTTCGCTCGCCGCTTGTCTCTCGCCGAAACTCGGCCATTCATCCATTCAACTCCTCCTCAACTTCCGGTCCAGAGGCCCATTGCACAATTTATACTCTGCCGGTCTTGACCTGGATAGTTCAATGCGCCCTGAGTCACGCGTGGAGAAACTAGGGCAGCATACCACTTGAACATTCTGCAGATAAATACAGAAAATCAATACAACGAAGGTCAGCAGCATGTGCCGCAAAAGGATTATCGTGTCTGCTCGTTTTTTGGTAATAGATATGTGGCTCTTGTTTAACGCGCGCCTGTAATAATTCAAAACATTCCATTGACTTGCCACCACCGCTATCATATAACTGGTGTCCTTCACTCTACTCGTTCGCACAGGATGTGAAGCAGCAAGCGCATAACAGTGTTGTTGAGTGGAACGTGGAAGTGTTAAATCGTTATATTATAGCCGAGTTTTTTTGGAATGTAAGTTAAAGCAAATATCACTCAAAAAATATTCAATCCTCTTGTACAAGTGCATATAACAGTTTATGGATAGAATTGGGGGACAGCATGAGAACTCTATTTTGTAATGTGTTTGAATTTTGTTGTGTAGTGTGTGTATTATTTGTGTCCAAATTGCTTTGCAGTGCCAATTTTCTAACAAAGGTGCTGGTTATAACGAAACCAAATACAGTAGCACAATTCTTGTCAATTTTAAATTCTTTGTTTGCTGCTATCTGTCCGAAAGTTACTGAAGGTTCTTTTTCTCGGCACTGATGCCAAACAACCTTGTATTTGGCAGAAGTGTTTTTTGTGTTCACATATACAGTTGATTAATTTTGAGAAATAAATGAGGAACTTGGTGCATTTTATTCATGCCTTCGATTTGAGTAGGGAAAAAAAAAATTACCCTGTGCAGGCGACTGCAAATGATGGCGCAGACGACTACAAATGATGGCTAGGTTTCAGGATGACTGTTTATTGACCCTAATTTGGGTTAGCTTGGTAAATTTTCTTGTGACCCAGCAAAAACCATGTGTAAATTGTGCAGTAAAGCTTTTACTTTAAGCAACATGCACCATAATGTAGTCAAAAGTCACTCTAAATGGGAAAAAAAACACTTATCAAGGGCTAGTGACATGAACCTGGAGCATCCACTATGTTGCAGGTGGAGGTTGCGGTTGGCAGCCTGGTATGGCCATGCCATCGACAAAATGCCTGTTTCACCCCAAATATCACTTCATAAATAATTGTTTCACCCAAAAAAAAAAATTTCCACCTACATTTTTTTTTATGGGAAAAATGAGCAAAGAGGGTTGAAGGCTCTTGGCATATTGGATTAGAAAGGGCTTATTAACGTTGACGCATGACGCGTCTAGCCAGAGAACAGAGCGACGATTTCACAACTTGCCATAACGTGCGTCAAATGCTCATACCGACGTCACCCGAATAGTTCCTTCCAATGACGCACGCCAAAATTTTGATGTAAATCGGGTCGTCAATGACGTAGGGAATTCCTCTACGGGACGGGATATAGTCCAGCAGAGGTGGAAGGGATCAGTCAATCCAGAGGACTCAAGAGACGCGACGTCAGTGCCAGGGGTGCGACCCAGTTGGACGGCCGGGACGTAAGCATCGGAGAGACATCGCGGGACAAGCGCCGAGGTCGCCGAGAGACACCCCGACACGACTTCCCGGGACGCGAAGCCGAGACGAAACCAGCACACAGTGGCAGCTCAGTTAAGTAACCGCGCCTCCAAATCCAACCACTTTCCCCCGAAGTTTATGAACTAAAACTCTGACCTGTAGGCCTCCGACGGGTAAGGGAAGGGGGATGAGAAGCAGAACCCAAGAGTGCAGTGTACCATACCAATATAATGAGTGACGTAATGACGCAATAAAATAACTGTTTAGCTAACCGAATCAAAAGTAGAAGTGTTNATGCAATAAAGTAACTGTTTAGCTAACCGAATCAAAAGTAGAAGTGTTTATTAGCTGCCTGATTTCACCCCTGAGTATGTGTTCTGTTCGCTTACGCAATAAGGTTGACCAAGCGATCTAGCGCTCATCCTGTAGATCACATACAGAGTGGAGAGCAGACTGTGACATGTCAACGTCCCCTGGTGTTATCCCTTAAGGCTTATCAGGGGATGGCTTATTATCCAACTTAACTTACACCCATGCCTTACCAGGGATTCAAACCCAGAACTGGCGGCGCACCAAACGACTGTGTCACAGGAGGTCGGTCTCTTAGCAGAATGAGCCTCTTAATCCTTGGCAGTAAACATGGATTTGAAGTTCCAAACCAGGTCTGGCGGATCGGACGAATCAGTGGTCATGGCCCCCTACCGCAACCACCATCCTGTACATACCACATCTTGTCCCCCCCCCCCCCC
>NQII01000336.1:584214-622054 GCA_002778355.1 Clitarchus hookeri | reverse complement strand
TTCTTTTTCATGTTACTCTGCTTTTCAATCACAAAATTCAAATAAATTTACAAAAATTTTAAAACTGAATTCTAAAAATCAAGAAACATATTACATTACTCCACCCTCCCCCTGCACACCATGACCAAAATCCCCAACCCATCATAAGAAAATAGAGAACAATTGGAAGAAAATGATAAAAAAATCGAGAAACATATAACGTCACTCACCCTAACCAACACCATGCAACTGCCCACCAATCATAAAAAATCGAGCAAATTGCAAAGGATTTGAAAAAATATTCTAAAACTCTAGAAANCTCGATATCAAAACACTAACCATCTCCTCCCCCTCCTTACCGCCACCATCCCAATCTTAAAAAATCCTAACAATTGAAAAACATGCTCCCCCCCCCAATCTATCTTCCTTCCTTGCCACACCTGCCTAACCAACACCTAGCACCCCTCATCACAGCACTCCTAATTGTAAAAAAAATCTCAAAATATAGGAAAAAATAATGTTTTAATATTGGCCCCAATGACCTTGAACTCAAAAGATCAAGAAAAAATGAAGGAACATATGTCGCTGACTCTTGACACCCATGTTGGATACTGGTGACCTTGACCATGAAAAATCAAGAAAAATTGAATAGATTCATAAAGAAATTTAGAAAATGCTTTAGTGACTCCGACCCCATGTCGACGACCTTAACCGTAACCTCACTGACCTTGAACTCAAAAAATATGCAAAAAATCTAAAAAAAAAAAAAAAACTTCTTAACATTGAGGAACAAATTATACTACTGGCCCCAACTGCTCTGTTGGATGTGGGTGACCTTAATCCCAGTCACTTTAAACTTTAAAAAATCTAGAAAGAATGCAAAAATCTAAAAAAAATCATAAACATTGATGGAGAAATTATATACCTAATGTGAAAAAACCAAGTTGGATGAGTGTGACACTGAGGGTTCTTATAAATATGGCAGAGCACAGCCACTCGCTGGTATTACAATCAGCAGGCGACTGAACCCCCACCTCAATATTTCTTTGGCTATATAGCCTATCAATTTTCCAACTCCCAAAGCAAATTATTGAATTAATGTAACACACCATACCCCCTCCCCATCCGCACCTTCATTTCTCCTCTAATTTCTTCACTTCCCTCACCATTTACTCTTAGCATAGCTTGACCCCATCAACATCCATGTATGCCCCCCCCCTCCCTCTACTACAAACACACACACGTGTTAACTAGCTGAAGCTCATCGCCCCTCACCGTTTATTATTCACCATAGCTCATCCTCCCAACCAATTACACTGGACTCCAACCCTTCCCTACTACTCAGACCCTCAACCCCTTCCTCTCAATCCAGCTAATTTTCACCCAGGGTGGTTCACTTTTTTTAACACAGGAGCCTACCGCCCGGTTTCAAGGATGGGTTGCGTGACATCAGAAATGAGGGTGGCCTCACAGAGGGAAAGAACTGCGATTCACATAAAACAAATTTGTCACTGCCAGTAACCATTTGTTCAAATTGACGCATGACAGTCTAGGGACAGGAGCGCGTCAGCAACTTGCTAGGTGTTTTAGATGGTGTTAGATCAGTCACACAGGCTCGGTGGAGCAGACCTTACTGAGACGGGGTCTACAGAGTCGGGCGGGTAGGCTGTCGGCTCGGCACAAAGTCCAGCGTGTACAGGTTGTTGGCGGAGCCTCTGGCTTACCTCCCACTGCCGTGCATCGGGTACTCGTCTGCGTAGGTCCAGCGTGGGGTTGCCTGACCCGACTGGCTGACAGCGACGGCGTCCTCTGGTCGGCTCTGGTGAGAGGCTGGCTCTGCTACGGCAGGCAAGCCTCTGGCCTGCTGATGGTTGTTGATGCTGGTTCAACATCGTTGGCAGGCTCTATGCCTAGTACCAGGGGCAGGCCGAGGTGGAGGTACTCAATTGTGGGGTGTGCAGATACAGGGGTTTTCACAATGGGACCAAATAAGTTACTTGGGGGAGACTGCTAGGTGAGGCCTCAACAGCTGGCGGGTGGCGTGAGCTCGTTCCGGGGGGGTCAAGTAGCTGAAGGCTGGGGCAGACTGTTTAATCAGGGCTTGCTTCTCGGGTAGTATAGCAGATGTCTTCCGGTTGCTCCACTTACTTCTCCTTCTACAGGTGAATGCCATTTACCGGGGATGAAGTGCTACGGTTCACGTCTGCAACGGGGTGGCAGGGAACTATATCCCTAGCTAGAGTGTATGCCAGAAAGGGTATATCCCTTCTTGCCAGGCCTGGGACTCCTTCCGGTGGGTTTATACGCTGTGGGATGGAGTGGGTTAGCTGACAAGGGTGATCTAGTGTCTCTTGCTAGTGGTCGTGGCTCTATTGTATGTGTGCACCAGATACGTTCACACGCCTGGTCCACAGTATGGGTGGCTGATGTTGTCCTGAAGGGATTTTAAGGGGGAGAGTATGGGGGTGTGGGTTTGATGTCAAGTGTACGGGGAGGAAAGATGACTTCGGGGCTGCAGCGCGTTCTTGAAGAAGTTTGGCATTGGGGTGATACTGGGTGGAAGAGAGCAGACAGCAGAGAGCCTTGGAATGACTTGTGCGAATGCAAGCTGTGGGTATCACTCTGCGGCGGTGCAGGGACGCATATTCTACTGCGCTAAGGGTGTCTGGTTCCTTCAGTCTTCTAGTAGCTTCGGCAGGGGTGGCTCCTCCCTCGTAGGGGGAGCTGTACTCTGCTGCCATCTCTGGGGGGCGGCTGAAAACAGGTCTTCCTGTTGTGCGAGCGGTATCGGCTGCACGAGCTCAGGCGAACTTTGCTGGTATTGTTTATGATTTTCCTTTTCACTGGATTTTGTTTAAGGTGAGGGCCATTTAATGTTATTTTCCTTCAGGTGCACTCCGGTCTCCACCTTATTTAAGGAGACGGAATGCGGGCTTGGGTAGCTGCCATTCAGGGTTGTATCACTGCTAGGACACGTGACACGCACAATACGTAGTTGCAGCAAAAAATATATATATATGTACACGTCAAAATTGAATGGAAATTTTAGGGGTGGTTCTACAATAAGGGCTAATGCTTATGGTAAATGCACATTTTTTATACAAAATTTTTAAAAAATGAGAGAGTTGGCACTGTTCTCTTTGTGCACTGACACATTACAGTAGTTTTTTCAGCATGCTGGGAATTTTTTTTTCTAATTCCTCCCATTCAAAGTTAAAGCTGATGAATTGCAGCTACTTGTTTTGATGTAACGTTCAAAACCTGCACAAAGGGGTTATCAGTAAATGAGCCAGTTAACAGGTGGTGTAACGGTACTGCGTGCACACACAGTTTAGCACCACTCCACGAGTGGTTTTCCCCTTACTTTCACAGGGACGGGACAAGCCAATCAGTACGTTTAGTCGGTATTACGGACTTGGTTTTGTGCACGGTTATTGGTTTTAAACACTGGTTTATACACATTTGCATATTTTTACTGTGATGTAGTGTACAAGGTGTGAAATGTTTGGTGCTATCACACAAAAATGCTGTGCTGTGCTATGCTATGCTGCCGTTACTTTTAGAAATGCCAACAAAAACACTGAAGGAGTCACATTCCATGGGTTTTCCACAAAATATGTGCAAATTTCCAAGCCTAATAACTATTATATTTTGTGCTATATACTTGTGCTTGCGTGTGGACCTATCTAGTATTGAGCACAAGAATACAACTGTTCTGGAAGTATGTCCTACCACTATGAAGAGCAGTGGATCTCAAGATGGCGACCAAGTAAATTTCCCATGTTATGTCCTTGCTAGTGGTCGGCCGAATTTATGTATAATGAGCCTTTTTTCTAACAGAAGTTGAGCAATGTAAGGAATGGGTAATTCGGTGTAAGTGTTCAGACAGCTTCGACACAAATATTCTACTATTTGTAGTGAACACTTTACATACGCCAAGATAAAACAACTCAGTAAATTACTTGCACAAAAAATGAAATATTTTAAAAAGGCACCCAAAAATGTACAAGCAGTGGTGGAAAGGCTTTCAGTAAGCAATTAACACTTTTAAAGTGACCTACAGAAAACTAATGCTACACGTTCTAAAACTGTCATTAATAATTTACAGAAAGTATTTACTTCAACTTGGTTGAAACTGTTTTTGCAATGATAAAGCAGTGAAATCTACAGCAAAGGACATGTTAGAGCAGTTTCTCTTCATGTCACAAAATAAGGACGTGCTGCGAATTTCTGCATAATGTAATAGGCATTATTCTTCTTAGTGCTAGTACACTGAAATAATGATGCAGAAAATTTCAATGTATGCCGGGACCTCTGACAATTGTGTTGCACGTCTGATTTAAATTTTAAAAAATCTTGCAGAGATGGATTGCTACTGTGTTCTTAGTTTTGATGAGATGCATCTAGATAGCAACATTTGTTATGGCCATAATTAAATAGAATTCTTGCAAGGAGCTCGTATATTTTCGGTACTTGGGTTCTTTGAAGACGTGAAAAAAGTAGGGTTTTCGTGCATACTGACAAGACTTGCACAAGATGTTTTGGAAACTTTTTTTTTATCAGATACATGAGCTTGGGAACTTTCACGACCACTTATCTCCTGAGGAAGTAATGTAACGAGTCTGTCGAAATTGTCAGTTAAGTGTTGTACAACACGAATCAAACCTGAATTGTTGCAAAAAGTGTTTGTGAATGATTGAGTTGACGGTGCAGACCTTGATGAAGAATGTACAGCTGACTAACTTGGAAAGGGTTTTATAATTCATAGCATGCAAATTGAAAGGAAACTGATATTGTGAACTTGCAAAGTGGTGTGGGGCTCTGGGGCTTCAGTATATAGCTGGTTGTATTGTTTTTCGAGTAAGAAACCATGACCCATCTATAGGTTCAATAACTCTTGAAACAGAAAACATTGCCACGGGGGTAGAAAAGTTATCATTGGGGGGATTGACAGTGCCTACAACAAAATGGCTTGATACTGTAAAACAGTTCGAAGAACCATAATAGGTATAAAGGCATAAAAACAAAATATTTGTGAGATATTATGTGCCAAATCAATTGATATGGGAAGAATCAAGTGTAATTTTGCTATACTTTTGAACCTGTGATAGCAGACATCGTAGCTTGCTTGTGAAGCGAGGATGAGTGTTCTTACATGAGGCTACATTTATGATCAATCTTGAGTGATGGAGGAAGAATGGCTGTTATGTGTCATAGCACCTCGTGACCGGTAAGCATTAGGGAATCATCTGCTGGTTGAGATGCGCAACTGGCGTTGCAATTGTTTTATGCAGTGATCGGGCTCTAGGAGAAGCTCATGGGAGCTTGATAGATACAGCTAGGAGGATACTGGCCGAACTTGGCCTTATCCTTAGTGCATTTTATTAGTACTGAATCAGTCAGCTTTACGTAATGAAGGTGATGATGTAAGTAGGAACGTCATTAAGTGGTAGGTTTGGAAAGCATGACAGGTGTAAAATAAAGGGGTAGTGGGCTCTGAAACCCTGACAAGGAGATGGTTCTGCACCTATAGGTTTCGGATCACAAGCTCATTTCTTAGATGGATCATGTTATGTGACAAGGCATCCTTCACTGTAGGAACAAAACAGAGTGAATAATAGTAGTTTCTGGCCAAGTTTCAGATTTACATGCATATTCTTGGGATGTTAATGGTTAAACTGAATTAATATAAATGTCTCGGCCCTATGATTAAGGTGAGCTGGCATTGATAAGGGAGGCAGTGAAGAAATTTTGTTTAGCATTAAATTTAATTACATGTATTTATATGTAAAGAGGAAAATGGCTGTTTAGTTGTTGGTGAAAGTACTGGTAATTGTTTCAATGGAGGTGTCAATTCAAGAGTTAATTGTATTTAAATGTATATAATATTAAATGCAGTTAAGGCTATAGATTAAGGGATTTGTATTCAAGTTTGTGTTTGGGTCACCTTGGAATTTGATGCAAAAGAGATTTTATATACCTAAGTTGGTTTTATAGTTGCTGGAATCTGTGAAAGAAATAATTGTACCGTAGACAACAAAGCATTGTAATTAAGGTCTGCCAAGTGCAGTGGAACCGTGTTATAACGATAGTCGACAATGGCAAAATAAATGATCACTATAACAAAGTATTGTTATAACCAAATTTACCGTGGCCCATAATTTTTTTGTTATTGTATTTGCCCTTTTAGATCCTGTGTTTAACGAATGCTGTAAGCTATGTATATGCAGCAACAAATTAATACCAAAAAAAATTGAGATGTCCGACAGCGGCATTATGCAATGACCAGCAGGCGTGACATTGCTTCCTCCTCCAAGTTTATGGAAGAGGCGTGAGGGAGTTAGTTGCACACCAATCAGCGTGCTTCTTCACTCATTCTCTCTCGTACACACACAGAAAGCCTGGAAATCACTGATCATCCCTCCCTACTTCCCTTTGCCCATCTGTCATTCTATTTCTGTCTCTTGCCCCCCTTTACCCGCTCCCCCCCTAACACGCCTACTGACTGCTTCCATTCTCCTGTCCCTCCTCTCTTAGTTCGCCACACCACACTTCTCTCTCTCATGCGCACAAAGCAAACAGAAGATCAATAATACACTTCCTCCAGTCCCATGTTTAGACATGGTAAATTTTCGTAATGGGAAGGACTGGGACCATGAACAGATGTGACTTTCCCATTGTGTTCTAACCCATGGACAACACATGTATCTGTTCAAGCGTAAACAAATGTAGCTTTATGGTAGGTTAGGAAAATATTTGGACAATCAGGAAATGAAAATGTCAACATTGAAAATGGACATTAACAACTAATTAAAAACTTATGATTTTTAACTTGTTTTACTGTAGAAAAGTGTGAATTACTGGCATAAGTTTACAATTTGTTTACTTACTTAGGCACAAAATTTACATGGCTTTATTTTTCCACTATTTTTATAGTGCAGAATTCTTTGTCTTGTACACTTGTAATATTTCATAGATTATACTTCACAATTGCATACACTCCCTATTGATATTTCTGCTCAACTCAACCGTATATTTCACACAACAGTATGTAGGCTACAATAGCGGGTTGCATTCGAAATTTGTTTTATTTTTGTCATGACCACACAATATAGTAGTTTTCTGTGTATTTTATTTGTGGTGTGTGGAACTCTAGTTTAAAGTCTTTCGTGAGACTTGATTGTTTTGTGGTTCTTATGAAAGTGTGTTTAGATGATGTAGTGGAAAGTTTTGTTGGCGCTGAAATAAAATTCAATTTTAACTTCATAGAAAAGACTAAATGCCATAAATGTGTGTCTGTTCGTACCAATGTGGGAATTACTCAACGCAACTGTATTTGTGTGTTGATTTTTTTATAATGACCTACACTAACAGGGTGTTTATTTAGGCCATGTACATTTGAAAACCTTGCATATGATATTGAACTTTGTTGCAATATCACGTGTTTTTCTTTTATTAGCACACTCCATAATTTAATATTAGCACACACTATAATTTAAATAGAACTAAGGTTTACAAAAACCATAACACAAAGCTACACTCATGATTTAAATCCGCTCAACATAAGATGCAAAAAATGCACGAACCATCATAAACAATGTAACATTGTCTAGCAACTGTTAGACGTAATCATGCTTTTCCCCTTACATGCGTAGCACATGGAGAAGCTGTAAGCGGCAGTCTTCCTACCTCCATAACATAGGAGGGGTAGGTGGATAGCATCTCACCGCCCCTCCTACGTTCAACAGTATGTACCATTCCCCTCCGACCATATCCAACGTACCTCTCCCCTTCGTACGCCTTCTCCTATCCCTCATAATACCCGCACGCTCCTCCATCTGATGCGAGTGGTGTCACGCGACAGAGACTAACAAAAGGCTGGCTCGGGCGTGGTAAATGGGTGGCTGTCACTTGCAATGCGACGTATTTAAACATTTTAAAAATATGTATCGCTATAGTGAAATGCTTTATTAACAGACTTAAGTTATAAATGAAATTACGTTCCTTTCAAATGATAAGACAAATTACAGTGCATTTAAAAACTATCGTAATGGCGGATGTGACGCTATAGGCCATACTTGCAATAACACAATTCCATTGTAATTAATTAATCTAAATGTAATTAATAAAGTTCTTACTCTTAGACAATTATTAACTTGTTGAATTCTAAATGATCCTAATATAGTTATGCACGATAGTGTTTATTGAACAGTTGAAGGAGAATCGTGTGTAGAAATTGAACATTGTTCCCTTGTTGAGATGGTACCTCCCCATAATGAAGTTACGTTAGCAAGGTGTCCAAAGTGTGGCACTTTATTGTCTCATATTTTGCAAGTTGTTAGGACCCACCAAGCCTTTTTTAGATGGTACAGGTGCTGTTCATGTATGCACACCATGTTTTAAAAGGATTTTCAGTCATTTCTTATCATTTATTTAGTTGATTAGGATACTAGGAATTTATGTCGTTGAGAACTGGTTCATAGGCTATGTCAAGTGAGTATTATGCCAATTTGTTGGATTTATAATAATGTATTATGTGAGTCTAGAGATAATTTCATGGTAAGAATAATTTTGTGTTTAATTAGCATTTGTGGGTAACAGTGGCTTTCTTGCAACCTTAACTCACAAGGGAACAAGAAACACTGAGTCAGTAGGAAAGTTGATTCTACGTCTCTTGTAGCCTAGCCACTCGTGGCTGACGTGTCCTGGGCTGTGAAACCTCATGGGAGGACCCCTCCTCCTCCTCATCCAAAGATAAACCTGGAAGGGCTTCTCTCTGGCAGAGCATGAATATTTCTGCACTCGTCATCTCAGTAGACCGGGTCTCCTTAACACCCATAAACTACCTTCCTCTTTAGACATCTTTTCGCAAGTATTATTCTCAGCGGTTGCCACCGGTTTAACGTGTTCGGACAGTCACTGTTAGAGCATCGTGCCAAAAGAAACTGGCACAACTAACAGTTTTAAGAGCCATTGATGCTTATGAGTATCTTTAAAATCTATGTATAGGTTGTTCACGCTAAAGTAAGCACTTTTGAGGTCCTAGTTAAATTTTTTAATCTTTCATTCACCTTTTCAAATAAATATTGCTTTGTAAGTAATAAACTAGGTGTGTATATTCCACCAACCTGAAACCTGCGAACAGTTGTGGAGTACTATCATCCCCGTACAGTGAGAAAATAGGGGGTGGTATGTTAGTATCCTACCAATGTGTGTGAGACACTTCAGTATTTCTTTAATAAGAAGTCATAATCTTACGTACAGTACATTAATGCACAAGTAACGTTACCTTGATGTAACACACTCAGGCGAACTGTTTGCGAGAAAACAGACAATGTTCGTAAGGGTGCACTTGGTTGCCTGCCAGGTACAAACTTTGTCCGTTGTCTTGAACACTGTTCCCCTGAGAGTGTTACATCAAGGTTGTTGCCTCGTTTGCCCTTAGTGGGAATGGCAGTTGGAGAGTGAGGCCGAGGTACTTCCCCCCTGGACGACGGTGAAGCAGTGGTCGCCACTTGCACTGGGTTTTTCCTGGTGCCTAAGCGGTTGGCTTTGGCCATTTCTATAATAGAGTGTTGAGCCTTGGGTGGCGTACTTGTGAGCAATGGAAGTGTGGGTACCCTGGCAGAGGTATAAGCGGGTGTGACGTTAAGGGGTCTGACTACCCTAGTAACGTTGGCCGGCAGGATGAAGATAGGCGACGTTTGTGGCAGGTGCCAGACGAGGTTCAAGGTGGAGCTGGATGCAGACCCCCCTCTGACGTGCAGCCTCCTCTTTCTTCCAGATGTATACCTGGTTGACACCTGAAGCACTACTCTTCAGTACCCCAGCCTGAGCTAGTCCCTGCTTGGCAGCTTTGCCCCGCCCAGCACTATGGTCAGGCATAAGTGGGATGAGAGACCAAGGAGGTTGATAGTGGGTGGCCAGTAAGGGGTAGACACAGCCTTATTGAGAGTAGGGTGCTGGGTGTGAGGTTAGGTGGGATGCCTGATTACTGGTCTTCAGTCTAGTGGCTTGGTGAGCGGGACGTCGCTGGCAGACCCAAGTACCAAACTGAAGGTTACAGCAGCAGGACTAGGGGCGACCACTCCCTGGCGAGCGGGACGTTGATAGCGGACCCAGGTGTCATGTAGAGCGAGTCTTCTCAGGGGTTGGCCTATCATTTCCAAGCAGGTGTCCTGGCAAGCAAGGCATCACTGGTGGACCCAAGTACTTACTGGAAGGGCAATAGTCCAAGTTACAACTGATTTAGTGAGGCCCAGGAAGATAAGCTTCCTAAGCTGCACCTCGAGACAGTTCCTAAAAGATGAGGTTGAGGATGTGGTTTCGAATCGTGGCTATCCCAGGAAGAGACGTACTAGGACTGGTGATAACATGAAATAGCGGGAACCAGGTGTAGAAAAAACAGTACTGGAAGAGACAACTCAACGAAGTCGGATTTATGCCGGTTTTATTGATTGCTGAAACACACACAAACCAGCCTGTACCCTGACTGATGCCTGAAGGGCCGATTCTAGATTACCAACTGGTGATTTACCTAGTCTCGGAAGNCCCAAGTCATCAGTACTCTTACTCGAGTCAACTGCAGGTGAGCTACAAGGTAGCTGTGGAACTGTGGCAGGCTTTGGTGTGCTGGTGGGCAGCGAGAAGAGTAAAACTCGCGACAGTGCTGCGAATGGGAGTGACGACTTGAAGTCTGTTGATTCTCGGGCAGTGTGACGTTCTGTGAAGCAAGACATGACGTCAGTGGATGCTAGGGCAGAGTAACTGCATGCTACTGAACTGGCACAAGACAGCCTCGAGCGGAGGACCGCAAGTCCTATTTCTATACGGCGCACAGGACCAGCGCAGGGGTTGCGAGATGTGGAGAGAGAAGAGAGCGGTGGAGATTCCCCCTCTCGCGGTCGAAGGTTGGATGGGTAGAGCGCGGAGATCTGATGCGAAGTGCATTGCAGCGTAGCAGGCGGCAACGGCTGGGCAAGCCACCCTGGCTTGAAGGCGTGCTGTGGCATGTATGTTGTAACAGCTCTTCTTAGGAGGGGGCTGCTGCTGTGGAGAGGCTAGATGAGAGAATGAAGTCGCTCGTGGCGCGTCAAAGTAACTTCTTTCCGTGCAGTAACTTATGATTATGACGTCTTTACTAAATACGAGAGGGTTACACACACATTGGTAGGATAATAACATGACACCCCCTAGTGTCTCAATGTAGGGGTGATAGTACGCCACAACTGTTCGCAGATTTAAGGTCTTAGTTAAAGAGAATATTATTCATGGAATTTCTTTCATCTCCTGTAGGTTTCATTGTTTTCCAGTAGAACAATTTGAAATATCGATTTTCAAGGGTGGCTACTTCCCTTACTAGACACTGAGCAACATTGTTAGTATAATTTTTTTCTATCACATTTTGCATAGGGAATCACCTCGCAGCGTTTATACCTGTCGTGAGCGCAAGAGACACTGTGAGGCACAAAAATGTTACGACTAGGTCTATGCAAATGTTCAGCATACTGAAACTATAGCGAAAATTGAGAGCCTTTATTTTAGATACCTGTGAGACAATTGGTTGCTGTAAGTCTAAATGAAGTTTCTAAACTTCAGTGAATATTCTTCAAGTGCCTATCAAATGTTAGTTTACTTGAATAACAATGAAAATTTTGTGTAAATGTATCCATTAATCTTGTTGCTATTATAATAGTTCCAAAATTAACACGTGAGATGTTACCAGAATAAATTTAAGTTCTTCGTAGACATGTACTATTTCCATATGAAATCCATTTGTTGCTTTATTTTTTATATGAGCCTTAAAGTAATTTATAATGTATTACTATGTAACTATTGGTAGTACTATTCAACTGTGATTTCATATTTACATATGCCAGTATATGTATGACAACATACTGTAGAAAAATACCTACATTTTCATTGTAGCCAACCTCTCGTGAAATAATTTTGACGTGACAACGTCTTATAATTCGATAGAGCCGGCTGCACGCACGAAAAAACATGACTCATGCGGCGTTACCTCGCTCTGAGGCGTTCCATGTAAGGCTTGAAGTGCAAGCGAGAGCGCGGAACGAGCGAAAAAACATTCATCAAATTCATGAAAGACATGTTTAATGTCGATTGTGCATCAGACGTTAATAACTCAACAACACTAGGAGGCACCACCATCGATTTGACTTTTTCAAGACACATTAAACTCGAAACACTCCCTTTCATTTCCTACTTTTCCTATCATCGTCCTATTCTCAACAGAATAACACAGATTGTAAGAAATTAAATATTACACATGTTTAAAAGTTGTAAAACAATTGCTCAACGCACATTTATACTTGTAAAAACTATTAAATTGAAAAAAAAAAATTGACATAATTGTATTTATGCGTACAAATAAATCTCACTTGATCAATTTCATTGTGATTTCCAATTACCTCCTTCTCTATATACATACAAATCTATTAAACAAATGAAATTAAAATTTTCTTTTGAAAAATGCTACCATTCCATCAGTATTTTCTTAAGACGTTGTCACGTTCAACTATCGTCAGTAAACCGACTTTACAGACAACCAATTTTTTAATTTACACTTGAGTTTCAAATATAGAGGTATTAATAATTTTTGTTTCGTGAAATAACATGTAACATTTGTGCAACCCTAGAGGTGCTGAAAAGATCATTATTGGACACAAACCAGTTTTATTACTACACTTTGCTTAGGCACTGGTCCCAAATGAAATATGTTGCTTATACATTTTACAATGTAAATAAATTTACACAAGGTGGAGTGTTTAAAAAAACTTTATTTGTACAAAACATCAAACATAAATTACTGCACTTATTTTACAACTGGCCTATGGAATGCTGGGTCATCAAAAATGAGTTCTCTCACAGGTGGGCTGTTGTCCCTGTCAGCTGTGAAAACTATTAAGGTTCATTTCAAACAATTCTGAGAAGTAATTGACAGCTAAACATACACACAGAACCTTAATTCTAAGGTGGAATTAATATCAGACACTGATATAATAAGATATTCAGTGATTTTTTTTTAAAGACATTTAGTACTTATGCCCTTTCAAATGGTAACCTGCTCCTACTGGACAGAGTTAATGTGCTCCAGCACTTTTCAAAACTGCTTAGTTCTAAAACTACATGCTTTGTCAATTCTGCTTGTGCCATATTGAACCACTGTTGTTTACTGCGTAATTCCTTTGCAGAAAAAGTGATTGATGGGGATTTCTGATAGCATGCCACTTTTGTCGTATGTTTACTACTCTCAACTGTTGAGTAGGCTGGCCCTTAGTTGCATCGTACGTTTACTCCACTCAACAGTTGTGTAAGATGAGAGTCAGATACAAGACTCTGGAATATCATATTTTTGGTCTACCACACTGTTTCCTGTCACTTATGCTTCCTTTATTACTTTGTTTTTAACCCACTGTAAATGATGGCAGCCGCATTTGCTTATAATTGATATTTACTAACAGATTGATGAATAACATGTGTACAAGACAACTGAAACTAGACTGATAAATGACAGTTCATTCTTCTCCTATTAGCCAGCAACCACACCAGACATTTGGTCACCTGTGAGTTAAGTCAGCCACTCCAGACGAGTCACACTACAGCCAAGTCTCTCGCACTGACTCACCATGCGTACTCAACTTTCAGCAGTTCTAATTTTGTAAAATATGATTTGTGTTATAATGGCGAAGCGATCATGAGAATATAGCCAGTAGGGATGGTATGCATATGCATGCCATCACAAGATATAGGTGTGAGAAGAGGAGATGGATGTAAAACAAAGCTTGCTTCCATTTGTGACATCATAGGTTATAGGTCAACCTGTGGGTACTTGGTAGTGCACACTCTCTAAACCACATTTTTAAAATTATTTTCACAGGTTTGTTTCTTTTTCATATTTATATTTATTAAATAAGAGTAGTGACACTGCAACACACACATTATTTAACTGTAGACTAGCAAATGTTTTAATTTTCATTGCAATTTCTTAAATATTTGCAGGGGTTTTTCTATTTTTCCATAAAAATTTTTTGCATTTTTTTAGTGGTTCCTGGGTATGGCTTTGTAAAATCACTACCTTCATTAAATCAACTATTGTACTTATAAAGTAGGAACCTAACTGTGTGTACCAAATCATGTATTCCATTCACGGCATCTTCAAACTTTTTGAAACAAACCTTTGAAAAATTGCCCCATGTATGACATGTTTGGCTCTTTCCTATATACGTATATCACAAGCATTTTATACCTACCTTAAAATTAAAGCCCTTTATTTTGTATTAAATGTTACTTACATTTTGTTTATATATTTTAAATTTTATAAGTGAATTACATTTATTTAATATTAATTGGAAGCAGTGAGAGAAGATGAATGTTGGTAACGGCTAGTAAGAAATAGTTAAGTAAAGTAAACATATCTACGTTTTCAAGTAACTTTGTAGGAAATGGATATTATTGTTTGCTTATTGGTGCGTTGTCCTCTTGTGTATTATTCTAGAGTTATGTTTACATGTAATGAGTAGTCAGAAAGTAGAACTTTTAGCATGGCTCCAGAAAAGTTTAAAGTAACTGTGAATCGGCTATAGTAATTTTTATATCAGAGGTTTTGTTGGCTATGCTGTTGCCAGTGTAGCCTCCACCACGGTGATCAGGATTTTTCATTTGTGTACTAGAAGTGTATTTTTCATCAATGGGAAATGTGGCGTATGTTACATATGGGCAATAGGTTGCCTCAGAATACTTCTCTTTCCCCATCAACTTCATGATGAAGAAGTGGTTAGGCTACTTGCCACCTACCTGGATAAACCGGGTTTGATTTCTGGCGGGATCGCTTTGCAGAGGTGGGAATTGTGCTGGACGATGCCACTGGTGGGGTGGGTTTACTTGGGATCTCCCATTCCTCCTACCTTTGCATTCCAGTGCTGCTCCTTATTCGCCTCACTTCACCCTCATCGGCCTTCAAAACCTTTTTAAGAGCCATCCAAATATTTCTCCCACCACTGCATTCTGACACATCTATCCCCCAGGCAAAGCAGCTGTCTCCACAAAATATAGGCCATTCACAATATCTGTATGCTTTTTTTTTTTTAATGAACATGGGGGAAATGAGTGACAGCAGTTGTACTGTTCCAGCCTCGTTACCTGGCCGATGTTTACATTGCCACGGCTTGCTCATAGGTAGAATACGAGACTCAGTACCAGGTGACGCCGATTAATTAAAAAGAAGAAGTTCCAGATTAGTTTGCTTTATACTTTATTTATCATTGAAGTTTCACAGTGCACAGACGACTTTCCAGTTTACAGAGTACGAACTTTCACAATCAGTTATACCAGTGCAGAAAACAGCGCCACAGTAGTTTACAGTTTATTAATGTCTCAAACTTGCCTCGCAAGACTAAGTTACGAAGGCAGAAGGGATGTTCGTTCCCTCCTGGCACCCTAACGACCCACGCCCTTTCAGACTGGTGCGTCTTCTCACGCCCGACGCGTCTTCTTCGACGGTTGGTGACTTTCTCTCTAGGCGATAGCCACCACCAGTATATATTAGGCAGGCCTATCTCCCCCTTCTCCTAAGATAAGCGCATGGCGTCCGGCATCTGCCAGTAGCGTCATCCAAAACTACGCTGTGTCTCGCGCTCACAACATGTTATTGTACCCGCAACGGCCGCATAACCAAAACAACAACTTTCGAAACTAGACGGTAAACGGACTCCGTAAACAGCAAATGTCCATTCGATAACCTTCAAAAGCACACGTCTGCTCGACAAACAAACACGGGAAACGAACCACCGCGGCTTTAACTTGAAACCTGACAAAATATTACGAAGCTTTCCAAAGTTAAATACACACGAAAGAATTTTACACCCATGTCCCGAAAAATTAAGCATACTGCGTCATTACACAGTGCTGTGTTGACAATTGCGAGTAACAAGTAGATAACATGTAAAACAGTGTAACAACGCAATATATTCATTAATGATTAAACTTGGTTATATTTCTTTCGTTTTGCGAAGCTTCGTAATATTTTATCAGGATTCAGCGTTCTTGCTGTAGTAGTTTGTTTATCGGCAATACGTTTGCTTTTTCAAAATCTCAGTTTTTGTTATGCATCAGCATTAGAAGATAGTAACTTACCAACTGCAGTCAGCAGTTATTATTTTAGAACGTTTTATTATTTCTTACCGACAATGCAGTTCGGATGGCGCGGGATGACATGCCATTATCTTTGGTGTGGCGGGGGGGGAGGAGGGAGATAGCCACGCAGCAACAAATACCCAGTGTGCCTATCGCCGGCTAACAGTAGACAACCAGCACTCTCCGTGGCCGTGTCGAGCGTAGCAAATTTTAACCTGCTCCTTTATTTCTCTGCCGGTGTGGGAGGTCGCTACCTCTATTTTATTCTTGCAAGGGGAGTGTTCATGACGTAAATAAACAATAACTACTCAGGTGCTGCTCTCTTGTTTGTTTGTCTGTGAAGGTAATCGTGGCTCTACATACCTGATGCTTAATACGTGAACTGTTTAATTGGATTGGTAAATAAAAGTACAGAGTAATAAACAAACATTTAACTTTATTTATATTTGTTTGGCGCTTTTAACGTTTCATATTTCTACCGATTGAGCTAACTGAGCCGTAACTTCCATTCGTCAATACAGACGGTAGAACGTTACAACAGCATTAAATCGTGTATGTATATGTGTACATATAGAGATATGCGGTGAGTTGTAGGACACAGCAATGTGGTGGAAGGGAACTGTTAGTAGTAAACCTAGCTTCCAGGTGGCAAACTAGGGTATGGTGGGGTTATTGTGGCTTTGTTTGATTTTCTTATAAATTGATGAGCTAATTCCCTGCTTCGGAATTCTGAGCTATTGCTTGAAGGTAGCAGGGTTCTTGCAAATCGGGTGCTGCAGCAGTTATCGAAATCTTTGTTGTGTGATGTTGCACCTACTGCAACTGGTTTGTTTTGTAGGTTGTGCATGTGACCAGATATGGCGCGTTTGGTGTATGCTCTGTTGTCATTCATTCTCTGCCTGAGTGTGTTGGTGGTGAGGTCTTTGTATTCTGCATTACATGTTGGCTCTGTAGCTGATACATCAGATTTTCTGTTGCACAGTTATAGTTGCCTTGGATGAGATATGTATGGTTAGTGAGTTTGCTATTGAAAGTAGTTGAGGGTTGGTGGATGGCACAGGAGCCACAGCGTGCGCTATTGCAGGGGTGGAATCCTCTGGGGGCGATAGTCTGGTTGGCATTTGTGGTAGGCTGCAGCATTGTACGAACAAGTTAGTTGCGGTGGTTAGGTGGCCGTTTGAAGTCGCACCTGGGTGGTTTGGAGAGCAGATCTTGTGTGTGTGGTGAGGAAGCTAGAATTTTATATCCAGAGTGGAGAATGGTTCCGAGTTTACTTAGGCCTTCATGATATGGGACCGCCCGGGGTATATCCGAGTGGTTGACCTTGGTTTGTGTACCAGTATTTGAGAGGGTTTGCCGAATCTGTTTGTGAACAGAGGGTAGCCCCTGTCAAGGAATAAATACTCTGGCTATTTGTTCGCACTGTTTGTTGAGATCACTGTTGGTGGAGCAGGTGCATTTGGTTCATGTGGCAAAACTGTAGGATAGGGATTTTGTGGCATGGTACGGGTGTCTAAATGTAAGAACTGGAGGTTGTTGGTGGGTTGTTGGTGTGTACAGCAGTTTGAATTGTGCCGTTGTGAAGAGTCAGTTCAACATCCAGGAATATGGCATGACTTTTGGAGTATGACCAAGTTAATCTGAGCAAACTGTGTGTGTTTTAAGTTCAGAAAGTGAACCAATCAGTCCTCGGTGGAAGACCACATAATGAAGATGTCTTCAATGAAACACATCCAGCAGTGTGTTCGGGTTGGTTGGTGACTGAGGAATTTTTCTTCTAACCTGCCCATAAACAGATTGGCATAGGATGGGGCCGTACATGTACCCAGCGCTGTGCCTTTGACCTGAAGATAGTGTGTATCTTGAATTCTGAAGTTGTTGCTGAGGGTTGAGTTCGACAAGGAATGGTGTAAAAGGTTTACTGTGTGGGGGATGTTGGTATAGATATATGCATTTTGGGGAATGGTGCCCAGGTGCCTCAAGCGTTCAAGGAAGTGGCCAGTGTCCTTGATGTAGGACAAAAGCGGCTATAACCAAGGTTGAAGGTGGGCTCTACAAATGTTGAGATTCTCTCAGTGTGACTGCCAATTCCTGATACTATGGGACGTCCTGGGGGTGGCTGTTGTTCTTTATGTATCTTCGGAAGCAGGTATAGAAATGGTTTAGTGGGTTTATTTGGGGTGAGCAGTTTAACTGATGCTTCAGATTGGTCTTTGAGGGGTCCCTGATATACAAGGACTTGGTTGATATGGTCGCAGGATATGGTGGTTGGGTCTTCTCATAGGCTTTTGTAGGTAGATGGGTCCTTGAGTTGGTTTTTGGCTTCTAGAATGTACTCTGTTTTGTTGAGAATTGCTGCGGTTGTGCCTTTGTCAGCCAGCACTATTATTAAGTCTGGGTTGTTTTGAAGATCTCTGATGGCTTTTCTTTCTGATGAAGTTATGTTGCTATTGTTAGGTTATGAGGTGGTGAAAATATGGTCTGCAAGTTTGCAGTGTTGACCAGGATGTAATTGATGAACTACTCAAGGGGATGTATGGGCAGTAAGGGGGAGGGGTTCCAAGTGGATGGGGGTTTAAACTGGGTTAGGATTGGATCAGTGGGTCACTTTTATCGCTTAGTGTGGGGAGGTTGTCAAAAGAGTGCTGAGTCTGAGTTTGCGTACGAAGTTCAGGACATCTTTGCCACTGTAAAAGTGGTCAAACATTTTGGAGGGGGGAAGGAGACCTTTTTATAGAATATTTTTCTCTGCAGCTGTGAGGATATGGTTGGACTTCAGTACATGTGATTTGCTTTTATGAGGTAGTTGTTTATCTCTTGTTATGCACGGGAATGACTTAAGCAGAGTTTGTGTGTGAAGGTTGGAACAAGACACGGTTTCTGACCGAGTAGGAGGGGTGTTGGTGGTGGTCTCTTATGCGTCAAGGTGATAGGCAAGGGGCCGGTTTTCAAGGCTTCCATGCACAATTTACCTATCACCTTGACATATAAGAGACCACCACCAACACCCCTCCTACTCAGTCAGAAACCGTGTCTTGTTCTAACCTCCACACACAAACTCTGCTTAAGTCATTCCCATGCATAACAAGAGATACACAACCACCTCATAAAAGCAAATCACATGTACTGAAGTCCAACCATATCCTCACAGCTGCAGAGAAAAATATTCTATAAAANTACCTCATAAAAGCAAATCACATGTACTGAAGTCCAACCATATCCTCACAGCTGCAGAGAAAAATATTCTATAAAAAGGTCTCCTTCCCCCCTCCAAAATGTTTGACCACTTTTACAGTGGCAAAGATGTCCTGAACTTCGTACGCAAACTCAGACTCAGCACTCTTTTGACAACCTCCCCACACTAAGCGATAAAAGTGACCCACTGATCCAATCCTAACCCAGTTTAAACCCCCATCCACTTGGAACCCCTCCCCCTTACTGCCCATACATCCCCTTGAGTAGTTCATCAATTACATCCTGGTCAACACTGCAAACTTGCAGACCATATTTTCACCACCTCATAACCTAACAATAGCAACATAACTTCATCAGAAAGAAAAGCCATCAGAGATCTTCAAAACAACCCAGACTTAATAATAGTGCTGGCTGACAAAGGCACAACCGCAGCAATTCTCAACAAAACAGAGTACATTCTAGAAGCCAAAAACCAACTCAAGGACCCATCTACCTACAAAAGCCTATGAGAAGACCCAACCACCATATCCTGCGACCATATCAACCAAGTCCTTGTATATCAGGGACCCCTCAAAGACCAATCTGAAGCATCAGTTAAACTGCTCACCCCAAATAAACCCACTAAACCATTTCTATACCTGCTTCCGAAGATACATAAAGAACAACAGCCACCCCCAGGACGTCCCATAGTATCAGGAATTGGCAGTCACACTGAGAGAATCTCAACATTTGTAGAGCCCACCTTCAACCTTGGTTATAGCCGCTTTTGTCCTACATCAAGGACACTGGCCACTTCCTTGAACGCTTGAGGCACCTGGGCACCATTCCCCAAAATGCATATATCTATACCAACATCCCCCACACAGTAAACCTTTTACACCATTCCTTGTCGAACTCAACCCTCAGCAACAACTTCAGAATTCAAGATACACACTATCTTCAGGTCAAAGGCACAGCGCTGGGTACATGTACGGCCCCATCCTATGCCAATCTGTTTATGGGCAGGTTAGAAGAAAAATTCCTCAGTCACCAACCAACCCGAACACACTGCTGGATGTGTTTCATTGAAGACATCTTCATTATGTGGTCTTCCACCGAGGACTGATTGGTTCACTTTCTGAACTTAAAACACACACAGTTTGCTCAGATTAACTTGGTCATACTCCAAAAGTCATGCCATATTCCTGGATGTTGAACTGACTCTTCACAACGGCACAATTCAAACTGCTGTACACACCAACAACCCACCAACAACCTCCAGTTCTTACATTTAGACACCCGTACCATGCCACAAAATCCCTATCCTACAGTTTTGCCACATGAACCAAATGCACCTGCTCCACCAACAGTGATCTCAACAAACAGTGCGAACAAATAGCCAGAGTATTTATTCCTTGACAGGGGCTACCCTCTGTTCACAAACAGATTCGGCAAACCCTCTCAAATACTGGTACACAAACCAAGGTCAACCACTCGGATATACCCCGGGCGGTCCCATATCATGAAGGCCTAAGTAAACTCGGAACCATTCTCCACTCTGGATATAAAATTCTAGCTTCCTCACCACACACACAAGATCTGCTCTCCAAACCACCCAGGTGCGACTTCAAACGGCCACCTAACCACCGCAACTAACTTGTTCGTACAATGCTGCAGCCTACCACAAATGCCAACCAGACTATCGCCCCCAGAGGATTCCACCCCTGCAATAGCGCACGCTGTGGCTCCTGTGCCATCCACCAACCCTCAACTACTTTCAATAGCAAACTCACTAACCATACATATCTCATCCAAGGCAACTATAACTGTGCAACAGAAAATCTGATGTATCAGCTACAGAGCCAACATGTAATGCAGAATACAAAGACCTCACCACCAACACACTCAGGCAGAGAATGAATGACAACAGAGCATACACCAAACGCGCCATATCTGGTCACATGCACAACCTACAAAACAAACCAGTTGCAGTAGGTGCAACATCACACAACAAAGATTTCGATAACTGCTGCAGCACCCGATTTGCAAGAACCCTGCTACCTTCAAGCAATAGCTCAGAATTCCGAAGCAGGGAATTAGCTCATCAATTTATAAGAAAATCAAACAAAGCCNGCTACCTTCAAGCAATAGCTCAGAATTCCGAAGCAGGGAATTAGCTCATCAATTTATAAGAAAATCAAACAAAGCCTCAATAACCCCACCATACCCTAGTTTGCCACCTGGAAGCTAGGTTTACTACTAACAGTTCCCTTCCACCACATTGCAGTGTCCTACAACTCGCAGCATATCTCTATACGTACACATATACATACACAATTTAATACTGTTGTAACGTTCTACCGTCTGTATTGACTAATGGAAGTTACGGCTCAGTTAGCTCAATCGGTAGAAATATGAAACGTTAAAAGCGCCAAACAAATATAAATAAAGTCCAATGTTTGTTTATTACTCTGTACTTTTATTTACCAATCCAATTAAACAGTTCACGTATAAGCATCAGGTATGTAGATCCACGATTAGCTTCACAGACAAACAAACAAGAGAGCAGCACCTAAGTAGTTATTGCTTGTATACGTCATGAACATCCACCTTGCAAGAAGAAAATACAGGTAGTGACCTCCCACACCAGCAGAGAAATAAAGGAGCAGGTTAAAATTTGCCACGCCCGACGCCGCCGCGGAGATTGCTGGTTGTCTACTGCTAGCCGTAGATAGGCACACTGGGTATTTGTTGCTGCGTGGCTATCTCTCTCNGATAAGGGCATGACGTGAGCCGGCGTCCCACGCCATCTGAACTGCATTGTCGGTAAGAAATAATAAAACGTTCTAGAATAAAAACTGCTGACTGCCGTTGTAAAGTTTCTATTTTCTAATGCTGATGCGTAACAAAAACTAAGATTTCGAAAAAGCAAACGTATGCCCGATAAACAAACTACTACAGCAAGAACGTCGAATCCTGATAAAATATTACGAAGCTTCGCAAAACGAAAGAAATATAACCAAGTATCCAGTTAATGAATATATTGCGTCATTACACTGTTTTACATGTTATCTACTGGTTACTGGCAATTGCCAACACAGCACTGCTGTCACTCATTTTACCCACATTTATTAAAAAAAAAAAGCATACAGATATTGTGAATGGCCTATATTGTGGAGACAGCTGCTTTGCCTGGGGGATAGATGTGTTATAATGCAGTGGTGGGGGAAATATTTGGGTGGCTTTTAACAAGGTTTTGAAGGCCGATGAGGGTGAAGTGAGACGAATAATGATCAGCACTGGAATGCAAAGGCAGGAGGAATGGGAGATCCCAAGAAAACCCACCCCACCAGTGGCATCGTCCAGCACAATTCCCACCTCCGCAAAGCGATCCCGCCAGAAATCAAACCCGGTTTATCCGGGTGGGTGGCAAGTAGCCTAACCACTGCTTCATCATGAAGTTGATGGGGAAAGAGAAATATTCTGAGGCAACCCATTGCCCATATGTAACATACGCCACATTTCCCATTGATGAAAAATACACTTCTAGTACACAAATGAAAAAATTCTGATCACCGTGGTGGAGACTACATTAGCAACAGCATAGCCAACAAAACCTCTGATATAAAAATTACTATAGCCCATTCACAGTTACTTAACTTTTCTGGAGCCCTGCTAAAAGTTCTACTCCCTGACTACTGATTACATGTAAACATAACTCTAGGATAATACACAAGAGGACAACGCACTAATTCGTACACTGCACAAATAAGCAAACAATAATATGAATTTCCAACAAATTTACTTGAAAACCTAGATATGTTTACTTTACTTAACTATTTCTTACTAGCCGTTATCAACATTCACCTTCTCTCACTGCTTTTAATTAATATTAAATAAATGTAATTCACTTATAAAATTTAAAATATATAAACAAAATGTAAGTAACATTTAATACAAAATAAAGGGCTTTAATTTTAAGGTAGGTATAAAATGCTTGTGATATACGTATATAGGAAAGAGCCAAACATGTCATACATGGGGCAATTTTTCAAAGGTTTGTTTCAAAAAGTTTGAAGATGCCGTGAATGGAATACATGATTTGGTACACACAGTTAGGTTCCTACTTTATAAGTACAATAGTTGATTTAATGAAGGTAGTGATTTTACAAAGCCATACCCAGGAACCACTAAAAATATTGCAAAAAAATTTTATGGAAAAATAGAAAAACCCCTTCAAATATTTAATCAATCGCAATGAAAATTAAAATGTTTGCTAGTCTACAGTTAAATAATGTGTGTGTTGCAGTGTCACTACTCTTATTTAATAAATATAAATATGAAAAAGAAACAAACCTGTGAAAATAATTTTAAAAATGTGGTTTAGAGAGTGTGCACTACCAAGTACCCACAGGTTGACCTATAACCTATGATGTCACAAACGGAAGCAAGCTTTGTTTTACATCCATCTCCTCTTCTCACACCTATATCTTGTGATGGCATGCATATGCATACCATCCCTACTGGCTATATTCTCATGATCGCTTCGCCATTATAACACAAATCATATTTTACAAAATTAGAACTGCTGAAAGTTGAGTACGCATGGTGAGTCAGTGCGAGAGACTTGGCTGTAGTGTGACTCGTCTGGAGTGGCTGACTTAACTCACAGGTGACCAAATGTCTGGTGTGGTTGCTGGCTAATAGGAGAAGAATGAACTGTCATTTATCAGTCTAGTTTCAGTTGTCTTGTACACATGTTATTCATCAATCTGTTAGTAAATATCAATTATAAGCAAATGCGGCTGCCATCATTTACAGTGGGTTAAAAACAAAGTAATAAAGGAAGCATAAGTGACAGGAAACAGTGTGGTAGACCAAAAATATGATATTCCAGAGTCTTGTATCTGACTCTCATCTTACACAACCGTTGAGTGGAGTAAACGTACAACGAAAAAAAGTGCCAGCCTACACAAGAGTTGAGAGGAGTAAACATACGACAAAAGTGACATGCTATCAGAAATCCCCATCAGTCACTTTTTCTGCAAAGGAATTACGCAGTAAACAACAGTGGTTCAAAATGACACTAATAGATTTGACAAAGCATGTAGTTTTCGAACTAAGCAGTTTCGAAAAGTGCCGGAGCACATTAACTCTGTCCAGTATGAGCAGGTTACCATTTGAAAGGGCATAAGTACTAAATGTCTTTAAAAAAAAATCACTGAAAAATGTTTGACAAAAAACTTGGGAAATACAAAGGTATTTATGATATTGTGCACACCTCGTGTTTTTGGGTTTTGGTTACCTTATTTTGTGATATTGCCGTTATAGTTTGAATTTTACTGTATTGATTATGAATCACCTAGTTAAAATTTTAATTTAATAAACACTGTTTTTTTACATTTTTGAACTTTTTGAAAACCTTTTCATGCGCGATACGTTTTGTAGTACCATTTATGTGCATTTACAGTTTAAATAACAGAAAATACCGTCTACTATGCTTGTAAAACCCTTTCTCTCCCCTTTAACGTGCCAGTATTCGCACGTCAAAAATGTGCAGGTGCCAAACAAAGTCAAATTTAAAAGGAGGTGTTGCAGACTGGAATTTTCCAGTACAGTGGAAGTTGTTTCCTTCTAAAACGTTATGGAGCACTGTGTTTAAATTTTTTTGGCATCAACAAGTAGTTGTATGTGACCTAATGAGGTATACTTTTATTCTGAAGAATTAATATTTACTTTTACGCAAGAAGTTAATAAAAATGAACTTTGCACTTACTAAATAACTCTCTGCCCTGTTTACTTTTTTTTTTTTTTTTTTTTTTTTACAGAACAATGGGAGTTGTGGTAGACTGTTATTCAGAGATGTCTATCACGTTAAATTAATATAAATTTAATTTTAAAGAAAAATAATTTTTGTGCCAGAGATGACTAAAAAGGTGACTTAATTTGAAGAACTAACAGGGTTTTTGGGGGGTTAAAATTGGTCTGCAACAAATTTATAAGGTTAGCGAATTTGCAAGGCCATTTTCAAGAACCACGAGGCTTCATAAAATTGGGGTCCAACTGTACATTAATACTAACACAGTATTACAAGTAATTTTAAATATTACTGATACTTTACTGCTAAGCATTAAAAGGATATTTATGAAGCAGTTTGAAAACGCCGGTTCCAACAGACATTGGAATACCCATGATTATTGACTCGCTCACTCCATTAATGGCATCCTTCTGTCCGAAGTATGCAGCATCAAACAGGTGGTCAGCTGTCTTTTCAAACTGCAAAAAAAAATGCAATGAATGAGAATTTTTTTTAATAATATGAATTTGGTGTACTTATAATGTCCACAACTAAACTACAGAAATGCAGAAAAAAAATGATACACACTTCACAATTTTTACAAAAATGATTAAATTTTCTGGTTAAATTCAACTAGCAATACACAAGCTGTGAGAGAGGGAAGGGAGAGAGATAGAGAGAAGAGAGAGATTGGGGAGGGGGAGAGAGGAAGGTAAAGGAGAGAGGGAGGGATAGAGAAAGGGGGAGATAGTGGAGAGCAGTAGAGGAAGGGGAGAGGGAGGGATAGAGAGGGGGAGAGGAGAGATTGGGGAAGGGAGAGAGGGTGAAATATAGGGAGGGAGAGAGGATGAGATAGGGGGAGTGAGAGGAGGGGGAGAGAGTGGAGAGCGGTAGAAGAGGGGGAGAGGAGAAAGAGAAATGGAGAGAGAGGGAGGGATATAGAGGAAAGGGGGTAGGTGTGGAGAGATAGGAAATAGGGGGAATGGAGGAGAGGGAGGGATAGAAAGGAGAGAGGGATGAGTGGGGAGAGAGGAGGAGAGCAAGGAAGGCATAGAGAGACTGGGGAAAAGAGAGGGGAGGGGAGAGAGAGGAGACAGAGGGTGGAGAGGAAATATATAGGGTGGTTTAAGAGGGAGGGAGTGAGAGAGAGGAGGGGAGGGCAATAAAGTGAGAAAGGGTGAGGGAGGGAACGAGGTTTGGGAAGGGGTAAAGAGGGGGGAAAGGAGAGATATATAGAGAGAGAGGGGAGATAGTGGAGAGAGATAGAGGAGAGGGAGGGGGGAGAGGATAGACAGAGGAGGAGGGGAGAGAGGAGAAAGAGTGGTTAGAGGGAGAGTAGAGTGATAGAGGAGGGGGTAGGGATAGAGAGAGGTAGGGGTGATAGTGGAGAGTGATAGAGGAGGGGGAGATGGGAGAGAGGAGGGATGGGGAGAGAGAGTAAGGGATAGAGAGAGGGGGTGGTAGGGAGAGAGGAGAGAGAGGGGGAGATGAGAGAAATTGGGGAGGGAAAGGAGAGAGGTAGAGGGGAAGAGAGTGGAGCGCAGTAGGGGAGGGAGAGGGGAGATAGAGGAGTGAGAGGTGAGAGGGAAAAGATAGGTGGAGTGAGGATGGAGAGAGAGGGAGGGAGAGGAGAAAGAGAAAAATGGGGCGAGAGGGTGGGATAAAGAGAGGAGGGGTGAGAGTGGAGATGGAGGGGAGATAGAAGAGAGAGGGATGAGTGGGGAGTGAGGGGAAGGGGGGAGAGGGATATAGAGAAGGAGAGGCAAGAGAGGGGAGAATGATGGGGGAGATGGGAGAGAGAGAGGGGGGAGGGAGGGAGAGAGAGAGAGAGAGAGTGTGTGTGTGTATGTATGTCTGCACGTTGAAAAGTCTGAGAATACTTTAATTTCTGTCCTTTTATATAATTTTTTGGTAGCCTAGTGGCCTGCTTGTAACCTTAACTTCCCAGTTTAATAAGTTTACATAATTTTGCACTTGGCCTATACACACCAAAGTAATTTTACCCTTTTCAATAAGTTTATAATCTTACAGTTATGTACAGTATTAATTTAACACACACATAAAAATATGCGCAGTGAAACTATGGCAAGCAGTACTTACAGAGGCAAGGTTCAGCACAGACTCCTTCATCTTCGAAAGACCATGACGGGTAATGCCCAGAACTTCACCCCTGCTCGTCATTAGATCGGCCACAAGCATCGGATGACGACGATCTATGCTCATACCATGGTTCTCCATTACCAGTTTGATTTCTGACATGATAGTGGCTCTGTAGGCACATGTAACACATTACTCTTTAACACCTAGTAAAAACAAGAAAATGCATTTTCAACACCAATTAAATATATTTCAAACTCTGCAACTTAATGTACTAGTTTCTTGCAATCCAAATACACTACTGCACAAAAATTACAACATTATAAATTTCCAACCCATTTTACTTTTTCCAGCACTATGCTCAAATTCTCACACATATTATGAAAGTACTAATTAGCATGTTCATAGTGGTTGATTAGATTATGCATAATACTGTATATGAATTAAAGCAAAAATAATTAGTAACACATTTAATAAGATATAAAAAAAATTAAGTTTAAAATTATATAACAAGAAAAAAATATATTTATTTAAAAAAAAAACTCTAGCATATAACTCCAGTAAACAATTCTGTGAACAAATTAGTGTAAAGTGGAATAACTTCAGCTCAATAAAAAAAATTAAAATATTTAAAATTATTTGCTGTAAATAAATACATATAATACACACAAAAGTTGTAAGGTAAGAATACAAGTATGCAAAGTAGCATTATAATTACAAATTATTAGCAAATGGAAAATTAATTTTTTAGAATTATTATTAAAATGATTGTTTAACTTGCAGTGAAGTTAGTTACGTACTCAAATTCACATGTAAGAGGCAATTTAATTATGTGGAAAATCGACAGTATTACACAATATTCTTTGTACGTAAGTTTAATTTTTAGTTTAAAGTGACAGAAAGCCAACAGTAGCGATACACCAAGTATTACTCTCACCTTGCAGCCTCTATACCAAGCGTTGTGAAGACTTCATAGGTGTTGTTGGATGTCGTTTTGGTACCTTTAACACCTCGAGTGGCCATCACTTCCCGCAGGTTATCTCCTTCCACAAACAGCTTGTACTTTGTTTGGCCCTTGGAGTCGTCGTTGTGAATCACCGCACGATTGACAGTTGGTAGCCCCTAACCAACCAACGCACAAATGCAATGTATTTACGTTGTTCCTCAGTTATGAATAATAACCTATATTACCAAGGTAACTATAAAAATGTTACTCTACAATAGGGTTACCAACGTTTTTAGATCTGGCGTTAAAGGTTACTTCAGACAACTCGTCTCACAACATCCGACCCCAATGACATGATCAAGGAAAATTGTTATTAGGGATGGGTTGAGTATACATTTTTCCTAGATTCCAAGTTTGATTCTGAGTGTTTCCATTATTAAAATTAGCATTTGCAATGTAATACTAAAAGTGTGAAAAATATTCTTTCACATAATGATTTTTATTTTTTGAAAATTCTGAGTACAATGATATTCGTATTGAATCGTAAGTAGTTCTGTGTAAACTTCCCAGAAGTGATCACACTGGCAAGATTTTTGGATTAAAACTTCTTGGTTTACGAATAAAGTTGAGTTTTTAAAAAATTTCCATAATTCTGCTTATTAAGATTGTTTCAAATAAAAATACATAGGAAAACCTCTTTGTGATGATTGAAGGGATGTATTTTTAATGTGTTTATGCTAACTAGTCAAATCCAAATGAAAAAATGATCATGCATTCCTACATTAGCACAAACTTACACATTCATTTTTAAAATTTAAGAACACTAAAGATAATAAATTTACTTTGAATAAAAATTATTTCTTGCTGTGTTCTTTCCCCAGCTTCTAGGTTATGTTTAAAGCGTGTATCTAGGATGGTTGAACATTTTCAAGTTTTCTTTAACTTTTTATCCCTTCTTGCTAGCACTACACAATGTTTTTAATTGAAGCACTTACGTTTTTAACTGGCACCAGAAATAAAAAAAAACTTATTACTTTAGTTGGGACATGTTGAAAGGTCACCGTTTTATTTGTATAGTAAATAAAATTTTATTTGTTTTTAACTTGCCATTGCTTTTTCAGATAGATGGTTATTTGTTTACTTCAAATAAATTTGGAAAGCCTATTACGTAAATTGTTAAATTTGTGATTTGTGAATGGAACATGTCACGAAAAAAGCCGGACATAGTGAGAAGGGAGGAATTGTACACAAGTTGTAGATGTGGATGACTATGCACATATCACTGATGTAGCTGACACTGTTGTGGTGCCAAAACATGTCTGCTGGCACTAGTGTTGTGGAGAAATGGCCTGACATTTTGTTTAAAATGCTGCGTGTCCGCACAGCTTTGATTCACACAAAAAAGAGTTTGTTTCCATTTTACGTTAATAGAAACACCGAAATTCTAATGTGAAATAAATGAGATTAAAGGTGATGTGTTGGCCACAAGTGTGCGTGATTTATACAGGATGATTCACGAGGAGTTACCGCCACTCACAGGTCCTATTTCGTACATCATTTGAAGCAAAATGTCGTATAAATGTGGGTCCTAATCCCAATATTTACAGAGTAAGCCAAAACATTTGAAAAAAAAAAAAATAATAATAATAATCCTTTTAGAAGTAAATACAGTGATGTATTATCAGACCGTATTGTTGAGCATCAATTGCATCTAACAAGTTTACAAAAGATGTTCAAAAATGTTTGTGTCTACTTCCATATATTTGGCAGCAAGCTTATCAACCACACGTGTTGCTATACGTAGCTATACATGTCTCTCTTTGTTTTCTGTAGCGACATGCATGACACCCGTAAGTAGTTCCTCACGTGTTTGTGCAGTCCTTCATCCATCCCCATACGCAATAATCTAGTTGTGATAGATCTGGCGATCGAGACCAGGGGTGAGAACTACCTCGTCCTATCCATCTCTCAAGGAAATGCACATTTAAGTGTGACACACCATGAGCGCTGTCGGACACATATCCAAGCCTCAGCCTCTGGTGCTCCCCTGGTGTACCGTTACGCCGACTGCCGCCATTCATTTTGCCTCTGTACCATTCCTATTCACAAGCGAGTCAACCCCTTACTGCCTGAGAGTCCGGCAATACCCACGACACAGTGCTCCAGTCTGAGTGGGTGGAACCATCCCCTCGCTTGCCTTGCACTGGCCAGCAGGCACCAAACGTGCATGCTCGTCGCGAATCAGGGGAGATTTCCCACTCCAGGCGGCCTGCTCCAGCTACCCCACGCTCACCACGTTTCTCGAGGGTATTTATTCCTATGCACGCCCTCCAGACAGGGCAATTCGTGAACAGTTCTGACCGGAGCATCACCTGCAACTCTCACTATCTCGCCACGCTTGCTGTACTGCTTGCCTTCAGCAGTAGCAGTTAGACTTTGTGTATAACGTTACTATTATCAGAAATTGTGGTTTTCAACACACTAGGCAATAGAGTGTTGAACCAAAGTCCCCACAGAAGGGCACTCCCATTTGTCAATGTTTGGTGGCTGGTTGCTATAGTTCATTTCATATAAGAAGGCCACTTTCTGACAGTCAGTGAGTGGCAACTTAATATATTGAAAACAAATAACCTGCCATTTACAAAATCCTGTATCAGCTGATGCACGAACGAACAAAAGTTAATATTACGTTGGCTATTCTGAGAGCAGTGCCGAAGCACATCACACAAGCAGAAGATACGCGGATAAGAAAGAGTTCGTAGATTAATTAATACATTTTATTTTACGTGGTCATAAAACAGCAGTTTTTAGTTTTAGAAACGAAACTTCGTGATAAAATAGTAATGTATAGGTGTTCAAAATGAGATGCACAATAAAACGATACGTATCCAAATGTGACGAAAAAATCCAAAGTTTCCAGACTCTCAAACCAGGTGCTGCCATCTTGTGAGTTAAAAGCGCACCATCATTTGCAATATGCCCTTCCGTGCCATCTGTCATCCATATCCCGAACTACACCCAGAAACATATAATAGTTTTGTTGTTTAAAATAACGTATTCACGCGCATATACAAATAATTTTATTTTCCCGCGAGCTCTGTATAATTTTGAAAGTAACATATATTTCGTGTACCGCGTTTACGAACGACCTTACACACGTCCACCAAGTTCCGTTTACGAATGCAGCGCCAACCAAGCAGTTCACCAATTGCCGCACGGAGCAGCACCTCCTGGACGCGCTGACTCACCACATCAAAGCCTATTCTTGACACGCCTGTTGATGGCGAATGGATACATAAACGAAAAGACACGGCGATTGTCAACTGTCAAAAATGTGGCCTTCTTATATGGTACACAGTTAACTGGTAATGCCGCTCTTCTAGCGCCACTGTGGCAAGAGGAGGGAGAACCTTTCTCTGAGGCTTGAGGGGATCCAACATGCTAAGACATTACATTACGACTCTCAGGCTACAAGCTGGTCATGCCACTTACCTAAAAGCAGTAGGGTCCCTACATGAGGAACGCTGTGAACCTAAAGGGGCAGTTGAGGTCTGTAGCTGGTTGCGCCGCTCGCTCAACTTTTCACCGAGGAAGACTAGGGGAGGGTCTCTCCCCAAGCCGCTATAGGCCCGAGCGATNTGTGTGCGCACACACACGCCTGTCAACAAGTATTAGACTGAGTACATACTTGAATTCCTGTCCTTTTATACATTTATGGTTTCAATTATATTTTTTAAGTAATATACAATTTTTTTTACTTTTAACAAGCTGACTTTAAAAGCATGTTTAGCAATTATGATGGAACATGTGAATCAGCTAAAAGTTTTCAGCCTGGTGGATGACATTGTGCATGTGCTCCCAACCCCCGGGCTGAGACCAAGGACCTTCTGTACCTGCCGGTGAGCAGAAAAGACGGACTTGGTGGTGTGCTATGCTAAACATTCGCAGTGCATCTTTATAAATAGAAAAACTTGATACTTTTCCTTTTCCCAACCCTCGAGACCAAGGACATGCGACTTGTGTGTGTCGAAGCAGGTAGATGTGGCGCAAAGCTTAACTTTTGTAGTGTGTGTCCATAAACAGACAACACTTGAAGTGTTTTATATCATGTGTGTGCTGGAGGTTTATATTTACCTTCCGTCATTAGATATGAGGATGCCTGTAGCATGTTCATCAAGTTCTGCTCGCATCTTCTTTTATCAATGGCTGTGTGTACTTTCAAATCTATCAATTGAGGAAGGGATCCGCCTGGTAGGAGCATGAAGTGCATTGCAGAGGTTTGGTGGAAAACATGTGATTAAAAAACAGTTGGACATTTTGCAGCGGTATCTAGAACATGAAAAGCATTTAGGAAACATTTTGTGCCCAAAGTTTCAAGGTCTTATTTCAACTTCAAGGATTATTTTTTTGAGCATTAAACTGGCTAAAACAGGTGTTTTCAGAATCAATTTTAGTAACTAAATATTTTATTTAGAAACATTTAATAGTTGTCTCTTGACACACACCATACTTTTATGTTTAATAATATGCCATAAAAATATAGGGTTACCGTTTGATTTCACATTCAGGCGAGTCGTCAATGGAAGGACTGCATGCCAGCTAAGGGACTTGTGTAGAGACAATTAGGCAAGTGGTGAGTGAGCAAGAGTCTGCCTTACCTCGGAGCTTGCACATTTCTAGACCTCAAATACGGAAAATAGCTGCATGCAGCAAACAAGTGGCGAGCAACATGCTGGAATTTAAAAGTACTAAGGAAATCTCAAAAAATTATTTTTCAAGTACGTTTCTGATTTTTTTGGACCACGTTTAGTTGAAACTGCAGATGCCAAGATTACGAAGTTAATAAGATTTGTTTCGAAAAGCATACTTCGACATAAATAATTACTATGGTGAAAATTTTGCAAGTTTCGTCCAGACATACCTTTTACAATTTAGTGCCTATACATTCTGCAGCAAATGTTCGTCACCCACCAGTCAATAAATGCAAATAGTCAGTGGATGCAATCAGTACAGTGCCAGGCGAGTGGTATTGATCACGTGTGGAGACTGCTGATGGAGGAGCATGGCAAGTTGGCAGACCTCCGTCACCCAACCAGGCAGAGCGAGCGTGTCCACATGATGGGCATATACAGCCCACGTGACTTGTTTAATAGAATTATAATAATAAGTTTAACATTTCAATAATAAATCCTCCGATTTTTCAATATTACGTCAATGAAAATTTGACTTTGCACTCGCTAAAAGTTACACATTGCGCTGTGTTTGGGCTTGTTTTGCCGACAAGGGGAGGTGCAATACAGCTTTCTATGGTATAATTTTTTTTGGAAGACATCTGCCTATTGAAATAAATTTATACTTAATTAAAACATCTTGTCATTTTCGTGCCATGTAGTGGTCAGGGGTTGGGTCAAAATCAGTCCAAAATTTCCAAATCCCTTTCAGTCTATCTCTTACTAACGACCATATTCCCAGAAACCGAGAGGGGTCATATCAGCAGGTTTCTACTGTAACCACATTTACTTCTATCATCTTTAATTACCTTGATGACAACCTTGGGTACACTCTCCTTCAAGGCCTGAAGAGCATAGTTGATGCTGGCATGTGCAAGACTTGGCTTCACTGTAATGATGGAGTCACTCACAACTGCCACATGATTTGGTTTGATCTTCAGGCGAGATGTGCATATACTAAACAAATAAAATTACATTTCCCAGTAACAAACTTCCATTTAATCAGTTTGTACATAAAAATAGTTTTGTGCACATTAACGATTACTTAAGCACTCAAATGTGAAACACTCCTGCCTAAACATACCTATGCAATGTAGTCAAAGTAAACACATTAAAAATATCTTTACATACCTGTAACGAATCGACTCTGCATCAACTTCCAATTTCAGCAAACGAATGCGTTCAATATCCAGTTTCAACAGGAGGAAGCTATCATCAGGAAGATACACTTCTTCAATGTATTCACAAACCTGTAGAAAAAGTACAAGAGAATAGTGGAATGGTTAATTAAATTAGCCATTTGTAACAATCTGAGTCACATTACATAAACACTAAGAGACCATGTCCATAGCTTAAATCAGTTTTTGAATCCTCACTCATTTTCATAATTTTTGGTATCCACTGGGGATGGGATCTTCGATGCAGCGATACCTCGATATTTTATAGTATCAAGTATCGCTTGAGAATATTAAAAAGTATTGAATTTTAACTTTAACATTGTGCTAATGGTATTTACTATACACGTTTTTTTCATAATGCACAAAATNTTGAGAATATTAAAAAGTATTGAATTTTAACTTTAACATTGTGCTAATGGTATTTACTATACACGTTTTTTTCATAATGCACAAAATCACAAAATTGCCATATTTACATACTTGCATATCACATATAATTACCACCACATACAGTTGCAAAATAATTTTTAAATACAGAATAGTGGAATCCCGACTACGAGTCATTTGTAACTCCAGCAGCTTCATAACACGTGGAACAGGCGGGAGGGGAAGAACCAATGCTGAAAGTACCATGACGAGTTATAGCTCCCCTCCCTCAAGAAAAAACTAAAGTGCAAAGTGTGATGTGGTAATTGCTAGGCAACAATTTCCCCTCTCGCCAGACGTGTAAGAGGAGGAAGCAACATTGAGCCTGGCCGTGACGGACTTCAGCCGAGCCTACCCGAGGGTAGCCGACATCCGCTGACAGAGAGAGTGTGAGCAAAGATGCTGCTATTGTTGCTAGGCAGCCACTTCCCATTTCACCAAGTGTGTAAGGGGAGGAAACGAGGCAATACCTTGCATCAAACGATAAGACTGGATGGAAAGAAAAAAACAATAGCATTGGTTGCCGTGCTTGTCACTCAATTCACTCTCAGTTATCTGATGTTTTAGTAAATGAACATTGAAGTAATTTCTTTGAAGTCACAAAATAAAATTAAAAAAACTGCAAAATCGCAAAATATGTGTACCGAACTTTCATTTTCCCCAAAATTTGATTACAGCCTCTATAGAATCGAAAGAGACTGTGTCGCTGGTTTATCATCAAGGACGTTTGAGTTACAGGCTGTCCGACGTTTGTTTCAAGAGTAATGTGGGGTTTTTCAATATTTTCATTATGTGTTCACAATACTGTATAGTAAAATGAGCAATTTTCTTGGCCAAGTTATTTTGTGTTGATGTACTTATGGTTAGTATTATTTAAATTCTGAAATGCAGTGTAAAATTTGTAGTCAAGTAATTTTGTTTTTATGTGCTTTTGCTTAGGCAGTCTTCTAGATTTAAAACATTGGAAGACCGTGTAGAAACAGCAACTAGTCAACTTGTTTTGGTACTTTCAAGGTTATTTTCTTAAAACATTGAAATATTAAAAGTCAGGTAAAATTTGCACATGTGTCGTTTTGTGTTCATGTGCTTTATGGCTAGTCTTATTAAAACATTTAAATGTTACAAGGTAGTAAAAATTTGTACCAAAGTCTAGTTATTTTGTGTTCATGCAAGTAAATTTGCAAGGCACTGCGAAATTTGCAGCTAAGTCAAATTGTTCTGAAACATCCTAAGGCCGAGTAAAATTTGTATCCTAGTCAAGAAGTTCTCTCTTTACACGATAGATTACCTGAGAACATAAATTTTAATTTGGTATCGAGAAAAGTATCCGTAGCGAGAATCGCGATAAAGTTTTGGTGTCGATACTGGTATCGAGTATTGAGAAAATGAAGTAACAACAAAACCCTAGTATCCACCACCAATTTATTAAAAATTCTGGCACGCAGCAAACAACGTATATTATGTTGAGTATATTAGTACATACTGTTTAAATAATTTTGGTGTGCCTATAAATTATTTTCATCTTTACTTTCTTTATGCTTAAAAGTAACTTTATTTTGTATATTATTCACTACCCCCTGCACCTGCAGTAAACAAATCACATGGATTACAATTTAATGTTAGAAGATACTAAACCGACAAAACACAGACAGAGTCTACGACAAAAAAAAAGGTATCTCAGAACTATCAAAATTTCTCTGTTTATCCATTCTTCCCCAAGTCCTGTTCCTGCAGACTTACAATAATTGCATAAACACCAAAAAAAAAGTCGTACAAGTCTAAAAATCACATGCTAGTAAAATTTTTTTAATTCATTTCACAGGCATTTCTCTTGTTTTACCTCTCCAAGGGATGTCTTTTCGATGCGGCCTTTCACTCTACGTGCAAACTCTGCATCTGTATCATTTTCCAAATGAGCTGTGATAATCGGAGTGCTGATTTGCTTGCTAGCATTGATTATCTCTTTGATCCTGCACAAAACATATGAAAGGCCTGTTACAGAGAATGCATTCGAAAATATTTTACTTTGCTCTAGTACATTTCGTTATTATCATGCTTGTTTATAGAGTGACTAAAGTTTAAAATACATTATCAACAAAGTTTCAATACCTTCCTACAATTTTCTGTGAGACATAAAGGTATGGTATGTTACATATTACACAATAGGAAATTCACAATGGACAAGTAATGAGCATCTGACTCAAAAGAACTGTGTATTGAAAGGGCTTTATTCTGCAAAGTGCATGTGACAATTACCAATAAGGTTAATCACGCTGGTTTTTATGTGCTTCTTTCATAACAAACTCTATTGTAGCCATGAACAAATTACCATTTTTCCAAAGCTATTTCTTGAGATAACCCCATTTGATCAATACGGGATGAATAAACATTTAGATGTAGGCAATGTGAAGAATGTTACTATGGACCACACAAATTCTCATTTTTTAAAACAAACTGTAGTTAGTTGTTTGAAAGATACTTCCAGGTACAATGTCACACAAAAACTAAAAATCATTATATGAACAAGGTATGTACTCATTTACGTACAGTACGTATATTCACTAGTATGACTAGTATACCACAAAAATAAGGGGTTACTGAAAGCAATTGTCACATAATATTTCCTTCGAAACTGCAAATATAATAAAAGAACTAATTTCAAACATGTTATGTTTACTTTTGCATGAATTTATCCTGCCATAGGTATGTGCCCACTTCACCTAAATCCACACTCGTAGGATCTAGATATATAATTTTACAGATAAATGATTAATACATAACTCACATTATGGAAGCTGAGTATACACACATCAGTAAGCTTGAGATTTTCACCAACAGCACAAAAATTTTTTTGTAAAGCAGCACAGATTATTATTTTCTTAATGTAATTTTAAATAACATTTGCTTTTAATTCTTAAGACAGGAACATACCTGGGTACTCCTTGGGTGATGTTCATGGATGCAACACCTGCAAAATGGAAAGTCTTCAAGGTCATCTGAGTTCCAGGCTCTCCTATACTCTGAGCAGATAAAGCTCCAACAGCCGTTCCTTTCCAAAAAAAAACACAACAAAACAAGGTGACCATCTAATCAACATCATCTAACAGTAAAATAGTAAATAACTATAACAATGAAGCTACAAATAACCAAGCTTGCTTCACCTCTGTAAAAACCAACTTGTGCATTGACTAGTTCTAATGTAATCCCTCCAATTAAATACAAACTGGTTTATGTGTTTATCGAGTTAAAGATTTTATATTACAGTGTATTTACAGAACAACTTAAAGGAAAATCTAAGAGTTCATTCCCCATGGTATTTCACGTGATACTCCTAATCACATATTATGCTTAAATTTTT
>NQII01000336.1:549310-571334 GCA_002778355.1 Clitarchus hookeri | reverse complement strand
TCAGCCCCCCCCCCCCTTAACACTCACTACCACACTGGTAGTGACACACGAGTCTCTTCTGGACAACAGCATTAGAGTTAGTTAGGGTCAGTTAGTATTATAGCTACCTAGCCGCATCTGCTCTTGTCTAGTTTAGACCCAGGTCCCCTTCACCTGGTATTTCCGTAGTTTACTTCTGTTACAGTTCATTGTTAGTTAGGAGTTAGTACGGGCCACCATGTCTATTCCTTACAGGAATAAACACGTGATCTTACCTAACATCTGAGTATTCATTTCTAGGGTGACGGTGACTTTAATACCAAGTAGACATCGGCCCACCAAGGAAAAGTAGGAGACAGCGTCATTGCAACTCTCTTCGCCGAACCTAGAGTAAGACTGCGGGCTCCCTTAACCGGGTGCACGTACGTCTCAAAACACACACATTAGACGGCCAACCATACTGTGGATCAGGTACAGCACGGTACCTGGTGCGCACGTACGGTAGAGCCACAACCATCAGAAACTCACTCCACGAGGCGGCTAGTCAGCCAGTCCAGCCGATTCACTCCATCCACTTATTTTCGCCAGAAAGAGTGATAAGACTGGTCCTGGAGGTCTGAACCCTTTTGGACCACACCCATATCACAGTCAGACATCCAGAGTAACCCACAGCTCCAACCACCACATTTAACTTTGCAGGTTGGTGTAATCGGGTCCGACTTTGGTTGGCTTGGCCTCGACTGGCTTTACACCTAGCTAGGGATCTTCGTCGACTGCTCTTCCTTAGCGTGGCAGATCTTAGTTCCTACCTCTATGCCATACACCCATAGGAGTGGTGCAAAGTGGAGAGGGAAAAGGGCAGCTACTGCCTCTGAGCCTAGCGTGAACTGCAACCCAGTGCCAACTGCCCTCTGCAGTCTAACCCCACAGGAAGGAGCTCAAGCCGCCCGCCAACTGGTGAGGTGTCACCTCCCAGTTCCCTCCACCTTCCTCTTTCAGCCACCCCACAAGACCGTCGGTGAGCTGCATCCTATCATCGAGAGATTTCGCCAAGGACTTCCAGTACCGCTAGGAATCTACAACCCTTGGTTCAGACCCAGCAGGACCAGCAGCCCTCATCAGGCTCCAACCAGCACCGCCAGCCGCAACACCACATTCGCCCAATAACTGGGCACGAGTTCCAGCCGGCAACAGCGACCAAGTCAGGGGCTACCCCAGGCCACGCCCAATACAGGTATATCAGTGGCTGTGTGTAAACCAGTGATGTGAAGGACCGTAAAGCCTACACCAGACTTTGTGCAGTGCCGTCAAGCCCCAGCTTATATACCGGTCTGGGACAGGTTAGCAGCCAGTAAAGTCAAACCAGTTATATTGCCAGTGTCTCCGACAGACACATCAAAACCTTGCCCGACCGTGACGTCCTCGTCAGTCACCCGACGTCATGCATCACATGCATATGACATACACTATGCAATGTACAAATTTCTCCTATAACTGTATAGTTACAAGAACATACCAGTAATTTATGTTGAGAATGGAGAAAAATGAGAGATTTTATTTTTAACAATATATTGTTTCTGTAAAAGTAACCCTTAACTTCTGTACATAGCATTGCTCAATTCTACAAGCATTTTCACTGAACCGTAATGCAGAGAGTTATGACAGAAGTTGCCCCTTGTCAAAACCTACAAATATAGACAAAACAATCGCTAAATCACAAATTTTCCTCACCAAAATTATGCCTATATACATGATTTCTAAGGTTTCAATAATGGAAAACCTGTCAAAAACATTAATACTGGGCTACTTATAATAAACATTAGAGTTTGTGAAATCATCTTACAAACTGGAACTTTTATTTACTTTGAAAACTGATATTAAAGAACAGTATTTGCCCAATTCATTTTCAACACTGAAATCTGTAAAAATGTTAAGATTCAGCCAAGACTGGTAGTACGTACTACTATAACCCTAAAACAAATGATTTTTACAAATTCTATTACAAACTGTTTAAAAACAATACATACAAATATTTTGATTGTTTCAACAATTATGGACATACACCATACCAAACATTTTGTCTGTGTCTTAGAAAACGCACAAGGTAAAATAAAACAACTTAGATTAAAAAACAAAAATAAAATTAATAGGAATGAACAAGCCTGAGTTAGCTTTTGCTGACAAATATGTACCACACATATATTTCCAAGAAGGGATTAAGTCAGAAAACAAAACATAGAACCACACTACGAAAATGTAACATAATTCTGAGCAGGAATGTAGTCAGATGACAGATTTTTGGATGTGCAAATTGTGCTGGTTGGTGGGGATCTCCCATTTCCCCCACCCTTGCATTCCGGCGCTGCTCCATATCCACCTTGTTTCACCGTCACCGGCTCTCAGGACCTTCTAGGTAACAGCCACCCAAGCCCCTCCCCTCCATACCGTTCCATACTTCCTCAAAAAGAGTGCTGACAGTTTGCCCATGCAACACTGTATCAGTTTTGTTGTTACAACTACATACTAACAAGAAAACTCACAGAAATAGTATATGTTGCAAGAACAAACCCACCTACCCTGCATCCAGGAGATCGTGCTTGGCTTTCAGCAGTCCTTGTCCTGGAGTGACATCGCCAATACCAATCGAGAAGCCCCTGTTCATGAGGAAGTACGAGGTAAGTCGTGCCAACCGCCACATAGCTTTCGTGGTCACGTCTTCTCCCCAATCGCACAGCAACTCGTAGAAGATGTTACTTTTGGAGCCCGAACCGAGTGTTGACTTGTCCATCGACCCAGCCAGCAGCTCTGAATTGTGAATGACTACATCTGGTACAACCAAACAAAAAAAATACCATTTATATTTTACATATATATGAAGATGAATTATTAAGTAAGGTTATGTTACAGTTTACATGTGTAATAAAAACACAAATGGTATTTACAATGTTCAAAGGCACACTACTTATTTCTACTTTTCTAATTACAGTATTTATCCAAATGACAATGTTTTACTACAAATTTTTGTTTCATAAAAGTATGGCAGTTCTCTGCTTTCACACATTGTGTGTTACTGAAAATGTATATGACAGTTGAATGTATGAAAGGTGAATCATGCATGTAAAAAAAAGGGGTTACATTCTCAGAGTGCCAAGAAAATTTTTAAAATCTATATTTCTGGTAGAAAGACAATATATTTAATTAATAAGCATAAAAAGCATAATTTTTAACAAAGATCTCACTAACAATCACAAATAAATTGACGCCTATATACTCTCAATGTGACGAAAATGAAAATGTACAGGCTGGGCACTGAGAGTTATGCTATCCTTTTTATGGCCCACTCGGTGATTGGGCATTTAGGAAAGTAGCTGTGGGAACACAGCTAGGCACTTCCAAGGATGTTACGTTAAATCTCGGAGGGTAAAACAAAAGAAAAACAGATTATTACTATTTAAAGGATTCAGTAGGTGTCCTGGAGGCACAGGCATGATCGTAATTATTGTTTAAATTTACGTAGCAGCGTGAGGTAGGACAGATCTAGCATGGTCCGTCTAGGAAGGAAACTGCTCTTCCTGGGGACGGTGCCTTAGGGTAGACCCCTGCCAGAGTCCTATCGCTTGTTCGACGCAGGAGCGTGTGCCTCACGAGGGACAGTACTCAGGCCTATAGCGGCTTGTGGAGAGGGTCCCCTGACTGATTCCCCTAGGTGAGAAGTTGAGTGAGCAGCGCTACCTGCGACTGACCTCAACTGCCCCTCTGGGTTCACAGTGTTCCCCACGTAAGGACTCCACGGCTCCCAAGTAAGCGGCATTACCAACTTGTAGCCTGAGAGTCGTAATTCCCTAAACGTGTTTGTTCTCCTCAAGCCTCAGGAGCCTCAGGGAAAGGTTCTCTCTCCCCTTGCCTCAGTGGCGCTAGAAGGGCGGCACTATGAGCCAGCAACCAGCTAACCGAACTTTGACTAGAGGTGGGAGCGCCCTTTCAGTGGGGACTTTTGTTCGGCACTCTATTGTGGTGATTGAGCGTGCACATAGAAGTATATAATTGGATTTGCACACAGAAGGCAAAGCGGGAAACGAGAGGGCAAAGCAAAAGAGAATGATTGGACCAAAAAGAGGTTTACTTGGTAGATATACGTTTTATTCCGTCCGTAGGAAGTTACAATACATATATCCCCAACCTGTGTCCGCTAACGTCTGATGGATGAAGGACCAAGTTTACCAAGCTGTTTGCCTCAGGGCGACAACAAGATAACGGTAGAAGTGAGTACGAGAAAGACCCTGGTAAAATAAAGTCTCATACTCACCTTGCTTCACCCTCATCAGCTCTCAAGACCTCGATGTTAAGAGCCATCCTCATGTGGTCAAATAAAGGCCTGAGAAGTGTGGGTGAGAATGAGAAGGGAAGGGATATAGACTGGAGTGACATTTTTGTACATCTCTGCTGGCTAACACCGGACATGCCGTTGATAGCTTTGATGTAATGAATTCAAGTGGGTTGCATGTGACAGTGAAAATACGACCAATGTGCTCTGAATGCTACAATATGCATGTGACAGTATGAAACTAGACATACCAATTATTTAGGAAGGCCAACTGGAACCTATCTCCCCTCTTTATGCCTACGCAATAACTACACCCTGGCATTTACAGACGGCTGTACGAGGCATTTCCCTTCCCAGATGTCCTGATACCGACCCAATATATCTCTGGATGTGTGATGGAACAGCTGTTCCCAGCTTTTCTTACATTAATAAATATCCTGCACCAACTTGTCCCGTTTCTGTTGTGACTCCGAATGTCTGAACTCTCTCTACTAACTTTGGACAGGTCAAGAACTTTGAAACCATGAAATTTTAGTAAGAGTCTCTGAGACCAACAAGATTCTGGAAGGAAAAGGGTATATTCTTTGAAAGTGAGAAAATGTCTGTTTAATCCTGTTTGAGTATGTAAATGAAAACCGTTTAAAGTAACTGTGTACACAGTAAATATAAATAAGCAAAAAAATTAATTGAAAAAAAAAAAACAGTAAACAACATGTAAAACTGGTAGAGTAAAATGACACAACTTACATGAATCATTGACGCACAATTCCTCATTTTTCGAGTATGCTCTGCCCTTGGTGCGGAGGTTTGCCTTTACAGGACACTTCTTATTGGGTCGAAGAATCAGACCAAAGACCTGCTTACCAGTCCAGAGTGCCATGGGCTGCAAAGCAAATAATAAATACCGCTGTAACTAAGCACAGTACAAACATGTCCGAATTGAGTCATACATATTATGGTATAAACAACAGCCAACATTTTACACATCATTTTAAAATGTACAATAAATATGGCCTCCAAGAATAAAACATTATACGTGATGCATTATATCACAAGCATCTCAGCTGCATTGGAATAAAGAAATACTAAACCCTCTATGACGACATAACATTAGCAACCCTCACAAACCAGACATTTTCAAGTCCACTCTTACAAAAGTGGCAAAAAAAAGTGAAGCATTTTCTTGTAACTGATTCAATACAGGCACTACTACCAGTGTCACTCGCATCATATGGTAATGCTTACTTGGTTGTAGCTTGTACGCTTAAGCATACGCGAATCAAGTGACACTGTCAAATTGTTCTATAATACCATATATTTTACTGTTATGGTCATTAGTTTTAACGTAACTACTGTTCCTTTTCCACTACCATATTTAATATGTCTAATTCAGTTAATGCTTATTAGTATAAAAAGACTTAAAGTGTAACATGTAGTACGCACATTATCATGGTCATGAGTGTCATCTGTGATAAAAGTTTTACATCTATAACTTTAGTGGCTGTACAGGAGAGGATGTGGATGGAAAGTGGGGTGGATGAATGTTGAGTTGGTACAGCGGGCATGGTGGGAAGGGGAGGGAGAGGTGAAGTACCGGAAATTCCTATCACAGAGCACGCAAATATACAGAAGTGAAGTGGCACTTCCTTCAATGTAAGCGAACACATTCGTTCACTGGACGTGAGACTCGAGGAACATATATTGTGTCTCATTGACCAAGCTGCAAGTATGTTACCAGGTAATGAATGGCGAAAACACAAACTCCTTTCGTCACACAAGACTACAGAGTTTCACTACGGAAATTAAATATTTAATGAAAATTAGTGATTTAACACATTTTTAAAAGCAATTGAATAACTGATTGGGTTCTGCGATATTGTACAATCAATTACACTGGTAATTAAAAACAAATATTCTAAAAATCTGATGATTATAATGTTTCTGAAATAAAAAATATTACTTTAATAAATTTTGTAATGAATAAAAACTTAAAGATTTATGGGTTATGGTATACAATACATTCTATTTTCCTGGTATAGTCTATTTCATATAAGAATTCCTTTTTTTGGCAGATTGTGTAGAAGCAGTGACCTGTAAAAAAGACATGCTACGTATCCTTCCATCGCCACATGGTTTCCACCTGACTATCAAAACATGATTCACCTGTAATGACGGACGTCGATTAGACACAGGCGAGATCAGGCAGTTTGCAGTTTTTACATGCAACGAGGCTATTTATAAATTAACGCTGGTACTGGGTAGGCATAAATGACAATATATCACATTAACATAAATATTATTTGCCGCAAAAATGATTCCATCGCAAAACGATGCGTGGTTTTAATAAATAAATAACCTTTCTTTTCGCTTTGTTGCTGAATTGGGAGGGGACACGAAACACAAAATGCAAAATGGCGAGCCGGTCACAAAAGTTTGATGATTACAAACTGAATCGAAATTATTAGCAAGCAGAATTGCTGCACACTGAACTATGCTACGTTAAAAATATACATAGAGCTCGCGGAAAATATAAATTTCTGGGAATTTGTTTGTATATTTGTATTTTACACATGAAACACGAGTCATTTCACGAGTCATTTCACCTACTCTGAAGTTGTATCGCAAAAGTTATTTAACCACATCTGTTTAAAAGTAAATTTTTCATCTTGTACAAGTTCAAAATGACTCTGGTTTGAAATATATTTCTTCAAATTGATGTAGAAATATTTGCAGAATACTTTCTGACATATCTGCAGCCTCTTTAATTAATATGAAGCATTCAATGTGGTGACTTTAGCAATAAAGCCGTAGTTACAAAAGAAACTAAACTACCACAAACGGTTTAAGTTCCATTTCATTTGAAATGCCTACATGTTATTCTAAAACGAAGTTTAGTTTGTGACACAAACAACAGCTGTTTCGTAACGACATTAATTAAAATACAAATATATTTTGTCTAAGGACTTTTTCCTGCCCGTGTATTTTGCCGAAGTCTGTTGTACGAAGGCAGAGCTGTCAGAACAGCCAATATGAAATTCTCTTTTAATCGTTCACGCATCAGTTAATACAGGATTTTGTATGTGGAATGATGTTAATTTCATTTTTGACATGTTGCCACACACTGGCAGTCTAATAAAGGAATTCTTATATGAAAAAAATTACAAAAATTATTTCTAATATTGGATGAATTAAATTTTGTTTTATAAAATACAGATTTAATAAATTTTTTTAAAGTATAGTATTAAAAAAATTGGATTTTATAATTGGTTTCATAGTATTGAGCAGTATGTTTTACTAGTAATTAAAAATAAGACTTTTCAAAATCAAACAGGTTTTCTGTTTTTAAATAAAAATATGGATTTAATATGATTTTAAAAGCATAGTATTAGAAATTGAATATACAATTCAAACACAATTTATTGTTAGTTTGATTTTACCAGTAATTAAAAAAACAAATGTCTACAATTTAACTATGTTTGTGCTTTTTAATAAAAATATCTATTTAATAAATATTTACAAGCATAGTACTAAAAATATGATGACTTTTCTTCGTATACGTGATTTAAACCTTCAGACTACTATGTGTCTTGATAGCTCAGTTGGCTAAGGCACATGTCTGCTAACCCAAAGTTTGGCAGTTCAAAGCTCCTTGCACTAAAATACACATGATGATAGAGGCAAACATCAAATGTATGGCAATAAAACTTAAACTTCAAGGGTGAAAAAATAAATACACACACTAGCGCTACCTAGTAGTGGACATCGGAAACAAAGATGGCTGCCTACACTGGCACACTATCTAGTAAGAATATTGGAAACTAAGTTAACTTCCTACACTTGGCAGGGGTCATTGGAAACAAAGCATGCGGACAAAAACAACATCACAAGGGGAAATACACAAGATGGGGGGTAGAGCAGTGACACTTTAGCAAACACTAGAAACAAAAAAAAATCCATGATGCGGAAACCTTTGAAAAACTACCTCATGTATGACATATTTGGTTGTTTCCTTAATATGTTTCGAACGACAACCGACAGAGGGATATGTCATGCCGGCTAACTATTGGACGTATCTGCACTCAAAAACCGAGCTTTGTGGACACTTAATAATAATGACAGAACTTGTAAAGGCACAATAATTTTTGATAAAGGAGGTGAGAATGAGGAAGGAACAAAAAGTCGCGCGGATAGACAATCACTGTCCAACACATTTAGGATTGTTATAATTTCTCGCAGCAACCCATTTTCCATTCTGTGCTGTACTTAATTACTTAACTTTAACCTGACAGTGTAGTAGCACTTTTTTCTGCCCATTACTATCCTTTGTATATCACTGTATCGCACTTATGCAATAAAAAGTTGATGAACAGTGCAGTAACAGTGTGGCTACGGCATCTTGTTAAGCAAATGTCACTGGTTGCCTTCTTTTTTTCTGTGCGTGATATAAGGCTTGCAGTGACAGCCAAACAAAGCACTCACGTCCACCTCTAACCCACCCCTCCTATTCTTAGTGCCTTCATGGCCCGACGGAAATGTCAATCACACCACACCGCCCCTCCCTTCAGGCCATGGTCAATACATTTTGCTTCTCACAGGTGCACAGGCACACGCACACCCAGATGCGCTCGCTCTCATACACACACACAGACACAAAACTGATTTTCAACACGTTCCCACAGCTAGGATACTACAAAATAAACTGGCAGAGAAGTAAACAAGCAGCTCCAATTCCAAAAGGGTGCTGGTTGAAGAAAAAGGGTGAAACTGGCACGAGGGGATGGGGGAAGAAGGCGAGAACGACACACATGACAGACAAACGCTGCTTTCTACCCCTGGTCCTCTTCCCAATCTCAAGCCACAGGCATGGAATATTAATTGCTTTATGCTGCCCACAAAAAAAAAGTGGGATGGTGACGGCATTGTGAGCTACGACCACCGCAAAATAAATTATTGCTACAGCGAATTACCCCTTCCTGGGCACACTGTGTTTTCTCAATGCTGTTGATGGACATGTTAAAGCTCACAAGGAAAAGAGTGAAATACGATTTAGCATGTCTTACAGCAAAATTTGCCACGTGTAACCATCGTTCACGTAAAGATGATTAAAATCACAACAGCTGATAATTACAGACGCAACTGAGAAAAACATTTTTTTTTTTTGGCTGTCCCTCATAAGTTAATGTACACAAGGAAGACTGAACCATTTGAATGATACAGCCCCTAAATCCGATCTTAATGTGTAATTGTAGGCACTTTTATTTTCCAGGATATCAGCAGCCTTTATGTGTCATGTTTCCCATATCTCTCTCTTTCTCATTTACTACTTCCCTCTTTTAAGCTGCTCCCACTATAAATACTTTTGTGCCCCACCACCGCTTCCGTCATGATTTCACTTTTTTTCTTCTAAATGATGCAACTCCGCAACAGGACAACAGCCAAGCAAGGTCGAGAGGCGGGAGAGAGTAGGCAACTTGGAAATGAAGAAGGAAAAAAAGGTGCTATTCATTCCTTTCTTTTGTGTTCACCAGAGAAGAAAAGTGATTAAAAAATTATCGCTGTTGTGATAATTTTTACAACTTGAGGCAGTTATACTGTGCCTCAAGTGTTTTATACTCATTTGTGTTTAGCAGGAGTATAAGTCATTTTTGGTTAAATTAAACTTGCAATAATGTTATATCTATAAATTATTATATTTAATTTACATGTAATTAATATGAATAAAGAGAGAAAAATGTGTGTATTGGGAATGCCTAGTAATAAATAGTTGTCATGCAAAAAATATTGTCGCGTGCTAAATTATTACATAAATATTAAACTGAGTGCATAAAAATGGGGCACGTTGTCCCTTTGGTGTAATCTTCTGGACTTAGCCTTAATTTCATGATGCGGAGAGATAGCCAAGAAGTAGATCTTTAGCAGGCCTTCAGAAAAGTTGGAAGTAACCATGTTTGGACTGTACCTTTCTGATAACTGGTGGAGGCAAGTCCAGGTGCATTACCACATCGTCGCCAGCTAGCAAGCACGATGCGAGTTGACACACCTGCCCTCTGTTGAGGAAGGTGTCCTTCTGTGTTAGCAAGTAAGCCCCGGTGATGAAGTCCTGTGTCGCTGCTATCAGCAGCTCTCCGTTACGTGGAGTCACGAGGTTGGACTTGTTCTGCAAATACATCAATACTTGACATGTAACATTAGTTAAACATTTGTACAGAAAAAATAGCTAATAAATAGAAGTTATAGCTGCTTCAGTTCCAGCAAATTTGGTTCACCCGCCAAGATCCACAGCACCGCTGTGAGGCATGTCTATGCCCACATTGGACAAATTTTGACACCAGGATAATATTAACATGAGCGATAGCAAGCTGCCACTGATATCAAAAAATTACCAACATTGAAACTCTGGGATTGAAACACCAACAAGGATTTGTCAAAATAGGCTTAAAATATTGTCTTTATTTCACTATTTTTCCATCAATATAAAAAGATGTACAATAAATCCACCAATTAAGATTAGCCACATCAGTGAACTCCTCGTTTCTGAACATTGTTAGTCTAACATGCAATAAAAGGCTTGTTACAAAATACTCCGGTTGCTAAAGCATTCCAAAAAATTTTCAGTTTAGATATGCAATGTCAATGCAAGGGACCAAATGTTATTGAAAGAAACTTACCATCAAACAAAACCTTCAAAAATCAAAATTTGTACATGTTACCTCTTGGTGCAAAACCATGAAATTTTGCATTCCACAAAACAGGAAATACCCATGAAATCTGTAAACTTATTCGTGGAGTTTTAAGTGAATTGTAGATGGAAGACCAGTTTTATTAAGCAGAATAACATGTCACTTCAATGAAACAGATCATTATGTCAAGGAATTGCCAAAGAGTTTAATGGTGATTACATTAACAAAATGAAATGCTGGGATGAAAACATCCTTTCACTAATGGGAAAAGCCCACCTGACATTAAGCAATTCCATGTGTCGGAACTATGGATGAAAAGAGGTTGTCAAGTGTACCAGTAAGCAAAGGGCAAAGAACACAGCTTACTCTGATCCTTGCTATCACTGCAAATTATTACAGAAAGTTACTGCCAAACTTTGTTTTTACGTATAAAACAATGCTGAAAGTGAATATTCAGAATTCACGTCAGAATCTTAAAGACAGCCTGGATAGCTGCAAAGTTAGTAAATGACAGGATCTGCAGTGTGTAAAGAAACAAGACTGGTATGCAGTTCATACACCTAGATCTACTTGTGCTGAATAATTTTCGCAGAACTTTCACAGAAAATAACACACAAAAATTAAAACTAATTCAGCAAAAATTCCTTGCAGCCAAAAAATACGCAGTACAACCTCTTAATGTATCCTTGAACAAAATTTTCAAGAATAATGTGTAATGATGGAGGAAATACTGTTTTAATGGGAACATTTAGTTAATTTTCTTTTTGTTTTGCAAGGAAATGCAATTGCTTTTCATTATTTCAAATGTTTTGGCCTTTCCTAAAGTTGTAGTTGAGGTCGCATCAGCAATTAGAGATATAGGCCATTATAATGTTCAAAATGTTCTGTCCTATTGAGCATGTTTTGGAAATTCAGTTGTTTAACTTTAGCGAAGTTTGTCTCGCATGGAAAATTGGTTGCAACAGGGTTCACACCAGTGTCCAAAGGGATTCTGTACCATACGATACCTTTATTTGGTTAGGTTTTTGGTGCAGTGATGTAAGGGGTGGGTTAGAGCGCAGTGGCTATAAGAACCAAGAGCGCTCACTCCCACTTCCCATTTGCAACTTGGACCAGCACAAGGCAGTTCGGCTGCCTGTCCACTAAGCGTGACAGTGACGGGTATGTTATTAATTAAGTAATGAACTCTGCGACGCTGTTCTTGCAATTTGCCTGGCTTGTATCACAAACTGTTTGTGTGTCTGCTTTTTGAAGCGTGTGAACTGCATTGATTTGAATAAATCTCCAAGGAAATTATACAACATTAGTTTTTTTGTTTCCTTTTTATTACGGCGACTTTATTTAAGTATCATGCTTCTGCCAAGTGAGTGAACCGAGTTATGATTTCAAGTAATCGATTTTGGCAACTGCAACATTACAAATGTTTGCAAGCTGTAATTAAACTTATTGGCTAAAGGAAAATACCACTTAGCTCCTGCTGATGAATTCTGGAGAGAATCACAGGAAGTTGTGAAAGATATGGGCAAAGAACACAATTTTTTTCCAATATTTTAAGAAAAATGGGATTTCAAAATCCTCAGATGGAAGTAAAGACAATGTAAGTGCGGGAGGATGGGAGTTCAGATGACCACAACAGCAAAGACTGGAATGCAGTTATAAATTTAAAAAGAGTAACAATTAATAATGCTTTATAGCATGTTAAGTGGTCAGAAATATTAATTCTTTTTCCACTAGCCATCTGCCTTAAAACTGCACAGAGCTAGCATCACTTATTTGTAGAGATGAGAAAGTTTCATTATCAAGAATTAAGTGCTATACAATGCTAAAACTTACTTTTTCTTACTAAAACTTCTAAAAATTACATTTTGTTGTGATAAAAGCCTTTTATGTTGCATAAACTCATTATACTAGCACTGTGACATGCTTCTATAATACATACCTTTTGTGAATAGTATAGCAAATAACTAATCAATTTTTTAGCAGTTTAATTTAACAAAATCTTTTATTTACTACCTCCACATAATTTTCTCACTTTTACAAAGTGTGTGAATGTGAATACATATGCAAAATCTCTTATATGCTAAAACTGTGTGAAGTAAATAACAAATACTTCACTAGCTAACAGTGCGTGTACTGCTACAAACTAGACAACTACGAACATTTCAACAAGAAAATATGCAAATCAAATTTAAATATATGAAGAATGTGTTACAAGTTTGAAGATAAAGAAAATACCAAGTTTTGTGTATAATATAAGTACACAAAGATACTACTATTAATTACAAAAATTATTTTAAAAATATTATTTTGGTTTTTTTAAATTGATGTACATACCGTATTTAGTATTTGAGGACTTGTAGCCTTCAAGCAATATACTTCTTTTAACAACTTGCATGCAACTCAATACCTGACAAGATCTACAATTAAATAATTATTGTATTTACAAGTATTAGAGAAATTCTCAATTTTAGTTTTGGTATAACAGTATGCCTAGTATAAAGTCTTTAAGGAAAAAAAAAACTATAAATTTACCCCCATAAGAACAAGGGCCTCCGCTCTAGCTTCTTCTGTTTGAGGAAGGTGTAGATTCATCTCATCTCCATCAAAATCAGCATTATATGGAGTACAGACACATTCGTTAAACCTGTACACAAAGATATTTTAATCAGTATTAATTATTTTCTTGCAAAAAATGCTTTGCACTTAAGCCAGTTAACCATGGACTGGAAGCTTTGACGTATCACTGCACCAATGTAAATGATCTTGTTACCCATTCACCCAAGATGCTTGATGTTAGAACACTTCTACTGCAGCGGCAGGTTGTATTAACAATCAATTACTTACTTAAAATGCTTCTTCGTTTATAACCTGAACTAAAGGTCAGATTTAGAAAGCAATGTTTGTTTGGATCATGTTTATATACAATAGAACAAAAATTGCATCTTATCAATGGTGACAGAATCTGCTAATGTCACGCCAAACTGTTTGACAGTGCGGTACACAAACTTTTAAAATGTTTCCACGCAAGGCTAGATGGCCAGGGATTTCGGATGGCCCAAGCATGAGAAAGGTCTGACAAGTTCGGACAATGGGGAACGCGCACTATCAGAAGTACACATGAACACTGAAACTGATTGAAAGTTTTGCAGTACAGTATACAAAAACCTAAAATAAAATATCAATTTCGCTATGGTAATATGTCCTTTGATGTAATTTCAGGACTAGAATTGTTGACTTTCAGTCTTTTCAAAATCAATACAACACTGGATTTTTTACAATCCCAGTGTGGCCTGCTCCTCAAAGCCTGTTATGAATATGTCACATATGTGCCCTTTATTTCTCTCATGCACCAATTCAACTTCTACATTGATCTTAGGCATCAGATGGTGGCACAGTAAAATTATGTGACTTTGCATAATACACCATTTCTTTACTATCAAACATACATCAGTACAGCAAATAAAGGGGTGGGGGGGGAAGTAATTTTTTTTATTTTTACAATGTACATCAACAAAGTGCAAAACACTGACTGAATATTTTTATACGAATCACAATTTTTTCTTGATATAAAAAATTACAGCTCACACACATCATTCTATCAACTAACTGAGTTGCATCACCTAAAAGTTACAAGACCTTCTCGACTGCCTGACCTGCACTGTGCGTTCAACTTTAAAAAAAAAAAAAGACAGTGAAAATAAAAACGTTGCTTTTTGGGCACTGAATATTAAGTACGTGCACTTAACAAGTTTAATTAGACTTTACTATACATGTTTATGTTCACTTCTATTGGGCATAATTTGTACATGTTTTATTAATTTAAAAAAAAAATGAGAAAGCCGTTTTGGTCAGTGCTTAACAGTTAAGCTTGGGCGCTGATGAGGCTGTAATGATGTGAAGATGGAGCAGCAGCAGAATGTAAGAGAGGGGAAAACAGGAGTGCCCTGAGAAAACCTGCTGGCCATCAGCACCCGCCAGGGATCAAACCCAATTCACCTTGGTGAGAAGTGAGTGGTATATTATATTAGGCACTACATATCTGAGAGCCTGGACAACAGTTACAAACCAGCCCTACTATCTGCCATTATTTCTTAAAAGGAGGGTACAAAGGAGAGGTAACCTGAAAACAAAACTCTGAATTTTTCCTACTAATTGATCGTAAAATATTAACACCTTCGATAAATCCAGCACTGTGAAGATAAATTAGTTTTTCAGGTTCAATAAATATATGAAATAATAGTAAATCTTATATAGTGTTAATAGAGAAAACAGACACACTAGTAGTGTGCTCTCATCAACAGTATTGCAAGACTTTGAAAATATGAAGGGGTACGAGCAAATAATGATCACCACGGTGAATGCTTTCTGTTATTCTTTAAGTAATGTGGTAGGTTCTAATCTGCTCAGTTACACCCCCACTCCTCGCATTCTAATTTATTCCAGAAATCGCCAGTGACATTCCTCCTTCCTTGTGACATTGCTCAAGTTTGCAGATATCTGGCAGGCAGTAAATACACCACTGCAGTTCCCAATTTGCACCTTGCCTGACACTGGGAGGAGTTGAAAGTGCGTTACCTGAAAGTCCGATGCTCCAGCACCTTAGCTCTGTGGCACATGATACTGAGCTTGTGCAGGCTGGGCTGACGGTTGAACAGCACTATGTCGTCATCCCTCAGGTGGCGCTCCACTATATCTCCTGGCTGAGGGCACAGCAACATCAAGGTGTCAGACATTCATGATTCAGCAAAATATTCAACTGATAACTAGGGGGCAGCTGTTTTACGGGAAGAGATTTCAGGACAAGTTGTGTTCAAAACCACTTCAGTTCACAACCACTTTCATCACTGGATCATTTGAATTGTTACAAGTCTTATCTGTCTGCCCGCGAATCATGGATGGTCAGTATCAGGGAAACTTAATTCTGATTGTTTCAGTCATGTAACAGACACTCTCCACACAAGGACAAGCGGCCAATAGCCAAAGGAAAGTTACAAATGTGTGCATAGGATATTGAAGTCTAGCCTACACGTAAAATTTTTCGCGAAAAACAGGTGGCCCTACTGATAACTTCCAGATTCCTCCTGCCTCTATCTATTTTGCATGCTCAAGGCATCAAAATGTGTGAGCTCTTGCTCACTCACCACTTGCCTCATCGCCTCTACATGCAAGGCGCACAGTTGGTGTGCAGTCTTTCTCTCGGCTACTCGCCTGAACGTCACTTTAAGCACTGACAGTGACTTTATATTTTCATGGCACACTAACAAAGCTAAAAGTACGATTTGTGTCTAAAGATAACTCTACATAAAAGTACTATTTGTGTCTAAAGATAACTCTAAAGTTTCTGTACGGAAAAATTAGCAGCTAAAACAGATTGTGGAAACACCAGTTTTAACCATTTTCAAGTCCAAAAAATTACCTTCTAGAATTTAAAAGAAAACTTGGGAATTTTCTTTAGGGATGGAAAGTTTTTATGATTTCACATGTTCAGACTCCACTATAAATATCAAACCATTTTATAATCATGTGTTTACCACCAAAACTCTGTAATGCCTGCAGATAGGCAGGGCCCTTAATGCATGCTTGCAAGACACACAATAGTGGACATCTATAAAGAACATTCACTGAAATATTATGATTATTCTCAAATAACAAAATTACCTGGTTCGCAGTGCCCGAGCTTCTGGCCAGTACAATGATGTCAGTACTCTCGCCTACACGAAACAAAGCGGAAGGAAGGGCTAAACAGGAATTCACTCCTGTGCATGTGGCAACCCTACCCTGAACTTCAAGTTAGTTCCAGCAAAAGATATAGGGGCCAGAGTACGTACTTTAAGCTAGTTGGGTAGTTTAAGGGATTCTGTTTGGGTTTTGGTCAGTGCATAACTGCAAGATCTTGAGTGTCAATGCGGGTGAAATGAGGTGAAGATGGAGCGGTGATGGAATACCAGGGTAGGATGGGTAGTCGAATGGGAATACCTCGAGAAAACTCACAGGACAACAGAAACTGTGCCACATTACCCCACATGCAAATATCTACGTGACCTTGCTGGGAATTGGAACTCATTTGCCATGGTGGGAGACGAGTAGTCTGACTACTACACCAATCCACACGCTGCAATTCCCTTTTATGCGCAGCTTTCCACCGAGTGGGCATGGATGTACTAGCTGAAAAACCAGCACATCCCCAGCCTACCACAGCATCTATTTATAGCGTTGCAGCCGTAAAACACCAGTCTATCTCCAACTACCTTTACCTCCGGAGCTCTCTTCCACTTGAGGAACCTAGAAGCAGGCACTTACGAGTATCCTGCAAGTAGCAAAGCTCAGCTGGCCCGCAATCCTTCAGAGTTCTTGGCTCTTGCCATGTCGCTCCAGTACACACCACTCCGTGCAACATCTAGATAGCGATAGAGATCAGGACATGTGGACACAAGTAGACACTTGTAACGTGTGTGCCAAACGCTTTTCCCTTCCGGGCAACAAAACTGTTTCAACCAAATTATTGTTCATTATTACTATTAGTAGAAGTTGCAGTTCAAACCTCGTTACCCTCCTTGATTACCACAGTTTCTCACCCGAAAATTGCTCAACTTATTTACAGCGACCAGCCATGCCAGGCAGTACCCAACAATAGGGACTAAAAGGCAAACAGAGTAGGATCCTAAATAGAGAGAGGCGGAAGTGATTNTTATTACTATTAGTAGAAGTTGCAGTTCAAACCTCGTTACCCTCCTTGATTACCACAGTTTCTCACCCGAAAATTGCCCAACTTATTTACAGCAGCCAGCCATGCCAGGCAGTACCCAACAATACGGACTAAAAGGCAAACAGAGTAGGATCCTAAATAGATAGAGGCGGAAGTGANTTATTGTTCATTATTACTATTAGTAGAAGTTGCAGTTCAAACCTCGTTACCCTCCTTGATTACCACAGTTTCTCACCCGAAAATTGCTCAACTTATTTACAGCGACCAGCCATGCCAGGCAGTACCCAACAATAGGGACTAAAAGGCAAACAGAGTAGGATCCTAAATAGAGAGAGGCGGAAGTGATTTTGCGCCCTTAGGGGGAAGTCACTTGCACATCAGGTGCCCAATGTAGTGGCCATGTGCAGGCTGTCTTCTTCTGAACCCCAGTCATTCGGACAGTACTCACAAGCACGATACTCTGCTGCCCACACTCACAACACCAAAGGAGAACCAGGAATCATGACTCTCCACTAACCAACCTCTGTTTGACCTGCAGGGGAAGGGGACGGAGGATTGGAAGACGAGAGTATGTAAACACCAAGGCCTCTGGCACAGCTAGAGCATGGGGAGAATATCGAACCCTACTCACCAATCTCTGTTTGAGCCACCGCATCTCGATCTGCCAGGGGGTACATATCCTACCAACTTTGGCCCTACACAGAGGAAGTGTAGGAAACTGCATAATAGAATGTCGGAGGACCTCATCCACTCCCCTACCTCACAACTTGCAGACCCCCTTCCTACAATCTCGCACTTTAACTTGCCTCACCAGCTACCCTATGCTTTATTCAAATTGCGGGGGAGAACATATTAAGGCAGTAAAGTCCAATCAGTGTCCTCTGTATTCAGAAGCGGCAGTTCAGCCCAGAGACAAGGAGTGGGACCACACCCAACAGCAATGCCAACAAGTAAGCACCTGACCAATACAGCTAACATTGAAGCTATGCACCCCTCCTGTCAAGTTTCATCTGACCCAGCTACACTGGCCCATTTGGGCGACAGTTGGGATTCATACCCACACAGCAGGATTTGAGGAGAGAGGATGAGTGTCACTGCCATAAGTTGAATGCCCAGAGATTCATGGAAAAACATATATGTACTGTACTTAGGTTGAAAGCCCAGTGGGAATGCCACCAGCTTGTGGCAGAATCTACAAAACCATCTACCCTGATTTTTGCTTCACCGTCAAAGAGTCCTAGGAAGGGTAATCCCTGGATGGGACCAGCATCCATAGAAGATCATGCCAACCCCTAGGTCTAGCAGAGCTAAGTACCCTAGACCTAAGTCCAAGGCAAGGCCGTAGTTAGCGCCAGGCAGTCTGTGCGTATAAATTAAGCAACACGTCTCTAGGAGTTCATGGTTTGACACCACACACCCTCCAAGACAGTACTACAACCAACCCAGAGGCATCAAGGTGATTGTGTATGAACACCAGGGACCTATGATGAATCTAACTTTGTTCAGAACGTACACTACAGCTAAGCTCTTCTAACAGGTTCGCTGAGCAGTGGACCAAAATATATCAATTCAGCAGTTGCCAAACTATATTTTTTAGTACTTTTTCTTTAAAAGGTGATTAAAGAGTGTGCTAAGAACCCACACTCAGGTTGTAAGGGAAGGTTGTCCTTTGCTCTAGCTAGAATGGTGACACAGCTTCTCTTCCAAGGATGTGTCAAGGTTATTGACTCCTTAACCCTTTCAGGCTCACTTTTATTTCTGGCTTCAAGTGTTGCAAAAAAATTTTTTAGAAGCCTGCTATATTTAACTTGCAGACATGACAGCATTTCGTTGTCACAACCAATAACCTGTACGCTTTGTGTTCAGCTATAATAAAGAGAACCATTCATAGCAGTAGCACGGTTTACAAATCAGTTACCCACAAGGAAGATCAATGGGCTTTAAACCTCACAGTGAACAGTATTGGCCAAAAATTACCTTTCTGTGCATTGCGTACACAAATGAGTACACTGGGTCTGAATGGGTTAAATAAATCATGGGAGCCACAGCAATTTGTAAGGTGGCCACATGCTTAAGTTCCTGGTAGCACACTATTACATATTATTATTATGCCATAGCACCGTTAAAACCTGATGGTCAAAATGTAAGCTGTAGTGGACAACACCTACGCTCTGTAACTCAAGTAAGATGTGTCATGTCTGTGGCTTGTGTACAACCAGATTATTACCACTGCAAGGTAGCATACCGAAAGATGAGGTGACCGTAAGCTTCCTGATACTCAGCAGTCAGTAACTGACTTACAGTTGGCTTTAGCCCTCTCAACCGCACCTCTTATCCATATCCTCATCCTGAAACACCTGTGGGCAGTGAAGACTGGTGTGGGTTGCTCCTGTATCATATGGTCTCAGGAGTCAGTGCCATAGGAAATAGGTGAGCAAGCACTCTCTACGAAAGGATTAAGGAGACCCTTGCCACGTCAGATGACAGGAATGTGTCCGATATTAACCACTGGGGTTCTGGCTGGGTAGCATATCATCTCAGCTCATTAAATTATATCTGGCAAACCTATGGCTTTTGTCAGTGATGCAGGATAGCAACTTCTCTCTGTTCACTTTCCGCAATGTGCATAGCTCTATCTGGTGAAATTAATTTTGCACCATACACCAAGGATGGAATAGAAATTGAGGCATATGTTTTATATGTGGTTAGACCCGTGCTCGTCAACAAGGATAACCCTAATTGATGCATAAAGATTGTGTAACAGATGTATCCTACAGAGATACTCATTGCCAAGGGAAAGACCGTATGTCTGTTCAATGCCTTGCACAAAGAGTGTGATTAGAGTACGATGTCTTCATCACTCCAGTGCTTATATACCTTGATCACAGTATGTTTTAAGTGTCATTAGATAACAAACTCTTATTACAGGAATAAATTACGAAGACAAGAAAATAGGTGGAATGAAGGTAACTCTTGTTTATTTCCTCAATAATAAGCTGCCTTCTTATGGTCCACACAACATTTTTTCTGTAGAAACTTACCCTGTTATAAAGTGACATTTGTTGGATTCCTTCAGAAAATTCGTAACAGAGTTCTTTTGTATTTTGAGAAAATGTACTACAAATAATAGACTTAATAATGATGTACTTATCATAGTTTCAGAAATGACACACAAACATTAAGAGGCAATGCTGCAACATAAAGTTATGAAATACCTTCAAATCTTGTGCCACTTTATTCCTGTTACAGAACCGCAAGTATTTCTTGAACTGCGCTCCTCTCTGCTCAACAAAGTTGGCTCCTGGATGAACGTCTGGACCGTTCTTCACCAACTTCTGCATCAAGCTTAGGTTGGCCTTGTTCACCCGCTCTGGATATGTTAAGATTTTAGCCACGTGGACAGGAACACCAACCTAAATAAATTACACAAATTACCTTAGTGTTTACACACCTTTTAGTAGATAATTACTTAAAATACTTGGAAAAAGAGTCCTGCATGTTTGTGAAAAAGCAAATAACCTTATCCTGAACACACGTTATAAAATAATTTGATAAACTGCCCATTCCATAAAGTTCTCTACTCTGAGGGCTACACATGTGTAACATATGAATGCAATAAGATAATGAACAACCAAGAAATAATGTTGTCTTGAACAGAACATACGTATGCTGAACACTTAATCACTGGAGTTCCCTACAAAATAATTTAAATCTTACCAATTCTTAAATTTAATAGTTCTCTCTATAGATTTTATGCCTTTGAGTCCATCACCACATTTCACAAAACAGAAACTGCTAATGAAAGTATAACGTTTCTCTGTATAACTTTTTTTAATTAACATATAAAATATGTGTAAGTTACTAGCTGAAAGAATATATTAGTTCAGATAAAATAATGACAGACTGATCATGCATAAGGAGTATAAGGTAGTCTTAAAGATTTTTTTATGAAACTTTCTATTTATGTTATGTTTAGTAACTAGAATTAGTAGTCAAATGTATATACAGGCAGTCCTCTACTTTCGCGCATTCGACTTTCGTACAATTCGCGCTTTCGTACATTGGTTTCTTACACCATAAATTCGACTTTCGCGTGTTTGCTTCGTTCTTTCGTACATAACCAAAAAAAATATTGCGCGCATGCCTCCACGAGAAACGTAAACATCAAAGATATATGGATTGTTTATATTCTGTAGGTTTTGTCTTCGCAAATAATATTGCAGCAAAGTTGACTTATACTACGTAGAGACCTCTGGTGTGGATATACGGAACTATGTTTCCGATATAACTGAACAAATATGCAGTTGTATGTCTGATGTGTTACTACGCTATGGC
>NQII01000336.1:464947-540311 GCA_002778355.1 Clitarchus hookeri | reverse complement strand
TTAGTGTAAAACCCAAACATCCTAGGTTAGTATAAAACCCAAACAACCTAGGTTAGTGTAAAACCCTACTATCCTAGGTTAGTTTAAACCCCTAACATCATAGGTTAGTGTAAAACCCAACAATTCTAGGTTAGTTTAAAAATGTAAAATAGTGATTCGCCCATCGTGGGGTTAGGTTTTGTTAGGTTAGGTGGGCACATATTACGAAATTAGTCGGACGTTAATGCCCCTAGTATATTCGTGTTCTGCATCATTAGTAGAGTAGAAATATATCATAATTTTAAATTTTTATTGTGTTTTTCAGAAAAGCCCCTAAACTAGATAATTACCATTAAAGCATACACTGCATGAGCAATGGTGTACTATAGAACATCCTACATTGCTTAACAAATGATACCTTTGCTTTTACTACCTGCAGTGTCAAAGTTATAGAAGCAACAACATCTTAGNCCTACATTGCTTAACAAATGATACCTTTGCTTTTACTACCTGCAGTGTCAAAGTTATAGAAGCAACAACATCTTAGATATTTTTATGTTGAGTTATGATTGCAAATTTTGTAGCAATAAATTTATGGCAGCTTCTTAAAATTTAGGAGTACAGATCTTTTACAGAAAATTTTAATACATCATAAAACATTGCAAATTGTGAAATGAAAATACTGAACCACTTTACAACTTTAAAATATGGAACACACAACACATATTTTGTGTCGTAAATTTCTGAGCTCATTAACTTATTTATAACCTATGTANGCTATTTTTATGTTGAGTTATGATTGCAAATTTTGTAGCAATAAATTTATGGCAGCTTCTTAAAATTTAGGAGTACAGATCTTTTACAGAAAATGTTAATACATCATAAAACATTGCAAATTGTGAAATGAAAATACTGAACCACTTTACAACTTTAAAATATGGAACACACAACACATATTTTGTGTCGTAAATTTCTGAGCTCATTAACTTATTTATAACCTATGTAAAACTAGCGCACAAAAAAAATAAAAATTAGAAAATTAGAGAACGGAAATTTCAGAATTTTTTCACAGAAATATAAAAAGGTTACTGCTGCCGTTAAGACAGAAGGTAGCCACTACGAGTCTCGTTTCCCCACAGGTATCTACTGTTGCAATGCACTCAGTGTTTCCCTCATGTATGGCAGGCACTCTGTTACACTGCCAAAAGATGTGGCCACCACTCACGGGTCCAGGGGATGCAACCTAAGCCAGCTTCCCATACTTGCCCTCACCATACAAACAAGCGGGTCCTCGAAACTGGAGCAAAGGAAATGCGGAAGCAGAGATATGTTCCAACCCGAAGAGGTGGCGGCTGAAGGTTACCGAAGCGAACAAGGCACGAAGGAACCCTCCAGCCAGAGGAATATAATGCTGTGCATCCGGCAGAAACGCCAGTTGTTGACGTATCTCGCCTTAGCACAAGTCATGCTAAGGCTCACTATTGCACAGTCACAGTCCTCCTAAGGATTCCCCAAGACCTTCTAGTCTGCTACCAGCTCTTCAGCCAATAATGTCTTCTCTACCAGTGCAGCAGAAGAGTCGTCACTACTCCGACACTTGCTGTCAAGTCACCACACCCGACACGTACACCACACGTGGTGCCCCGGGTGCCTTCAGGACTACAAGCCACAATTAGAGTTCAGTTGTTTACACAGCTACTTCATTGTCAGCTCTCATCCGCTCTTCAAGCTGACAGGCCCCTTCACCTGTCTTGCTCTTTTACAAAGTCAGTTAAACACCTAGTTTATGTATACGTATGAGGTAGTACGAGTCACAATGTTCTATTCTCAAGAGAATAANCGCCAGTTGTTGACGTATCTCGCCTTAGCACAAGTCATGCTAAGGCTCACTATTGCACAGTCACAGTCCTCCTAAGGATTCCCCAAGACCTTCTAGTCTGCTACCAGCTCTTCAGCCAACAATGTCTTCTCTACCAGTGCAGCAGAAGAGTCGTCACTACTCCGACACTTGCTGTCAAGTCACCACACCCGACACNTAATGTCTTCTCTACCAGTGCAGCAGAAGAGTCGTCACTACTCCGACACTTGCTGTCAAGTCACCACACCCGACACGTACACCACACGTGGTGCCCCGGGTGCCTTCAGGACTACAAGCCACAATTAGAGTTCAGTTGTTTACACAGCTACTTCATTGTCAGCTCTCATCCGCTCTTCAAGCTGACAGGCCCCTTCACCTGTCTTGCTCTTTTACAAAGTCAGTTAAACACCTAGTTTATGTATACGTATGAGGTAGTACGAGTCACAATGTTCTATTCTCAAGAGAATAAAACATGTATTCTAGCTAACTTCTGTCCTTCCTTGCTTTGTAGTGAACGTGTGCCTTTTCCCGAACGTGGTAAGCGTCATCCTCGAAGGAAGTGGCAGGGGACCAGGACTGCACATACGTCGCACACACAACAAAGTCGACGGCCACCCATATTGTGGACCAGGTACGTAAAGGTACCTGGTGCACACGTACGGTAGAGCCCCAACCACTAGAAAGAAACACGACGAAGCATCTGGGCCAACTAGCTAACCCATTTCCTCCAGAGCATATAAACTCGCCAGAGGGGGTGCCAGGCCTGACAAGGCTTGACCCAGGTACTTCTGGAGTATACTCTAGCTTGGGGTTTGTTGCCTGCCGCACTGTACAAGATGAACAGTAGCACCTTTCCTGTCCATGATGTTCACTCACCCACGAGGGAGCAGGAGGAACGCCCAGAGGACAGCTGCTATCCTTGCAACTCGTCACCCCTTAAGTAAACAACCTACACCAGCCCTCAGCTGTTTATCGCCACAGAATAGAGCACAAGCCGCCCGACAATTAGTGGAGCCCCACTCCACTACCCACCAGCCGGAGTCAAAGACATCAAGCCAGGGCCGGCGATTGCCAAAAGGAAGCTACACCAGTGGTAAGCTAGCACAACCCCATGTGTCCAACGCCCGGAGGCATCACCTCGCCCTCACGGACTTTGTACCAAGTAGGTGCCCAATACATCCTATGAGAAAAAAATACGAAGGCAGGAGGGACGTCAGTTCCCTCCTGGCACCCTAGCGCCCTCCCACACCGGCGGAAATAATTTGGTAGAAAAAAGTTTGTTCACAAAATTGAAGAAAAAAATAATAAAAGAAGTGAAGGTCATGGGTGCTTGCCGGTGTGGGCGAAATTTCCCACGTTCTAAGTGTCTTCTACTAGAGCTGGTTGTCGACTGTTAGCGGACGGCAGGCGCTCGGGGCTAAAGTAGCCCCGCGCTTTACCCCCACTCCTCGCACCAGGGTGCCAAAAATCTGACCAAATAAGGGCATGGCATGGTACGGAATCCCTTTGGAATACAGTGCGACTCCAGACGCAATCATTTCCCCAGGCCATGCTGAACTGCATCATAGTAAAACAATCAAATTTCTAGAACACTCTCGAAGGAAACAAAATGTCTATGAAAGTGGTAAAAGCTTTTATCTCCAATTGTTGACACAACCTCGACTACGATTTTAGAAAAAGTAAATGCACGACAGATAAACATTCTAACATGGCCAAAACTACAAATATTCATAACTAATTACAATTCCTCATAAAACAAAGGAAAATTAACCAAAGCCCCAATTTAATTATTATAAACTGTATTATTACATGCTCCTCTATACTTACGGTACATAAAAATGCACACACAGGAATGTTTATACAAGTAATATGGTAGCAATTCTTCAGAATAAACCCACAAACTTTTTTGGAAAAACTGGAACAGTTGTGCTAACAACTGCAGAGAAATAAAAAGAGTCTGTGTGTGTGTTAAAATTTCTCACTTTTTCAAAAAAATGAAAAATAATTTTTATTAGAGAAGAAATATAAAATTAAAATTGAGCCAGAATAAAAAATCTTAACTAGCCACAAACAAACTTCTGCTAACAAAAGTAAAACTTTTTTNAAATTAAAATTGAGCCAGAATAAAAAATCTTAACTAGCCACAAACAAACTTCTGCTAACAAAAGTAAAACTTTTTTTCTTTCTAGCAAAGCAAACAGTAAACCTTGCAAGTAACTTCCATAATATATAAAGAATAAAAAAAAAAAANCTTTTTTCTTTCTAGCAAAGCAAACAGTAAACCTTGCAAGTAACTTCCATAATATATAAAGAATAAAAAAAAAAAATTAAGCAGATGTTTACGAGTTAAGTCAATTTAACTAGAATGCTAATGAAACTTCACTCACGTCCCAGACTTCAGATCAGAGATAACAGATGGTCGAATGCAGAGTGGAGGTACAGGAATCCTCGTTAATATCAGATCCTTTGGATGTCCACATGCAGGATTCATGAGCAACAGTGGTATATCCACTTCAGGCACTTTCTCCAACAAGTGAAGAACTTCCAGTGGATTGAAGATGTGTGCCAAACCATTCTTCACCATTGACTCCAATTCCCGATTATGCTCAACGACATTATTATATGCAGCTAAAAAGTACAAAAAAATATTGTCACACTAGGAAAAAAATATGTTATTAAATGGTTCCACTAGCCTGCAGATATATTACACTTTTAAGGACTTGAAACATGTGAGCTCTAACGTCAACACTTGCTCACTCACTTCTCGTCTCGCTGGTTGCCATTACATGCAAAGCGCTTAGCTGGCATGCAGTCTTCCCATTGGCAGCTCGTCTGAACGTAACTTTAAAGCAGTGTAACCCTATGTGTTTAAGGCACGCTAATATAGGTAAAGTTAAGATGCATGTCTAAAGACAACTCTGAAGATGCTCAACAGATTTTTTTGGAGCTAAAACTGATTCTGAAAACATTCATTATAACCACTTTCACGCCCAAAAAAATCCCTTGGAGTTGAAATTATAACTTGAAACTTGTCTACGGGCATGAAAAATTTTTAAGCACCTTTTGTGTTCAAGTACTACAACAAAATATCTAAAGGTTTTTTAATCATACGTTTTCTACCAAATCGCTGCAACCCACTTCATGCGCCAGCCAAGAGGAGTCCTTAATATAATTTAATAATGACTTTGTGGCAGTTACAAACAGTGGCCTGATTTTAGTATGTTCTTACCGATTTGCTCAGTCACAATAGGGTCCGTGCTGTTCTTGGAACGATACTTGTCGTGCACAATCTTAAGCAAACCACACTTTTTGACGACACCATTTAGCTCTCCACAGTGAGGACACAGGGAAATCTTCTTGGCTTTGTCAAGAATTTGCTTGCGAAGAGCCTTGCGCACTAGGTAAGGCAGAGAAGGGTTCATTACTTTCAGTCTGTGAGGCTTGCGATCTTTGTCGGACAGAAGTACACGAGAGCATGTCTGGAACAAATATTTTTACGTACAGAAAAATTAGTGACTCAAATTTTCTTTCAAATAAATTTTTGCAAGTTAAGAATGTATAAACAACTTAAGGACAACATAACTTTTAAATATCTGAGAAAATTCAGAAATGCAACAAAATTTAAAAATGCAGTCAACAACTGAAGTGAATAATATTAAATGCAGCATTAATACTATCGGATAAGATACGGCATTTTGAGTACTGTGTGGAATCAAATTACCAATGTATAAACTCAGCAAGACACAATTTCAATAAATAAAAAATCCAGAATTTCTTTGTAAGTCTTGTATTATTTATGAAAAAAAATACTTTATACCAACTGAATCTGTATAAAATCTATACAATATACAGTCTTGTTTGTTAAATCAAACTAACACAGTATTTGTTATACACCATCGAATATGAGAGTTCATTCTAATTACCCAGTTCTGGTTTTTTATGTCTGTACAACATTTGTTGTATTACCTGTAGCATAACTTTGCAGTAGACTAACTATCCACATACTCCCTTTCAAGAGACTTGAACCCCCTACATACACAACTCATGACAGAAAACAGAGAGGGCAAAAACAAGATGTAAGTACAAAGTGTAAATTTTTTTCCCAGTCACTATACCACAAAGTTAGCAAAGCCTCATAAAAAAAGTTCCTGAATATAAAAAAAAAAGTTAAGGAAAACCCAACTAACAGATAAAGAAAATGCATGTAAAAACATAAACTAAAGACAAAAAACATGTGACTATTTGTGGAGTTTGTCAATAGCACCAGAATTGCTAAAAAGCTGTTCAAAGTCAACTGAGCACATTTGAAAGCCTGCTTGAGATCTACTTCTCTGTCCATTATGTATTCTTCCACCATATGTAAAATAGTATAGCCACTAAGCCTCTCACTTTGTTCATGCTCCAGGCTAGTGAAACTGTGAAATCTGTGAATGTTAGGATTATTAATATGTTAACAACAAGCAAATTCTTACTCTAATCTGCAAAACAACAGAAAGAAAATATTTTTAATCAATTCAGTGGCCACGAATGCAAAAAGTAACACTTTGAATATAACGTCAAGATATGGGACTACCTTTTTGTATTTCGTTGCCAACTTAACTGGGAACGTGCTATGCAGTGTGTTCGTTAAAATACACGCTGTTAGGGATAATGATTTTTTTTCATAAGTTGATTTCAAAAGTGCTCAGTTTACAGTGAACCAGTTTCATTCAATGCACCTTAATTTCCTTTTTTAAAAAAACTGACATTTTACTTTATTGAAACATCAGCCACCCTGGGGTGTCAATCAACTTCCCATTAACAAAAAAATATATACTATACTCCATTAAGCAGTATTTACATAACAGCAATGCAATGCAACACATGAGCATAAGCCAATCAGAGCTATCACCATGACGAGCATAGAGTGCGTTGGAACCAACACATGCACTGGATTTGTCTATGTCAGATGTGGACAGAGACGAAGAAGGAACATTTTGTAAACAGCGAAGCTTTCATCTTTGCACGGTAGGTTAGTAATTAACTGTAATCAATAAATAAATCCTTTGATTATTAATATTAAACAAATGTAACATAGTAATGTTTCCTTTTGCAAAATATGATGCATTAATATTTCTGTTATGAGTTTCCACATTCACTTATAGGTTTTGCATCTGTATGTATGAAATAAACTAATAGCAATAACAGTTTTTATTTAATTTTGCAATTAATTTTAGATTTGAATTTTACAGGGATAATTTATTGTATACATTTGAATCAACTCAGAGATGCATATTTGAAGTTAGTAGCATAATAAAACAAACGGACACCAGACAGTACCACAATCTGCAATGGTGGCTGCCGCCGACATTCAGTTGCTCAATTGCGAACAGCTTTTGTAAACCACCAACAGCTGTCGTCCGTCGGCCATGCTGTTGTTTTGTGAATACTGTTCTATCGTCTCGTCGCACTGCTTTGTTACTCACCTTGCAAATGGTCTGGAGAATTGTGATCACAGATTGGAAGTAACCAACGTGGAAAACTGGCAGCTCCAGGTCAATGTAGCCGTAGTGACCAATGCAATCATTCAAGCTCTTCCCACATGTCGCACAGTTGGCATCTTTCTGGTTCGTGCCCTGCAGTATACGATACAACCTCAAATGTTTACAAGGGAAGCAGAAAAAAAAAAAACATTACCTTGTTAACTAGGCAGTCACACCCCGACGCTAAAGCCTCGTCTAAAATGAATTTGTACGTCGTAACAGTCATGGAAGTCGCAGCGGTATTTGCAAAGCTGTGTGAAACCAACGACAATTTAATTTGAAAGAGTTTCAAGTCAATCAGAAAATAATAATAGCCAATCTTTATTTGTAAACACAAAACCGTGGCTATTTTATAAATCAAAGACAACTTAGTTTTTGTGTGTTGTTTTGTTATCACAGTACTTTGTCTACGGTGTCGTCAATGCTGATTGGTTAGTCATGGCAGTCGTAGTCACAAGACTTGAATTTCATCCAAGTTCTGCGCACATCGGTAGAGCGGAGAGAGACAGACTGACTGGCGGGACTGGGTGCGCGAGTGACAGACATTTGGAACAATGTTAATGTGTTGCAATGGACATTGACCATATACGTGTAACAAGTAAGTGAGGATTAAGCGACTAGCTAGTATATAGACAGTGATAAGGACTAACAATTAGGATTGAGATTGGCATTAATACAGCACTAACTGAAGAATGTATTAATAGTACAGATAGGTACTTTGAAAATGTAAATATGTAATAGCTGTGTGGGATTTGCATGGGCAATGGCAGTAAGTATTTTAGTAATTTTAGTGCAACAACTTCAAAACTTTGCCTTCAGTAAGCGAGCTAAAGCTACTTCTTCAAAAGAAGGCCACGAGGATTTTATGTGACGGATAGAAATAGAGAATATTACAAACAGCTTTTTAGGACCGGAAACATACTCACCCTTACGGCCTATATATTTAGTGCAATTCTTTCACATAATATAGATAATTTACCAATCAAACAGTGAAATTCACCAACATAATACAAGATCTACTAGACATCTGTATGGCCCTCACCTCCCTACCAGTATACAAAAGGATTTCATTTCTCTGTAATCAAAATAAATAATTGCCTTCTACAGCAATACAAATACCTATGCTGGAGAAATAGCAGGCTACTCAAACAAAAATAAAACTATTCTCACTGTATTCCAATCTGTGAAAGAGTATTTTAGTTTTCTGTGCTAATACATACTAATATGAAACTTATATTTATGAGTTCTATATAAATAGGTATTTCATACTATCTAAATATTACTGAAGCTTCCTGTATATTTAATATTTTACTTCATTCCAATTTTAAAAAAAAACTATTCCATTTGTTGCATGTAAATGTATGTATTAAATGTGCTATGTATGACGTACGACATGTTCCATATCCCAATCGTCTAAGAGAAATTGTCAGGGATCACAGAGTGAATCGCAACAATTAACAATAGCAGTTTTTAAAAGACATCAAGACATGGAACTATTTTTCCTACACTGCCAACAACTTTACAGGAAGCATGCATGTAGTGATTTCATTAATGTATATGCAGTGTGTAAACCTGGAAAACTAGCACTTTCGTCCCGTGGACAACACAAAGTGCATAGTCTTCAATTGTCACAAGCACAAGATTGCCAACAGCCAAGATGCTGGCGGATCTTCAACAACTCCCGGAGGACCATATCATGATCAAAACCAAATTAATAAAAAAATTTGGCATTACTTTTGAGAGCTAGTAGGAAGTTTCGTCAAAGGAACTTTGAACACACTGTGAAACAGCAAAACCCCAAAAGTACATTTCATTTCCTATTATATTTTTCGTCATGGATATGATAATTGCATAAACTTTCTGCCATTACACACTTGCATTTAAAAAAATGTCACAAAAAACACCATATACAAAAATTAATACTATCATAACATATGCCTACTTTTCACTCTCATAAATAAATATTTTGCTACATTTATATATTTTTTTCTGACAAGCAAATACACGAATATAAAAATTAATTTTTTTCAAAAAGACCTTACCTTAAGCGAGGGTCACGTTTTGAGACAAGTTGGGGTGACTTTGTGACACAAAAAAAAAATCACATTTAAATGTCCCTCTACTTCAGTGGGATGTTTCAGATATTCAGTGGTGCCAATTGAACCACTGAACATTACAAACAGCCTCTTGTAATGACGCAATATTCTGAATTTTTCGGGACTCAAGTGTAAAATTCTTTAGTGTTTGTGAAGCTTTGGGACAGCTTCGTATTATTTTTATCGTGTTTCAAGTGTAAAGCCGTGGTGGCTCGTTTCCCGTGTTTATCAGACAGACGTGTGCATTGGTAGGTTAAGGGGCGGACGTCTGCGTGTTAAGTTTTTATCAAGAGTCCTGGTTACAGTTTTCGTTTCGAACTTGGGAGTTTTGAAAGCGTCAGCATAAAGTAGATTAGTTAGTTTCTGTGGATCAGGCGACATCAACAGTTTTAGTTCCTTCGGCGCAGTTTTAATATGTCAACAAGTTTTTGTGGACGGCGAAGTTTGTTAATGTTGACGGCGCGGCAGTCGATAACTTGTTGAGTGCGGGGCACGTGCAGTTTTAGATGACGCTGCTGGCAGATGCCGGATGCCGGGCGCTTATCGCAGGAGTAGTGCGTACGGAGCAGTTAGTTATGATAACGTTGTGTTGAGCGCGGGACACGTGCAGTTCGTGATGACGCTGCTGGCAGATGCCGTGGCCAGGCCGTTATCACAGGAGAGGGGGGATAGGCAGTAGGATATAGGCGTCTAGCTGTCGCCCTTACAGGGTCTTATTCGTTGAGAGTCTTCTTAGGAGGGGCAGTCTGCGGCGAGGGCCGTTAGAAGCGGTCGTCTTCTTTAGTCGTCAGAGAGAGTTGTCGTAGTACAATGATAGCGTAGATCGCATCAGGTGTGACGTGAACCCCCACATCGGCCACTAGACTGTATTATTTCATTTCTCAGCCGGTGTGGGAGGTAGCAGCAGATATTCTTTATTCGGGCTAATATTCATGAGACGTTAATAAACGGAAACCACTGTGGCGCTGTTTTTTGTACTTTTATATTTATCTGTAAGGTTCGTACTCTGCAATTTGGACTTCTTCTGTGAACTGTGGTGCTGAGTGTTAAATAAATAGTTGAATAAACAAAGTACATAACAAACTAATTTGGAACTTCTTCATTCTTAATTAATAATGTTCAACTCTATGAGTCTCGTGTTTCTACACTGAGCAAGCCGTGGCAAGTAAACCGTCGGCAGTAAGTTAAAAGATGGCTNAATTTGGAACTTCTTCATTCTTAATTAATAATGTTCAACTCTATGAGTCTCGTGTTTCTACACTGAGCAAGCCGTGGCAAGTAAACCGTCGGCAGTAAGTTAAAAGATGGCTCCTAACCTTTGAGGCTGCTATATTATTAAATATACGCTTGTAACAGTAAAGACGGAACTTTACACTCTTTCAAATGAAAGGAAATGTAAATAACAGTGAGAAATCCTGTGTCACAAAGTCACCCCCGACGTTCAAGGCCACCTCCATGTACGGTACTGCAATATAAAATTTTACACTTCTGCTCTACACTGAACATATAAAATACCTTTTATCAGACTAAAAATATTTTTTGAGAAGGTGAAATCAAGCTCTTTTTTTTTTCTTTCATTTTATGACCTTAAGGGTCAGCTTACTTATCTTGCATTTTTCCCCATGTCGTCTAATGCCTGACAAGTGCAGACTCACCCCAAAAATTGACCCCAGCCAGGGTGTATTAACCTAATTTTAAATCCCCTCCCTACCAAGACAGATCAATATTGCAACATCGCAGTGTGGGAAAATTTCCAATCACACTTTTATTTTCACACCTACGCAAGCACAATATATCATCAGAAGTAATTTTCCTTCATTAAACAGCATATTCCGCAACTTGCAACACAGCTAGTGGATAGGGAAACAAAGAGTGCTCGTGATTCACGTGACACATGACTCTGCTCAGTGACTTGCGTACCACACACACAACGCATCAGTTGAGTAGCAGACACAGTGAAGACCAGATGTGTAGGGCCTTTTATGCTGTCCAAAACTGCAACAGGACCCGGTTGCAAACGATTTACTGTAGTTACGCCAGGCAATTTAGCTGCTGTTGCCCTGGCCAGCCATCAATACAAACAGTTTAGCAAAGTCTTGAGAAGGTAGGGAGCAACATCTTGCAAAAGTTTTCTGCCATCGAAAGCTATTACAAGCGAGCAGTGTCCTATTTCATAAAGCTACAAGTTCCAAGTGAATATTTCGCAAGTGTGCAGGAAAGTTGTTGCAGAAAGAAAACTTGAAACTTGTAAATGTTGGTGCACTTGTGAGAACAGATTTACAAGTACATCTTCCTCAACAGCTGGACCTTCAATATTTCCTTCTTCGTTTTCAGCCTCGGGAAGACAAACATCTGCACGCGAGTTTCTCTTAAAGTTGAACAATACAACACAAGATATTGGCTGCAAATGTAGGTTGAAATCTCAGGTTATTTAAGCAGGAATAGTTTTCTTTTAGGATTCCCAGATAATTTTCTACTCTCCCTCCTTGTACATTTATCAGCCCGATTGAAACTATTAACAGCGGGGGTTGGCAGTTGGTTGCGTGCCGGTACAATTAACCATTCTTTCAGAGGATCGCAAGAGTCACCAAGAAGTACTGTATTCGGACAAGGTCGCCAGTCAATGTCAGATCTGTGGCAGAAGAGTACTATTCCTTTATACTCTTGAATCATGGACACTCCCTGGCCAGTTTGCACTGACACAGTAAAATTGATGGGTACGACCGCATACAACCATACAGTTGATGGAGTGGTATCCATTGTGATCAACATAATGTTCTCCATACACATTAGGTGCATCCATGGGTATCAATGTTCCATCCACACAGCCACACACTTGAGATGTTGCATGGAACTGCTGAACCACCTCTTCGACATTGTCAGGCCATTTAACTACATTTACAAATCTTTTCGAGCATCGATGTACAGTAGCTTTTGAAATACCATGCATACCACCGACACAATGATATGGTCCGTCTCGTATAAGTTGGCAAGATTATTATATTAACTCACAAAATATTTTAAAACCGTACTTGTAGAGTAGTTTACATAGGTATTGATACGAGTAGGAACTATGCTACAAGTTACAAGTCTCTTTATGAAACCAAACTTTACAAGTACTTGTGAAATCACTTGTAACTTGTAAGATTTTACTTGTAGCTAAGTCTTCTACTTTCATGTTTATGAAACAGCATTCTGTTCTTTCCTACAACTTACAGGTAAATTCACTTGCAACTTGTAGACTTGTACTTTTAAGAAATAGCCCACAGGATGAATATAATTCTGAGGTGTGCAGGAAAATGTCTGTTAAATGAGATGGCTGAGCATCTCNAGAAATAGCCCACAGGATGAATATAATTCTGAGGTGTGCAGGAAAATGTCTGTTAAATGAGATGGCTGAGCATCTCAAGTGATAGAAAGGGAATTTTTCAAAAATTTAACTTCATAAGTTACTTAACTGCAAAACACCTAGACCCTATACCAAATCCTGCATATGATACTCTTAAGTTAAAACACACATAACACCTGTCTAAATCTAACCACGAAAACAAAATAAGCACATACAATATTTTATTGATAGTGTATGCCAACAAAAAATGCACACAAAGGTGAAAAGTGTTACCATTCGCCGGTCCAAGACGCCATATGGGACTGGCGTGCGCTGAGAATCCTGGCCATATAACGTCTTTGCCACCACATGGATATGAGCTTGTTGCTGGATTTGCTGAGGACTATCTAGTCCAAAACATATATGTGAGCTGCAAAAAAATTCAAAATATGCCTAAGTCACTTAAAAGATTTACACATAATACTGCTTCCTTGTATGACAAAATGCATTGTACAAGAACCTTAAAAGAATGTCATTGTCTACCCATTTTCACAAAAAATCGAAGCAGCTACTGTTACCACATAGGCTTGTTACAAATAACTAAAAATCAGCTACAGATGCTATTAACAAATTATCTGCAGCAAAAGCTAAATTTTAAATAGTTAGCTCATTTATTACCCTAAAATCTTGAATACCCTACCAAAATTACTTGGTTATCAAGTAAATAGAAACACTGATCAATCATATGCGAACAATTAAAAATGTTGTGCAATGGAACATGCAAATACCATGTATGCGAGCACTGCTGTTGCTATTTCTTTAAGAAGTCTGGTGTCCCAGTCTGGGACAGGTTGGATGGAGTACCAGGTCAACGCGAACTCACCTCTACGCCTAACCTTGTGATGACCCTTAATGGGCCTCCTTGGTGTTTCTATGTGCCTTGAGCTATGTGACGTACCTTGGACGGTCACCCAGCCAAGTAATGACTATGCCATGCTATGTTGAACCATGGCGATCAGAAGAAGACCGCCAGGTTACCATGGCAGTGTGGCCGTCGGCACTGCCGTTGCTCCTTGTGTGGCATACTGTATATAAGCAGTCCTCGGTAGTGCATGAGATGAGACATGCACAATATTGGCCAAGCGCGATTAATGAGATATAGCATGCTGAGAATACGTTGTGAGAGAAGGCCATACAACAACTGGAAGAATTTTTTATTGAATGTGCATTTTAAAGCATACATGAATATCTAAACTACAAAAAAGAAAAAAATTACTGTATAACAATTCATTCTACACATTTCTAGTTTGGGTTTTTTCATTCCCTTTTTCTTCTGTTTCAGTAAACTGATGACGCTGTATTTATCCAGTTTAGCGGCTTTTCTAAAGGAAACGTCCTAGATATACGAAAGTAGCATTAATAGATTCTGCACAGCTTACCTTGTTAATATTCAGGATGGTGACATGTTAAAATAAGTAGAACGTATTAAATAAAATTGTTAAAAGTACAAGCAGTCCGCCGGTTTGTTTACGGCGGACGCCATGATTTTTGGGGACTTCATGATTCCTGCTGTCACCTTATTTGCTTGTGGGTATTGTTATGTCACTGTCAAGCGTAACATGTGATTTTAACGGAAATTTTTGAGGCAGTTCAGTAGCCTTTGTATCTTTTCCGGGGTGAGTTGTGACGTCACAATCCGACGGATTTAAAAACGGAGAAAGCAAGAATGAGTGCTTCTGTGCATTATAATCGCCTATGAACGAGTGCTTCAGTGCCTAATATTTGGCTATGAATGAGTGCTTTAAAGCGTAATATTCACCTACGTGGCGTTTTAGTAGATCATGGTGTTTCATCGAGTGAGGTAAGGTTGAATTGGCCGAGGACAGAGGATTTTTATACGCCGCCTACCTAGGTGAGTTAATTCATATTTTTCCGGTGTGTGTTTACGGTTCCTTTAAATGCCTAAAATCCTAAATTCGTAGGTTAGATTAAAAGCCTATAATCCTAGGTTAGTGTAAAACCCTACAATCCTAGGTTAGTGTAAACCCTAAAAACTTAGGTTAGTGTAAAATGCCACAATCGTAAGTTAGTTTAAAAATGTAAAATAGTGATTCACCCATCGTGGGGTTACGTTCTGTTACGTTAGGTGGGAAAATATCATGAAATTAGTCATACATTAATGCCCCTCGCGTATTCGTGCGCTTCGTCTTTAGTAGAGTAGAAATATACCATTTTCCGGGGGGTTTTTTTAAACAGAAAAGCCCCTAAACTGGATAATTAAAGATGACCTACAGCATGTTGGAAGTAGATTAGTCACAGCATGATGAAGAGATATGATGTGAGAGTAGGTGCAGTCTGACATGTATAAGTGCTTAATATGTCTAGTGTATAAACTTTGTATAAAGTAATTTGACTTATCCAATATCTTGGTACTGTTATGTACTGAAAAAATATCTTATGGACGAAATAAAATAAACAAACCATTCATGGAGTTTGAAAAAGGAATAGAAAGGTGCTTACCAAGGTCTTGAGCGACAGTGAAGGTGAAATGAGGTGTGTAAATACGAGTGGCGGAATGTAAGGGCGGAAAAAACGGGACTGCCCCAAAAAAATCCTTGACTAATGACAACAATCGCCACTTTTCCCCACATGCGAAAATCCTGTTATCGAACCCGACTCGCCTTGGAGGCAGACGAGTGAAGTTTTGGCTACTTGGGTCAAAATTACCAACAACTGTACGCAAGTCTACATGCGTTAACATACACGCAATTTTGGAGGTACCCCATAAGCACCACAGGCAATGTCAACTTGCGCACAATTAGCACGAATTGTTGCCACCAAGAGATAGATGAAACTATAAATTTTTCCAGGTACATTAAACAACTACTTACATTTTTCGAGCCAAATTTGTCTCCCTGTATTGTTCCTTAACCATTGTATAAGTTATAACATAAGGCAACGTCCACACAACTTAACCGAAATTTTCAGGTTTTACAAGAAACACTCATTTCATCTTCTACAACACATGTACTTATCAAACACATGGAGTAAGAAAACAAAAAGTTGCCACAGATTAATAGACATGTAGGTCACACATTATAAACGAAATAAAATACTGCACTCAACTACNAAACAAAAAGTTGCCACAGATTAATAGACATGTAGGTCACACATTATAAACGAAATAAAATACTGCACTCAACTACACTTTGTGTGCACTGAACCTAGTAGTAATAATTCAAATTTAACCGACATATAATAAATACTTTCGGTAAATTACATGAAACAGGACGTCCAAAATACAAAGATAGTTCAGTCAATTAATAGAAAAGCCACATGATACGCTGGAATTATTAAAAAAAAAAAAAAGCTCCGGTTCATCCAACTGCTCAAACTGCAAAAATCGTCACAAACTTCCAAATCTGGACAAAACTGTGCAGCACAGCGTTTATTAGAGAAGATTGAACAATAGAACTATTTAACGCTATGTTTCTTTTCATTGGTGTCGATAACTTTGGGCAGTTTCCTGCAGCACATACTGTAAGAATGGGAATACATGAAACTCGGCGATAAAATTAGTAACACGACGCGATGGGAGAATTAAATTAATCAGATGTATTACCAGCATTTGGTTGATAAGGGTTTCATCCTTAAATTAATTTAAAAAACACACAAATGCATTATATTCCATAAAGTTAAACTGTGTCAATAAACCAAGCCACAATATGAATTAAAAGACAATGTCCATTATTCTTGTCGGAATCACAATTTTATCATGNAGAAATAGCCCACAGGATGAATATAATTCTGAGGTGTGCAGGAAAATGTCTGTTAAATGAGATGGCTGAGCATCTCGAGTGATAGAAAGGGAATTTTTCAAAAAGTTAACTTCATAAGTTGCTTAACTGCAAAACACCTAGACCCCATACCAAATCCTGCATATGATACTCGTAAGTTAAAACACACATAACACCTGTCTAAATCTAACCACGAAAACAAAATAAGCACATACAATATTTTATTGATAGTGTATGCCAACAAAAAATGCACACAAAGGTGAAAAGTGTTACCATTCGCCGGTCCAAGACGCCATATGGGACTGGCGTGCGCTGAGAATCCTGGCCATATAACGTCTTTGCCACCACATGGATATGAGCTTGTTGCTGGATTTGCTGAGGACTATCTAGTCCAAAACATATATGTGAGCTGCAAAAAAATTCAAAATATGCCTAAGTCACTTAAAAGATTTACACATAATACTGCTTCCTTGTATGACAAAATGCATTGTACAAGAACCTTAAAAGAATGTCATTGTCTACCCATTTTCACAAAAAATCGAAGCAGCTACTGTTACCACATAGGCTTGTTACAAATAACTAAAAATCAGCTACAGATGCTATTAACAAATTATCTGCAGCAAAAGCTAAATTTTAAATAGTTAGCTCATTTATTACCCTAAAATCTTGAATACCCTACCAAAATTACTTGGTTATCAAGTAAATAGAAACACTGATCAATCATATGCGAACAATTAAAAATGTTGTGCAATGGAACATGCAAATACCATGTATGAGAGCACTGCTGTTGCTATTTCTTTAAGAAGTCTGGTGTCCCAGTCTGGGACAGGTTGGATGGAGTACCAGGTCAACGCGAACTCACCTCTACGCCTAACCTTGTGATGACCCTTAATGGGCCTCCTTGGTGTTTCTATGTGCCTTGAGCTATGTGACGTACCTTGGACGGTCACCCAGCCAAGTAATGACTATGCCATGCTATGTTGAACCATGGCGATCAGAAGAAGACCGCCAGGTTACCATGGCAGTGTGGCCGTCGGCACTGCCGTTGCTCCTTGTGTGGCATACTGTATATAAGCAGTCCTCGGTAGTGCATGAGATGAGACATGCACAATATTGGCCAAGCACGATTAATGAGATATAGCATGCTGAGAATACGTTGTGAGAGAAGGTTATAACAACATGAATATCTAAACTACAAAAAAAAAAATTACTGTATAACAATTCATTCTACACATTTCTTGTTTGGGTTTTCTCATTCCCTTTTTCTTCTGTTTCAGTAAACAGATGACGCTGTATTTATCCAGTTTAGCTGCTTTTCTGAAGGAAACGTCCTAGATAAACTAAAGTAGCATTAATAGATTCTGCACAGCTTACCTTGTTAATATTCAGAATGGTGTCATGTTAAAATAAGTAGAACGTATTATAAAAAATTGTTAAAAGTACAAGCAGTCCGCCGGTTGGTTTACGACGGACGCCATGATTTTTGGTGACGTCATGATTCCTGCCGTCACCTTATTGGCTTGTGGGTATTGTTATGTCACTGTCACGCGTAACATGTGATTTTAACGGAAAGTTTTGAGGCAGGTCAGTAGCCTTTGTATCTTTGCCGGGGTGAGTTGTGACGTCACAATCCGACAGATTTAAAAACGGAGAAAGCAAGAATGAGTGCTTCTGTGCATTATAATCGCCTATGAATGAGTGCTTCAGTGCCTAATATTCGGCTATGAATGAGTGCTTTAATGCGTAATATTCACCTACGTGGCGTTGTAGTAGATCATGGTGTTTCATCGAGTGAGGTAAGGTTGAATTGGCCGAGGACAGAGGATTTTTACACGCCGCCTACCTAGGTGAGTTAATTCATATTCTTCCGGTGTGTTTTACGGTTCCTTTAAATGCCTAAAATCCTAAATTCGTAGGTTAGATTAAAAGCCTATAATCCTAGGTTAGTGTAAAACCCTACAATCCTAGGTTAGTGTAAACCCTAAAAACTTAGGTTAGTGTAAAATGCCACAATCGTAGGTTAGTTTAAAAATGTAAAATAGTGATTCACCCATCGTGGGGTTACGTTCTGTTACGTTAGGTGGGAAAATATCATGAAATTAGTCATACATTAATGCCCCTCGCGTATTCGTGCGCTTCATCTTTAGTAGAGTAGAAATATACCATTTTCCGGGGGGGTTTTTTTAACAGAAAAGCCCCTAAACTGGATAATTAAAGATGACCTACAGCATGTTGGAAGCAGATTAGTCACAGCATGATCAAGAGATACGATGTGAGAGTAGGTGCAGTCTGACATGTATAAGTGCTTAATATGTCTAGTGTATAAACTTTGTATAAAGTAATTTGACTTATCCAATATCTTGGTACTGTTATGTACTGAAAAAATATCTTATGGACGAAATAAAATAAACAAACCATTCATGGAGTTTGAAAAAGGAATAGGAAGGTGCTTACCAAGGTCTTGAGCGACAGTGAAGGTGAAATGAGGTGTGTAAATACGAGTGGCGGAATGTAAGGGCGGAAAAAACGGGACTGCCCCAAAAAAATCCTTGACTAATGACAACAATCGCCACTTTTCCCCACATGCGAAAATCCTGTTATCGAACCCGACTCGCCTTGGAGGCAGACGAGTGAAGTTTTGGCTACTTGGGTCAAAATTACCAACAACTGTACGCAAGTCTACATGCGTTAACATACACGCAATTTTGGAGGTACCCCATAAGCACCACAGGCAATGTCAACTTGCGCACAATTAGCACGAATTGTTGCCACCAAGAGATAGATGAAACTATAAATTTTTCCAGGTACATTAAACAACTACTTACATTTTTCNTATCCAGGTACATTAAACAACTACTTACATTTTTCGAGCCAAATTTGTCTCCCTGTATTGTTCCTTAACCATTGTATAAGTTATAACATAAGGCAACGTCCACACAACTTAACCGAAATTTTCAGGTTTTCCAAGAAACACTCATTTCACATTTCATCTTCTACAACACATGTACTTATCAAACACATGGAGTAAGATAAACAAAAAGTTGCCACAGATTAATAGACATGTAGGTCACACAATATAAACGAAATAAAATACTGCACTCAACTACACTTTGTGTGCACTGAACCTAGTAGTAATAATTCAAATTTAACCGACATATAATAAATACTTTCGGTAAATTACATGAAACAGGACGTCCAAAATACAAAGATAGTTCAGTCAATTAATAGAAAAGCCACATGATACGCTGGAATTATTAAAAAAAATAGAAGCTCCGGTTCATCCAACTGCAAAAATCGTCACAAACTTCCAAATCTGGACAAAACTGTGCAGCACAGCGTTTATTAGAGAAGATTGAACAATAGAACTATTTAACGCTATGTTTCTTTTCATTGGTGTCGATAACTTTGGGCAGTTTCCTGCAGCACATACTGTAAGAATGAGAATACATGAAACTCGGCGATAAAATTAGTAACACGACGCAATGGGAGAATTAAATTAATAAGATGTATTACCAGCATTTGGTTGATAAGTGTTTCATCCTTAAATTAATTTAAAAAACAAACACATGCATTATATTCCATAAAGTGAAACTTTGTCAATAAACCAAGCCACAATATGAATTAAAAGACAATGTCCATTATTCTTGTCGGAATCACAATTTTATCATGGCATTTTTATATGCTTCTGCATTTCTCTCATTCGCATAACATTTTAACAACACATTAAAATATTTAATGTTAAAAAGATCACTGCAGTTATCACAAATCACTGCCTGCTGTATAAGAAATTCTTAATTATCTAGTTTTTAACACCAACTGTACTTTCTTGGAGATATAAGAAAAATAGCATTGTATAGGATTAAAAACATCTTCCCATAAATTGGACGCCTCTCCTTTGGAATATATCATAATTATTTGCTCCCTGCTTGGAATAAACGTGCCCTTTATTACAAGTATTAAGGAACCCAGCATTTGAGGACGAAAGTTTTCTTCCGTAGAAAATATTATTTTGGTTGGAACACTGCAACCTTGTAACATAAGCTTTAGAATTTGGTTTAACATCAAATTCAGGTGACGTGAACCTAACGTTCACGAGTCCTTCTTGCCCATTGCGACTGCCGCAGTATGTCCACACAAGACACACCACACCGACAGGCTTGAGGGAACGAGTACGAGTGCATTAGTGTTCTAATTTATTTATTCAGTGTATTTCATCAGTGTATTTGTTAATAGCATCAGTGTATAGTTAATTAATAATTTGTTTTGTCATCGGAGACCGTCTGCCCAGCCACAGCCAGAGACATGTGACATTCTGCATTTGGCAGTACTATGGCTGGTGCAATACAAACATTTAGGAATAATGTAATCATNAAAGACAAGTGACATTCTACATTTGGCAGTACTATGGCTGGTGCAATACAAACATTTAGGAATAATGTAATCATTTTTATTATGTAATTATGTTTTCTTATGTTAATTTAGTTCATATCATTTTTGATCCCATAATCATCTTTCAGTGTATATTGTGTTTCATCGTTTCACCACGTGGCGCCGCTGCCGCTCAGGTGGCGAAAGCCGGCGCACGTTCCTCCCCAGTATTCGTCAGCACTTGAACGAACCCGGACGTTAAGCTCTCTCCCTCCGCAGAAGCCCTAGCAAGGACATCATCAGTCGAATCGTATCTAGTCACATCCATAACATTTTGAATCATTATCGTCATCTGTTTTATTATTTGACTTTCATAGCGCCGAGGGGAGACCGACCATATTATATATCGGGAATCGTAAAGTGCAATTTCGAGCTTCACATTATAAGACCTGGTGGTCGCTCGTAGTTCCGGGCCATTCAGGACACGTGTCTTGTGTATAGTATGTGTACAATAATGGGGTATTAAATACCTTAACAACCAGCACCGCTTCCTTATTGATAATTAAGTAAGGCGTGCGAGGTGGCCCACAGCCTCGGCATCGTGTGTATGACGGAGTGTTTACCAGAGTCCCTAGGCCGTCGACCGAACGACCCTACATCTCATCAGCTCACCGCAGAGCTGTGGCGCCGGGCACATACATATCACTTCACAACTCTGGGAACACCGCGGATCAAGTTGGCTTTTTCGCCGTAGCCAAGCTTGGTCACGTCACAGGTTATGTGTCTAACAATATCGATTCATTAATTTCATGAAAAGATGATTTTCGAACCACTAGCAAATTAATTTTCTCGTTTTCTGTATATTTTTTGTTATACATTTGACGTGGAACAGTCCTACGTGTTCTGGCATGGCCTCTGTCATCAAGTCATTGGCCCACAGTAGCTGCACCAGCGCAGCCCGCAGAACGCGCACGTCGTGCATCCCGATGCGTGTCCACATCGTACACTTGAGAATGCGTCATTACCTAATACCGAGTGATCCAACCGAGTACCTGTGGTATACCTAGAGNGATATACCTAGAGAGATCTGTGTAATTAGGATAGGAAGCAAGTGTTAGAATGTGTTGTAAAAGCATTAGAATTTGTCGCCTACTGGCAAATATTCGTGAATTTCGCACTTAGGGGATTGCAAAGTAAACGCAGAATAAATGCACGTCACGTGCATATTTAATGAGGTGTTGGTAAGCAAGGCTAGGTTATTTGAAGTGTTCCGTATAATTTTCCGAGTACAATTGTGTGATGTGAGAACTAAATAATCTTTCTTTCAACATAAATTTTCCACGTGCTCTGCAAGACACCACATAATCATGTTTTGTATTAAAAATAGTGCTTAATTAAGAACTCTTGAGTAAGGTTCGCTGTAATTGGCATCCATACATGTAACTGTTTATTCTATTCGGCAATGCAATTTACTTGAGTTAACCGAAACTTGTGAGTTCTTATTTTTGTGTGGTATATTGGGTCCTGGACCTATCAAAGGAAGTCATCGATGCCTCAAGGAGGCATCCTTCATTTATAAGGTAAAAAGGTAATATTAAGGTGTGCTGGGGAGCCTGAATACCCAGCTATATATTTAATTTGTACTGTGTGTGTCAGAGGATACAGTCACATGGTCGTTCGGCCCACGATCCTGAGAACTTTGACTTTGTGCTCACCTAGTGAACTGGCGCCCATTCTATTCGAAATATAAGTATTGTGCAATATTACTACTTTTCTTAACATAGTCGCCTGATGACGTCCACATTACTATTCCTGACCGCTCAGCTAACGTTAACTTATGTTAGGTTATTAATATATGTTCCAACTTTCGTTAAGCTCTTTAAGAAACAAGACAATTTTTTTAACATCGAGCTTAGGAGAAATTAAGACCGATGTTGCCAGCCAGAGATTGCACACTTATTCTGTACTGCCAGCACCATATTTGAATCGATTTTGCTTTGAAACTAATGTGTTCATGACGTGTTCATGTGCTTTCTGCAGCTAAACCCACCTGGTGTCGCGATTGGTCAGGAACTATTTTAGTGTCGCAGCAATGTGTATTTAGTTTCTGAGCTTTGTATTCATGGCATAAAATATTGTCGTAAATATTGAATGGCATGTGGGAGCATGGGACCCCCACAATCCGCCTTTCAAATCTTTATCCAATGACATAACCTTACACCACTTTAATGAGATTGACGTGGTCGAGGAAACCCACGGCTGGAGGAGTGTAGAATTGCTCTGCGTCATAACTCAGCAGAGAGTTAATGATGTAGATCGTTGTAATATGTCATTTAGTGTGGTGAGATGCCCCATCAACTTTACAACTTCAATCATACAGACATTTGTCAATAAACAGGGGTGTCACCAATGTGTTTAATTTAAATACTTTTTCACCATTACAATCATATNTGGTCAGGAACTATTTTAGTGTCGCAGCAATGTGTATTTAGTTTCTGAGCTTTGTATTCATGGCATAAAATATTGTTGTAAATATTGAATGGCATGTGGGAGCATGGGACCCCCACAATCCGCCTTTCAAATCTTTATCCAATGACATAACCTTACACCACTTTAATGAGATTGACGTGGTCGAGGAAACCCAGGGCTGGAGGAGTGTAGAATTGCTCTGCACCATAACTCAGCAGAGAGTTAATGATGTAGATCGTTGTAATATGTCATTTAGTGTGGTGAGATGCCCCATCAACTTTATAACTTCAATCTNTTAATGATGTAGATCGTTGTAATATGTCATTTAGTGTGGTGAGATGCCCCATCAACTTTACAACTTCAATCATACAGACATTTGTCAATAAACAGGGGTGTCACCAATGTGTTTAATTTAAATACTTTTTCACCATTACAATCATATCACAGAGTGCGCATTTTATGTTTCATTATTAGCCGTATGACTTCGGTTCTGGTCACTCGTGATGAAACCCGAGGCCAATCTACCAGTTCGTCTCAGCACTCTAGCCAGACCGGCAGCGTTGATCGCCCACTCCGTGAGCCCCCTTAGTACCATTATTTATGCTGTAATCACGTCACTGCAATATTAACATTAACTAACTGGAATATTTGTTATCTTTATTAACTGTACTGAGGAGAGAACCACCCACACTCTCACCATAGAGATTAATACAATCGCTTATCAACGTATTACTACATTTATTTCATGCTAAGGTCACCGACAGGCGGTAAGTGATGGGTCCATTTTCATATATGATTCACCTGTAGTCAAAACAGTGAATAAACTGCTTTACCAAGTTAACTGTGTCAAATCATTGTAGGGTACTACACCCTTTGCAGCATCACCCACAATTTCAAAGTATACTTCAAATGTACGAGATGGCTTACAGTCTCCCCGTCATCGGGTATAAATAGCGCAACAGTAAGTATGTGACGACATCATCAACAAACTGACGGAGATATCCAGGGCTCACTGGGCCGTCGACAGATCTACCCTCATCGTTAACTCTCCACTGGGTTATGGCGCTGGACAAGCGAACAATATCCAGCCCTGGATAACCTCGACCACATCACCTTCCATACGGTCTGCCTTCTGCATTCGCCATGATTTATTCTCGTCTTGAAATCCAACGTGGTATGTTCCACATCACTAAGAGAGACATCATATTTTTGTTTGAAATGTTACTATTCTATTACCATTAATTTAATTTGAACTTCCTTCTCTTACCACTTGCATACTCTGGGATCCTCTCTTGTACAACTATGTTCAAAGGAGAGTTTACATTTGTGGCTGAATCTGGGAACTTTGTGATTGCCCACCTTATGTGAAGCCATTACAACTTTGTGTTTCCTGGTTTTTTCAATTTAAACATTAAATATCCTTTAATCGTGATGACTCATAAGTGAACGGGAGCTAGTTTAATGTGTTTACAGTGTAATCTATGTATGCCATGTGCTAACAGTGTAATTGTGCTCGGAGGTAAATGCTAATAATATTGAATTACATGTTCTATTCACGCAGGCAGCGATACATCACAGGATGAAAGGAGAGGCATACTTCATGGCCTGTACAGTAGATTTTAGAAATTTGGTAGGCTCCTGTCCGACTTGAGTACATTCATGTGGAGACCCTACAGCGCCTCAACAGAAAGACACTGCCAGCTGTTTGTCATGGCGACAGGAATGACAGTAAAATAGCCAGGTCTACCCCCACCCCATTTCAAGATGGCTGCAACACCACTTCTGGAGTGTGTCTCTACTTGCAGAGACCTCACAACACCACTGGCTGCTCAATGTAAACCAGTTGCCTCACCATTAGGCACGCGAGACACATATTTAGTAGGAATAACAGAATATGTTTATGGCATCCTTGCAGCCGTATTTTCGTTCTTCGTAATAGTGTGACACCCAAAGAGTTTAAAAATGTTGATGCTAGTTGGCTGTATGGTGTTGGGTTAAAGAGAATTTTGAGGGGCTGTGAAAAGGTGTTAGGTAAATTCTGCTGTTGGATAACCAACTAGGCGCCAGACACCGTCGGCAGGCGATGCCGAATATTATTGATGATGCTCAGGGTATGGCGGGCCATTCGCCTAGTCGTACGCAGTCCCTAGGTGAATTGTGAATACTGGTGAGCCCCTCAGGCCAGGAGAATCGGACGTTTCTCACGCCTGATACTTATGTCTGCTGTACTGTGGGCCTATTCAGACTGACCTACACGCCTTTAACTGTAATAAGCTCTGAGTGTAGCATACTGAGTTTACGGTTACTAACATTGAATTAGGTGATGGTTCGTTGCAGGATACCCATACCCGGAAATGCCCTAAGACACGTAGTATGCAAACTCCTGTGTAATTATCTTTGCACAACAATTACATCATATTCATGAAAGCTGATGTGGTCTTTAAGCTACACTGAGAAAAAAAAAAGTGCGAAACGTCCATTGTGAACTTTGGTGAAACTTACACTTCCTTAGGTCATTCAATTCCTGGGGAAGAGACTGTGGCGACTCCAAGTGATAATTAAGCAAAGATAGTTCCAAAAAAGACGTTACTATTGATAACTACATGGTTCGAAGCACAAAGTGGAGTTCGCACGGAGCGCACGTGCGTCAACCGACCCCTTGAGACACTTGATTACGACTGACACTGGCGTACTCGCGAGGCGCGATCTATGGCGACACGTGGCCCGCCTACACTATTTCCTTCATAATTGAAATGAAATAAAGAACACAAGCTCTTGCATGAAACATAAACAAGACTACACTGAACGTATAACAACCTAAATTTGACTCTGATAGCACAAAATAAGGAAATGTGGATGAAAAACGCGTCTCCGAGTGTTCACACTCTAATTGTCTTTCCATTGCTTTCATAATGGCTTTTTAATTCGCCCTACAAATGCTCATGCTGGATTTTTCACAACGAACCAGAACTTCCTCTGGGTGGGAGTGACATGGTAGGCTGTTGCGTTGCGCTGCCCTGCACTCCTCTGCATTGAACTTAACATTTCATAGTGCACTAGTCACAAGCGGTATGGCAAACGGTCTGAGGCAGGATGTCGTCCTGGGTCAATGATGAGGCCTACGTTTTTGTATTTAACACATGTAAAATGTGGCAGTTGTTAAACAAATAAACCCTAATGAAGCTAAATTGAAACATGCTTGTATTCAAATAGCTTCATTTTAATTTTGACAGGTTAGGTTTCCCAATATTTTGGCTGTCACAATATGGACAGAATTCTTAATTTTACATGCAATTAAACAGTCCAGCACCCTCAGCCAGACTTGCAAAAATGTGTTATGGCCTGCATCCTTGATAGCACAGGGTTTGCAACCACCTAGACACCACACAATTCTTAGATGGTCTCAGCAGAATTGATCTTAGATGTTGGACAAAGGCCATATCCCTTTCAGACCATCTGGCGCATCATTCCAGGGAAACTGCAATGGGAACAAACCGAACGTCTTGCAGTGCAAATAGTGACACAGGTAATCACCCAATGCAAAGTTTTGAGTAGGTGTTAGTAAAAATTGGTCCAAAAATGCTTATATTATTAACTTGTCACCATGACTTTATTTATTACTGTAAAATATTTTTAAGGGTGGCGGTCCCCAGTAAGGTTCGACTGAATTTTTAATGCACATGCTTCTGCACCATCCAGTAACCCAACTTCAGCCACTAACATATTTTTCTTTAGGAAATATATTATTATTATTATACTTTTGCATAATGGACACTTCATGGGAACATCACACGAATGTTAAAAAAGGACTTATTATTCCCGTAATCTAAAACAATCTCATTTCCTTGCTCGCAAGAAATAAACACTGGTCATATCACACAGTGGATGTTTCTGCACAATTGGGGTATTGTTGAGCTAATACACCACTCGCTCAGTAGTGTATACATAACTATCATTTTACCTAGATTACATTACACCAATTTTTAAATTTACATTTCATGAATAAAANCAGTAGTGTATACATAACTATCATTTTACCTAGATTACATTACACCAATTTTTAAATTTACATTTCATGAATAAAACCTTGATTTTCCCATGACACACTTGAACATAACTTGTACTCAGTAGTTACCAAAATGGTTTGGATACAATTAAAACATTTGTGGTGTATTGGTCGGCCATTCCGAGGTGGGGGAAATTAGATCATAATACAAGTTCATATTAAAAACTTGGTCGTACAGACAAGTTTTGGGGAACTATTGAGTATCNGGGAAATTAGATCATAATACAAGTTCATATTAAAAACTTGGTCGTACAGACAAGTTTTGGGGAACTATTGAGTATCTGTAAAATCGAGGCTCAACTATTCCATCACTAAGCATCCCATCTTTATAACTTATTGTTCACAAAATTATTGTAAGTTTTAAATCCTGTGAAGATAGTTTTTAAACTGGTGGTTTATGCTAACATATAATGAATGGGTGTCGTTTGTCATCTCTGTGGCAAGAAATTGACGCCAAACCCGGGTCTACTTTAACATGCCTTCCAGTGTGACTCTAGGATAACTAATCACTTTTAGCTAAGTGCCCTGGTAACGAAAAAAGCAAGGATGAACGTGATGCTGTGTGCTTGCTGATGGCCGTAAATTGCCACCATGTGGTTTTCCGTCGTTAAACCATGTCAAAGGAAAATTCGCATTGAGGTGCTATTTTTGGATGTCAGAAGAAGGGCTGGATAACCAAAATTTGACTCTTGATTGGCTGAGTAGTCTGGAACAACAGGCATGGTGCACTCACATAAAAACAAAGCATGCTTGCATAACATGCATTCAGAGGAAATCTTTCAGAGCCAGTGAAAAAAAAGACCTTGANACATAAAAACAAAGCATGCTTGCATAACATGCATTCAGAGGAAATCTTTCAGAGCCAGTGAAAAAAAAGACCTTGAAAAATTGAACACAGACCTGGTTACCATCCAACTCTAGTTCTTAATGCTGCAGTCAACAAGCCCTTCAAATATCAGCTGAGAAAATAATAGAACGAATGGCTGCTGTCAAGAAAACAGGATTTGACCCCTACAGGCAAAATCAATAGGCCATTCTGGGAGCAGGTGGCTGAGTCGTTAGTCTGTTCGCCTTCCACCAAAGCGAACCGGGTTCAATCCCCAGTCGGTGGGAATCATGCCAGACGATGCTGTTGGTCGGCGGGTTATCTCTGGGGTCTTCCGTTCCCCTCGCTGCTCTATACTCACCTAACCCTCATTGGCTCTCAAGACCTTGAGGTTAAGAACCGCCCAAATTTCTCCACTCACTCACACACGAAGCCATTCGGAGGCATCGTGGTCAGTGGATCCTGGCAGCATGGATCCACATCACAAATTATNATTCGGAGGCATCGTGGTCAGTGGATCCTGGCAGCATGGATCCACATCACAAATTATAGCTTCATGAAAGGCTTCAAGATACGTTGCATTTCCAATGGCATGGATACATTCTGTTTTCTGGGCAAGAAATTATGTAGCAATTTTTCAAACACTTTCAAGTCAATAAACCAAGGATCTTAATCTACATGTCTGTTGAAGTGGTAAAATATTCTACAGCAAAATCAATAATTTTTGTAATTAAACTTTTCTTTACAGCAGACATTGATCTACTGAAAGTGCAAGTTGCGTCAAGGTGCTTTTGGGTTATAAACAACACATATTCGAACCTAACAATTATCTTTTGTAAATCACAAATCAAAAATTTTACATAATTAAACACTAAATTTGCGCCGGAATGAAAACCAGAACTCTGCTACATGCCTTGACACTTGGTTGATGGTGATCAGCTGTGATAAAATAAGATAGGTGTTACATTCTTTACTCGAGTCATTTTGCTTCCAAGCGAAGCGCTTCCCCTTTGCTGCCATGCTGGTCGACATCAGATAACGGGAACCGCATAACAGTAAACTTTTAATTACTTTTCTTATCAAATTATGTACGGTTTTTAAAAACACATGTTTCCTACCATGGTCATTCACTCGTCTCTGAGAGGAAAAAGTAGCGCTGCGAGTCACTCATCCGGGCAAATAATTATTCTTATTGGCACAAACTAGTCCCAAACTTTTTCTTGATAAATTGTAACTATAAGAGGGAGGGAAGCAGGTTATAAGGAGCAGGTTTTATACCCATTTACATTTACGGTATTAACTAGATTTTAATTAATTTTTTTTAAATTCTGAACTCCACTTTCATACAACTTGACTCTACTCACGTCTCGTACAACTTGACTTAACTCGAAGCTATAAAAATCAAACTCGCCCATCACTCAATTTTCCCATTATGCACAAGCAGCTTGACAATATGCTTTGCTGCTAATAGAATTGGCTTAAAATGTCATGGCTGTCTTAAGATACGTAGTCTGTCTGTTTACTGNTTCTTTACTCGAGTCATTTTGCTTCCAAGCGAAGCGCTTCCCCTTTGCTGCCATGCTGGTCGACATCAGATAACGGAAACCGCATAACAGTAAACTTTTAATTACTTTTCTTATCAAATTATGTACGGTTTTTAAAAACACATGTTTCCTACCATGGTCATTCACTCGTCTCTGAGAGGAAAAAGTAGCGCTGTGAGTCACTCATCCGGGCAAATAATTATTCTTATTGGCACAAACTAGTCCCAAACTTTTTCTTGATAAATTGTAACTATAAGAGGGAGGGAAGCAGGTTATAAGGAGCAGGTTTTATACCCATTTACATTAACGGTATTAACTAGATTTTAATTAATTTTTTTTAAATTCTGAACTCCACTTTCATACAACTTGAAATTCTACTTGACTCTACTCACGTCTCGTACAACTTGACTTAACTCGAAGCTATAAAAATCAAACTCGCCCATCACTCAATTTTCCCATTATGCACAAGCAGCTTGATNATAAAAATCAAACTCGCCCATCACTCAATTTTCCCATTATGCACAAGCAGCTTGACAATATGCTTTGCTGCTAATAGAATTGGCTTAAAATGTCATGGCTGTCTTAAGATACGTAGTCTGTCTGTTTACTGGTTATTACTTCTACACGATGTCAAAAAACTGAATTCTTATAACACCTAGACCATAATCAAGTGGTACCAGTTCATAGTGCATCCCTTCATCACTTGGGTCTGACTTCCAATAAGCAAGATCATGGAAGTATAGATAGTGACCCAGACTGCGTAAACTTCCTGGGTGCCCATTGCCCATGAACACACTGCTCAATCTATAACCTAAGATGATGAATATTTATATGGTATTCATGGTCAACTGAGCACTTTTGAAAGCCATGCTCCAGCCACTTGCATGCACATTGTGTATTCTTCCGCTCCATGTAAAATTAGCACTGCTGCGGGCTCATCACATTATTCATGCATTAACCAAGTAAAACTGTGAAATTATCAGAAAAGAAAATATTTATACTGTCTCATAAAAGTTGGCCAGATGCTGACAGGTCTGTGAAAGTAGCGCCACTGTTTACATTTGACTACATATCCTTCTGCCATCAGCCGGTCGGCCACATGGCAACAATGTTATTTATTTTCATGCTGTAGTCAGCCAATTCCCTTGTCAATGTACTGTTCGTGGGACGTTTTAGGCAAACTTGCTACTCAGAAATATATAGCTGCGATTGTATATTAGTAACAGTAATTTGTACATAAATCATTAATCAGTGAATTATGTTAAAGGACAAAAATATAAATAATTAATTTAAAATTTATTAACTAAAAAAAAATGTAATGCTAAACAAATTTTAAGATATTTTAGACAGACTTTTGTCTAAAAAAAAAAAGTAGGTTATAAAAGTAAAATCAAATATTTTCTAACTCTTTTTAATTTGTCCAAGACAGTGAATTTGGGTTACATTTGCGAGATAATAGTTGCAGCTATTATCAAATTTTGAACGTTATAACTAATATATTAGAGTTGGAAATGTGTGACGTGGAATAATGTTAGAATTGTTTAAAAACTATTCACGCGTGTCCAACTTTGTTCGGAAACAAGGAAATATGGTACAAGAACAACATGGCGTATAATTTACGTAGACGAACGATTACCTGCCGAATATAAATGACAAGTACTCAAAATCGTTGTACACGAAATATATGTTACTTTAATTATGCAGAGCTGGCGAAAAATAAAACTATTGGTATCTGTTCGTAAATGTATTATATGAAGCAAATGAACGCTATTCTCTTCTGGCTGTAAAGCTTTTAAAAGAATTCCACAGATGGCGCGCACAACATTTCAGCGTATGCTCAGAGCTGAATTTTTTTCTCAAGAGGTAGCATCTTTGTAAAGTTGACTGTTCTTCTATTACTGGCTCGGAACGCCACTTATTTGAAATATATTTAGTCAAATTATTACAAAAAAATAAATCAACAATATTATGCAATATTTCTGTATGCTTTTGGAATTAATATCAAACACATAAGGAAAGCCGGGTTGGAGAGGGGGCGATAAGACTTAAAAAAAGATTTTGAAATTGTGTTTCGTTTTAATTTACCCTTAATTTTGAACACCTACACATTTCTACTTTAGCACAAAGTTTAGTTTTTAACACTAAAAACCGCAGTTTTATGACCACGTAAAATAAAATGTATTAATTAATATAGGAACTCATTCTTATCCGCATATCTCCTGCTTGTCTGATGTGCGCCGGCAGTGCACTCAGAATAGCCAACGTAATATTAATTTTCGTTTGTTCATGGATCAGCTGATACAGGATTTTGTAAATGGCACGTTGTTTGTAGGGAATACATCAATTTGCCACTCACCGACTGTCAGAATCTGGACAACTTATATGAAATGGAGTATAATTTTTTTGCTAATTCTTGCACTTGGATGCATCATTAAAACGGAAAGCAAAATAAATCATTAAGTTTCAGCAAATGCTCACCTAAAAATTTTACTTCGACGTTAGGATATGGAAATACATTTTTTTTTTCCACAGTTGTCAACTTTACTGGGCACATGTCAGTCAGTGTGCCTATTAAATTATATGAAAGTAGTAGTGACTATTCAAAGATTAATTTCATAAGTGCTCACTTTCTCATGAACAACCTTTACTTAGCAATATTTCCCCATTTTTATAGATTTTCTTTTGTTTAAGAGAGTTGTCTCATGTAATGAAAAACTTACAAATTATGATGCAATAATTTTTTTTGGCTTTTATTTCAATTGCAGACAGCCAAACACCAATCATTTTCAAAATTTTCACAATGTCATTTCCTATCAAACAATTACTATTGATTTTAATTACGTTCCAATAAAAATATTATAACATAATTCCTCACTTCTTATACGATTTCTATACTGTCGCAGGTAGTGAAAATTTTACAGTCTTCTCTATGTTGTTTGCCGCACAGGATATGGAAAATTATCTCAACAGGTTCCATAACAGCTCATGTTTGTGCATTTTATTATTGGTTGCAAAAATTATTTTATGCAATAACAGTCCCATGTTATACTTTCAAATTGGCTAATTATCAACGCAGGCAATGAAATTCCAGATACACAAATATACAAGAGAAACTGTACCAAAACACTAAGTGTTATAAATCCTGAACACAAAACAAAAAACAATGTCTCAGAATTTATTGTGTACAAGCAGAGCTGAATGGAAGAATGGTAACTGTTTGCACAAGTTATGCGCTATTCATTTGATTAATCGTTTTCCGATGTGTCACAGATAAGGTATCCCCTTTTAATGGAACTGTACATATTTCAGGCGAGCAATTTATGTAAGGAAAATATTGAACTCAATGAGCTGTCAACAATATTTTAAATACATTACAGAATTGTTTTNTGAGCAATTTATGTAAGGAAAATATTGAACTCAATGAGCTGTCAACAATATTTTAAATACATTACAGAATTGTTTTAAAAATCATCTCTTAAGGAAAGTACAAGCCATTTCCCTTCAATAAAAAAAAATATTTTTTTGGGGTAAAACAAAAATAACGTAATATTAAAAATTTAAAAAAGAAACATTCACTTTATTTTAAAAATTATGTTCATAAGCTTCCTGAATACTTGTACATACTTTTTATCTACACATACTCCTATTGTTAGTAGTATCATTTAGAGCTGCTTAATTAAACTCTACAAGTGCAGTCACATCATACAACTAAAATGAAGTATTAGTGAACACTTATACTAACACATAGTAAAATTTACAGAGTCACAAATTAACTGTAACATATAGAAAGCAATGACATAAAAACAGAACATAAAGTTGAAACTGAGTCAACTGTGAAGGCCTAACAAAGTATGAACAAAGCTTCAGACAATTAATTCAACAAAATACTAAAATTGCAATTCTTGAATATTCACATTGCAGAAGTGTCCATGTTGTGCAGCAGCAAATGGCAAATCGCACAGAAAATTTATCACCTAAAGATTAAGGAAAGTATCTAAAACAATACAGGCCTCGACACAGCCATCGGAAACTAGATTTTGTGCCAATAGTATCTAACAGTTATCAGAACAAAATCTCAGACTAAGTTTTTCCTCATAACTATAATGTAACATTATATTTACAAAGATGAATAAAATTTTCATGGCTTCATTCTTCCCACTGTCTATAAAAAATTATAAAGAATTTCGACTGAATTTTAAATTTATGATGCACACAAAATACTTCTCAAAAATAAAAGTTAACAGCATATATATATATATATATATATATATATATATGAACTTTATATTTTTCAGAAATAAATGATAAAGACTGTTGGAAACCTTGTAAGACCCCATAAATGAGAGTGTTCACTGCAAGTACATGGCTCAGGTTTCGCAACATTTATGTTGCAGTTACCTATCACAAATGACAACACCCTCAACACTTTCTTTTTAGGTTAAAGACAATTTTGACAGGATAACGCACACCACATTCGTCNACAAATGACAACACCCTCAACACTTTCTTTTTAGGTTAAAGACAATTTTGACAGGATAACGCACACCACATTCGTCGTTCCTACCAAAGAAGCACAACAATAGTGTACCATTACTCATTAACATTAAAAACAGTTTCAGTCAATATAGNCGTCGTTCCTACCAAAGAAGCACAACAATAGTGTACCATTACTCATTAACATTAAAAACAGTTTCAGTCAATATAGTTTAGTCTAAAAATAAAATTTATATTGTAGGTGAATTTCGAATTGCAGGTACCCAGGTTCACACCGGACCACTGCAATCACTTCATGGTGATATCAACTAAAACAGACGAAAAAAAATACTAAGATGAAAAATCTAATGTTTCACCACTTTAATAATAATGATAATAATAATTTAATTTATTCATATAATTTTTGTGCCCCCAAATAGCTGTAGGCCTTGGTTGAGGCATAAGAAGACAAAGTTACATAAATAACAACAATTAAACTATTAAAAAAACCCACATATGCAAAAAAAAAAAAAAAAAGGATTGCCATCATACAATAAGAACAAAACTAAACAATTCACATATAAAATGAGAAGAACAAACATCTACAAAAGTAAGTACTACTAACACAACCATAGTGTTACATGTTGCTGGTGTGGATTCCAGGATTCATGCTACAGAGCATCGCTGCACCCCACACCAACGATGATGGGAGGGAGGGGAGGTGCCCCGGCTGTCATGCAGACAGCTGGGGCACTTGAGAGCTTATTGCCCATAACAGAAGCAGCAGTCAGCAAATGGCCTCAACGAGCGCATACACGCACTTGCGTGAAGAAATTTGTGAGTTTCGTGCATATGCCCAACAACTGAGACACTGAATCGACAAGCTGATGCTACAAGCTGCACACCTCACAAAGCAGTTAGAAAATGCACACGATAACTTACGAGTACTGTAGATATGCCCTGTGTAATGTGTAGTGGCATATTGGATACGTGGAAGAAGGTAAACCAGTGGGAATAGGAACACATCTTTCAGCAGTAATGAAGTTTTTTCCCTTTTAATTTAATAATTTCAGATTTTTAGTCACTTAATTAATTATTGTAAGGATGGTGGTTAATTTGAAGTAATAAGACTCCAGTTTAAGTTTAAAGCATTTATTTGAGGTTTTTGTTTGTAATGAAGAGTCAGCACTTAAATTTTTCTCTCAACACCTTTGCATTTATTCTTGGCCCCTCTTAAGTAATAAAATGTGATTGAAACCCCATACAATTTCTTTTATTCCCAGTAGTCATGTAGTAATTCATATTTGACCCTGCATCTATTCTGAGTACAATATATTTGGATGAGTGTTCATGTCACCACAAAAAAAGGGAAGTGTCACTACACATAACACTAACTTGCAAATACCCACAAAATTTTATTCCTAATCCTGGAGTGTGAAATAAAGAGACGATTTCCTATCAAGCCCAACCTACACAAAAGAGTGTTACACTACAGCTGAGTGGTTTTACTACACTATACAATATTTGATCATATCCCACATCAGGTTTCGACAACGTGGGGCTCAACATACATTACACACTATTCAAGTCATTTATTACATATTCCCATGAAGGAAGTGGTTCGGGGGGCACAGAACCAGTTGCTTGAACTCGAGAAAGGGAGTGAGACAGTCGACAGGAGCTACCAGTGCGTCAGGGTATGTCGGAGGAGGATCCAGCCAAAACCTGCAGCATCCACCGCAAGTGCCAGCACTTTTCAGATTGGAAGATATAGTCTAAAGGAAAATGGATGGGGAAATTCTGGAGTTGCTTCATCTTTTTAAACTGGTAAATGGAAGGCCTAGTCCTTACGTAAGGCACAAACTACCTTATAGTGACAGGATGAAGACCCGGTATGAAAAGAGAATGTAGGGCGAGGTATTTCAAGAACTGGCGTAGCTGTACAACCCACAGAGACGAAAAGGATACTCGACTCTACAGAAATCTTGGGAAGTGCCCTTACAGGATTCTGAAGATCAATACATCATACATTAGCGGCAAATATAAAAACCTACTTCCGATAAAAACCGAAAACAAACAACAACGAAAATCTATATCTAACTCAAAATAACACAAAAATTAAATGCAATAAAAATAAGAATGAAAAAGCAAAAATTTCAACATATAAATTATTTTTAACACAGAACATAAAAATTTCTTCAAAAAGTAATATTTTTTTCAATCTTGGTTAAAACATATGCACTTTATACTATCCCTATGGGTTGTGTACAAATAAAATGATAATCACGTTAAAACATCCAGAAATTACTAACTTGGGGCTTGTAATTAATTACTTTAAAAATGTAAAAATTTCATTAGTATCGAAACAAAAAAATATTCAGTCAATATTTGCTGTGTCAACATTATAATTAAATATATTTGCTAAACCACAATTGGTAAAAGGATGACCGCTTACTATTGCAGAAAACCACAGAAACAATTTTTTGAGCTTTACATTACAACAGAAATTTTAGTACTAATACGTAAACATTTCATCACTTACTTTTCATTTAAAAGTGTGGGTAATTTGTGTGACCACATTCTTCAACACACAGCAATACTGCAATAAGATATACTACTAGAATCTGCTATTGATAATGACTGAAGAAAAAAGAAGGAAAAAATCCTAACACCATTTCCCCAAATGCTCCCCAGTTTTTTATGACTTATGCCTCAAAATTAACCTAAAGCTTTGTTACATTAATTACAGCGTCAACATACATAAATTTTCTTTAGTTTAGCTTCTTTAGAAAAAGCTATTTTTCTCAATGTATCTTAAAACAAAAGTCATAATCAGTAAAAATGACACTGTAACAATTCCCCATTTGTCTGCTGGAACATTACATCACACAATTCCCGCAGTAAAGCTCATGCACTATGAACTGGTCAGCAACGAGGAATGCTCAACTGCACCTGGCTTCATGTCACGAGCAGCCTGCTAGGTATGGCACAAGTTTGGCCGGCTGGACAGTTTTTTTTATTACCACCACAACTCTGGCCCAGGTCCTTTGTGCTCTACTCTCTCAATAGGACTTATTGTAGGATGCACCCGCTACCAACAGTTAATTCTTAAACGATTCTCCCTGGCGGCTTAAGCAGACCCTTCTGTGCACTAACAGGTCAGATTCAGAAGTGAGAAAGGTATTGTAGAATCAAAGTTCAACTCCCACCTTACATGCACACACGCACCACACTGACCGCAAGCCATCACTATTTAAGTGCATCTGCCCAGTTTTGGGTGGAATCACATCTTGTCACAGCTGTCAAAAGAGTAAATTGGGAAAACAGGGAAGGGGACATGTAATAGAGTTCTAGAGGTTTTTGTTGGCACTTAGGAGCAAGGTGTAGGTGAAATGTCGTGAAGATGAAACACAGGTCAAATTCAAGGAAGAAAACATGAGTGACCTGGGGAAACACACCAGCCAATGTCTATACATATGGAAATCCAGGTGACCCCACCAGGAATCGGTCACTGGAGCATGTAAGAGAGATAATGAAAAACAAGATCAAAGATTATTTTTGGTTTTTAAATTTTTATTTGATCTAACAGCTAAAATTTGGTACTCATCACTGCAGACTACAACACTGAATGCAATGGCGGGTTGATGCATTCTTATTGCATTTGTACACCCGTAAGTCTGGTTTCATAATTCATAATCCTTACAAAACTACGAATTATCTTACCGATTTTACTGTGGTCTTGATGAAGTCTTTCTTGTGGGACAGGTCAAAGTCTGGATAATGGCCATAGACTTGTTTGCATACAGTCTTCATTGTGATTTCTTCAAGATTGGCTCCCTCAAGAATCTCCTTCACATAACTCTTGATCTCATCATCCTAAAGCACAATATAGCCAAATGAACACTGAAAATATAGAGATACTGAGCATGTCATTCTTCTACTTTACTTTAAAAAAATCACCTCTTCAGAACATTCTTATTTCAGTTGCTGCTGATGGAAACTTACTAACAACGTAACTAACATTTACCTATTTGTGAAGGCAGTGTTATGAAATTGCAGATATATGTGAACAGTAATAACCTTCTTTGAAACCACCGTAAATTACAAAGCATATGAACGGTTCCATTTATAACTAGACCAGCTCTTGAAGTTTGCAAAGTCAATTTGTGAACACAGAACACTTATTTCCCAGGCTCAAATAATTTTTGTGTGGCAAAACACTTGCCCTTCATTTACAATTTTTACTGTATTTAATAAATTAAGATGGCATCAGCTATCAAATGGCATGCACTTACAGGGGTACAACTATACATCAAAAACAGGTGGATTTAAGTTGATAACATGACACTTTTTCATGGTCCAGAGAGTTTATTTTCTCTCCCGCATTCGTAAATAGCCTAGCAATTCAAGTATTTTCGACTTCACAATAATCAATACTGTGATTTTAATCTCATTCCCGCTTGTTTGCTGTTAGGTATTTTATTTATGCCGCTGTTGTAATTGAACTGCATTGTTTTCCCTGCCGCTTTTGTAACTTAAGTGCAAAGTATAATTAAATCCAGTTGAACTAAATTTCTGGCTCGTCCTGATTATTTTATTTTGGCGCCTTTATAAACTTGAGTCTCAAGTGTTCATACCCGACTGAGTTAGGCGAAATAATGTTAGACTATGTCACACCTGGCACGTCTCGTAACATTAAAATTATTACAGTCCCAGCACATACATATGCCGCAGTAGTTCGACCTAATCAAACGTGTAAAATAACGCGGGCAGTGACAGATACAGGCCTCCTTCTTATTATTCTTGCTCTCGTGTCTTTGTGTTCTTTGAGACGGCCTGTTTGCAGGTGCAAACTCGCTTTTCATCTTAAAACTTGATTAAAAAATGCCTGCAGGCTAAACCCACGAAGGTCTGCAACCTGCGGCTGGAAACCAAGATGTCTAAAAAAATCTTGTTCAAAAAGCTTAATTAAATAACACCATCTAAAACTGACCAATCACGAGTGATAGAGGCAAGAATTAAGAATTACTCATCATGTCACTTAAGTTACTATGGCAATGGATCAACAACTGCTCAGAAACAAGGGCCTTCTAAACACATTACAAAAACAAGAGACTGGTAAGATATATAAATTTGTTGCAAAACAGAATAGAATTTGAAAATTATATAAGCAGCGAATTTACATACTAATTAACATAATGTGAAAATCAAAAACATACCTGAAATCTGATTACCTCTTGAAAATATAGGTAAATAATTAAAATTACTCATATGGCCCAAATTTACATTACAATTACAAATCTAATTAGAGTGAAATTTAAATTGGGAATGCATATTGCAGTCTTGGGAGGGCCCGCCACAACTCCTACGTAAGGGCAGACATAAAATTGAGAAGTTGTACTTAATTACATTCATTCAACACTCAACCCCCGAAAGGAGGAGAACAGTTGATATCTGGGACATACTTTATATGCACAATGAGCAGACGAGTAAAAAACAATAACGTTACCCTATAAATCACATCAATTTTTGTTGGTTTGAACCAGCATCCATATTACAGTTTATACAAATATATTAACAAGCACAAGTAAGAAGCCAAATGTAAGAAAATTAATATTTGCTGAATCAACACCCATTATTTAGTAAAAAAAATTTATATATTAGCACGTAAGTTTCAAGTACAGACGGATACCATTCAATTATAAATTTCTGTAACAGAAAAGCCAAAATTGCACAAATGTAAGGTAACCAGCTTAGTAAGCATGCAATGCCAATACAACAACTTTAAAATTGGAGACAAAAGGCAATTTACAATTTTTGCTGGGCAGCAGACTTCATGAAGACTAAACTATATACATACTGTTGGTGGAGTTTTAGACTTCTTTGAGAGGGGCTCATCTTCAGATGACGACTCATTTCCTTCACTTTTATCATCCTTTTCTTTCCTTTTTTTGCCAGTCTGTTTTTTCTCAGCCTTTTTATTTGCAGTTTTCTTGGGTGCAGATTTCTTGTTGGGAGACTTTTTCGCATTTGCATTTAAAATTGTTTTGGCCTTCTTCTTTGACTTGGGTTCCTATGGAAAACCAATAGCTTTGTTACATAAATCAAAATTCTTAATAAATAACACCCAAAACACATGAATTAAGCCAAAAGAATAGAAATTAGCTGCGACACTACCACATATCAATATTGTAAAACAGACATGTTAATGATTTGAATTTGTCGCAAAATATTACTGAAAAATTAGCTGAAACAATGGACCACCTGAAATGNGCACTACTGGTACTGTGCAATGCACAGAAGTAAACGTGTCGGACGCTGAGCAGCTTTGGAAGCTTATATAAGGACAAAAACAACAAATTATCTGGAAAAGTTTAACACAAGTTGCATATATGCATAATTATTTTGTAAGTGCAGGTGGGAAGAGAATTGAGAATGTTACAGTTAGTGTAATTATTTAACAAGAGATGTGTGAATGACCAAAAGTGGAATATTTGAATGGATTATTTTATAAAGACAGTATCTTGGTATTCTGCAAAGACCGTACAGGTCAGAAAAACTCACGATCCCCTTTCTTATGTGATCCAGCAAACAACAGGGAATAAAATGTTTGTAATTGAGTGCTTTTGTAACATACAGTAAGGTTAGTGCGTTTTCTTTAATCCGCTTGGTTAGCATTTCACTTGCATTCTTCGTCTATTTACAAATTTTTTGGTTCTTATTTTGTTTGCAAAATAGGTTAAACAATTTAAACATTGTGTGATATTAAAGACGTAAAATTTGGTAACAGGCCTACAAGGATCAGCAGCCCCCGCAGGAGCCAACCCGCCTCCGCCGGAAGCAGCACCACTGCAGCCCCAGGACAGGGCATCAGTTGCGGGCGATGCCCACTGCAGGTAAAAAAGTGCCACTGTCCACACCACCAGTGCGTAAAGCCGTTCTCACCACACCTGACTTTGTGCAGTGCCGTACGGCTACTCGCCCTAACCCATACCGCAGCAGGGTAACCAATGGATGGCAAACCATCCCAACGTAACCACAGTAAATTAGCCAGTGCCTCTGTCCGGTACTATAGAATCCTTGTCTGACAGCGACGTCATTGCCATTTCTAAAAGAAGCTACCACTCTGTCATAACAACCTTATTTCTGGAAATCCTAAGGAGTCGTTTAAGTAAGGTTCTACTGTATATACACTGATGGAGTACAATTTTGAAGTGAAGATATCTTCATGTTAAAATGTTATTATTTGATTCATGTAAAAGATATTAACTTTTTTGTGGGAACTGTACAGGCCATACCACACATTACAGGCCTATGTATGATGTAGCAGTCTGGTTTTGTTGACCTATTAAATAAATTAATATTTCATCAATGAAAAGAATGTAAAATGTCTCATTTCCCTGCGGAAAATATAAACACTGGGCGTATTGCTGCGACTGTTTTGTTAGGCATCTGCACTATGTTAAGGTCTGCTTATTTGTTAATTTTAACTCACTCAGTGGTCTTTTCTGCATAACTGTGGTATAATTTACTCTGAATAGATTGCCCCAGAGATGTAAACTTTCTTCAAGAAGAGGAAGATAGCACACCATGGGGAAGAAAGAGCATTAGAAAGGGTCTTACCAGATTTCATTTGAAGCCATCTCATAGAAATCATCTGTACCTACTACAGTAGATTCTTGAGTAAAGGTTGAAGCTGCCCACTAAGTTATAAATCCTAGTTGCTCGTTTTGCAACCTGCAATTGCTGTTTGGTGAAAGCGGTCTGATAGCAACGCTTTTCCTTCTAAATCATGTGCATTTTCTGTACCAAAAGATAATTCAGAAGTTATGCGTTCACGTTTTGCAAGGAATTCTGTCATGTCCTTTCTAACTAAGCTAAAAAAAACCTTTCAGTTGGAGTTTTTCTGCAGAATGAGAACTGCCATAATTTTGTTGCTTAGTGAATGGCAATTTCTTGTTTCAGATGCATCCATGATATTTGAGATTTCACACCATATTTTGTCAGCCCTATCACTGATGATCAAAGAAAATTAAACTGAAAACAACTGAACTTCGTTTGTGATGATTCAATTTATTTTTCTGTCAGTACCTTCAGAAATTGATCAATCATATATTCGATGGAAGAAAAGGTTTTGTGTCTCCAATGGACACCATAGCAACTTCAGCACGATCTAAAAAGTGATCCTTCACTGGCCACTTTTTAATCGTCAAATGTTTCTGTGTAAAATTCAATTCAGCCTCGCCCACACTGTGATTGATGTTTGGAATTGGCCAATTACCTTTTCAACACAACAATGCATCCATCCATCAAGCAAAGGTTTAACCTAGTCACTTGAGAACATGAATGTGAATGAAATTGAATGGCTAGCCCAAATTCTAGACCTCAGTCTTACTAAAACCATTTGTGATATTTTTGAGTGACTGGTGAAAGTAAGACCAAACCATCTACAAAACACCACAGAGCTCTCCCCTCACGTAGAAAATATGGGATAAATTTCCTGCCACCTACTACAAAAAATAAAGAGAAAGTCTTCCTCACTAACAAATGGACCCTACATTATGCTGACACCATACTGTATCCAAGCAATGGTACAAGTTAGAAGCTACTAGTCTGAACCACCAGGTCCTGTAACAGCCACATTCACCTAAATCAGCAGATTTTTAGAACCAATGTGCACTTACCAGACACACCAGCGAGCTGGAAAATATGGTAACACAGTTAGAAAATTTGGTTACAGCTCAATGATACGTAAATGCATCAAAGACTGATCAATTAACAGAACACTAATTGGCAAAGTTAAGAGTAACTGTTGGCTCCAATATAACAAGCCTGTATATCTCTGTGTGTGTGTGTGTGTGTGTGTGTGTGTGTGTGTGTGTGCATGCGTGCAATTATTGTAAACAACTTATGAAAATTCAAAATGCTCCTAACACTGTATGAAAGAAATGCTCAGAAAAAGTAAAAACTTTACATTAAAACATAAAATTATACTTCAATTTTTTTTAAAGTTTAAAATCACAAGAGAGAGATAGAGATAGAGTAGAGGTTCATGCACCAAAACCAAACTTGCTTATTTTAATAATAAAAAATAAAGAAGGAAAATTGGTCTTACATCAGACTCGGCACCGCTACCGCTTTCCTGCTCCGCGTCATCCTGCTCCTCCGCTTCTGCCTCGGGCTCGGCTTCAGGCTCCTCCTGTTCGCTTTCCTCCTTGTCCTCCGCGTCAGACTCTGGCTTTCTCCTGCGACGACTGCTGGTTATTTTGGCATTTTTCTCCTCAGCCTCCGAGGATGACTCCTCCATGTTTGCTTGCTTGCCACGGCCTCTTCGAGGCTTTGGATGATGCTCTTGCTCATCCTCAGACTCTGAGAAGCCCCGCTTGTTTGCTTTTTGCGCACTACTCCTCTTAGGACGAGGGGTGGGGGCAGGTCGGCCAGAATCTTTGGGGCACACAAGAAACTCTGCTATCTTAGCGGCAAGTTCTTCTCTGGTACCTTTCTTCTCCAAGTCTAGTAAACTACAAACGCTCTTTACGGTTCGCACATCCAACCTATAAATTATCACACCAAGATTACAACAATAATTTAAAACATTTCACAGTACTTAATAATATAGCAAAAAATAAATCACTATAACAATAAAACAAAAACTTTAGTTTACATTCGTGATATCTTCAGCAACATCAAAAACATTAGTTAATTTTGAGTTACATTGCGAACAGGATATCTGAAAGGTTGGGTCATTCCACAAAGCTACAAAAAGTGAAAGATGGGAGTCGAAGAAGGCTAAAAGCTACCTACAGTAGTACACAAGATTTAAAACACATGCATCTTCCAGCTTACCAGTTGCCTACTACTGCTTATCACTGCCCTTATTCAAGGACACTGCCGAGTGTTGCGAAGCATTCAGATATCCTGCACACAGTGTAAATCACTATGCATTTTAATTCAATAATCACAAGTTAAACTAAGTACAGTAGAATCCCAAATGAACAAAATCTCATGGCTCCTGAAAATAGTTATTTTGCAGGATTCGTTTAATCCAAATATGTTTATTTTAACACCTCAATACCAACAAATTGTTACGAAAACATGTTTATTCACATTACGACAGTGTCTTCATTGGTGGTGCAAAGTAACACTTATTTAAATTAAATACTAATACAATTGACCAGGCATATGTTGTACAAATGAAATGGTACCAGACAAGACAAACGGTATGTAGTTGACAAGAAAAATGTTTAAATATTGTGCACCATTTAACTTTCAAAAAGCGCAAAATACATTTCTAAACGATTAAGACAATTTATTAACAAAATTTTAATCTATTTCAATAGGAAAGGGTTTTCAGGTAAGAAATACATCAACATAACCATAAAAGACCTCACATTGACGAGAAAAAAATTGGCACATTGAGTATCCCTTCTATTAATGAGCGCAAATCGATTCACATTGACACTGCGCAGAAATCAAAAGATTTATCAATGAAATACAAATTAATTTCACAAAAGCAGAGTCTTCCAGACAGTAATATACACTCCAGAAGGTGTGCACCTCCACTTAATTTCACAAACGTAAACATTGTGGCATGCGCAACAGATAAATTTTTTTTACCAGTGTACATTTTTAACCAAAATGAAGAACTCTCTTACTATAATGAAATAAATTAACAGACAATTGTTTGCAAACTGCACCATAATCATACCTTCACGTATACAACACAATGACAGCCCATGGCAGCACACAGAAAGTCGGCACACAGCTGGCGTGAGACAGTGGCCTAATTTTCAAGGTCAACTCTGACACAACAGCATTATTGAAAAATGTATCCTGAAGTTAAACACGGTGCACAAAGAACATGGCACGGTCACGAGTTAAAAGGTGCTCTCGTGGGAGGGAAGATCCCTAACCCACGCTGTTATTTACTACCACTGTTGCTATGAACGCATGATTGAAGGGCAACTATGTGCTCAGGGATGTGATGGAGGGGGGAGGGGACAGAGGAGCCCTTCATGACGCCATGTGTCGCGTTATATAGGTTGAAACACAATTTTAGGGTGATTTTTGGGTTTTGGGGGTCAAAATTGATTCAATTCGGTTATAGCAAGGACACTGTTATGGCGAGGATTGAACCCGGAACCGTGACACCTCGCTATAACGGGAATCTACTGTACTGTAAATAAGCAGACAAGTCACTCCAAAAATATAATAGGAAAATACTCTTAAGTAAATAAACTTATTAGTAATCTCCAACTGTTTTAATATGATATTCCCTAAATCATAAAATACACACAAATTTTGGAATTGGAACACCATTTTCCACAGTAAAGGTGCAACACAACACCTGTGAAGTCAGGATTACTGATAGAATAAAAATTTACAAAATGTATTCACAACAAGATCACTCACTCCAGTAAGATTAAGTTATTTCACAATTGAAGATGCAAACCATCCTGTTACATATCACACTATAAAAAAATACAGTAGAATATATATTAAACTCCAAGTACTTTCTAGGGTTTTGGTAAAATTCCTATATAAATATTAATAAAAATGTTTACTGGTATTGATTACTGAGTAATTTTTCTTTCATACGGATCAAAAAAACTGCTTATATAAAAAAATTACATGCATCCATGGCAGCCACTAATCTTTAAACAAAAATGTTTGAAATTACAACAAATTAGAAATTAAAATAACTCACAGTACACAGGAAAGAGTAAATTAAGGGAAAGCTCTAAAATTTAATCTATTATATACCTCATTTCTAGTTTTTCTCGTTTCTTCTGCAGTAAACACTTTCTGGTAATAAATTCTTTTAAATACAAATACTATAGGTATAAAATCAATCTTCAACTCTTGAATTTAAAAAAAAAATTAAGTTTTGAATTAAATTAGGTACAGCTTTATCCACTAGCATAGCCAATGTTTTTATAAAAAAAAATATAAAAAAAAATAATAAAAAAAACTAATCTTCAACTTGCACATAAAATTATGTCAAAATAAATAAAGCATGATCGACTACTAATATAAACAAGAAAAAATCTGACCATTAGACTTCTAATTTTGTCAATTTTATTTTCCCACCAAAAAATGCACGCATTATTTCTTAAGATATGAATGTGCTGTTTCTCGTCAGAATTTCAATTAAAACTAAAATCTTGAACGCCAAGTCTTTGTAGAAAATAACACATGCTTTTTCTCGTAGTACTGTTCTACCGTTTGGCACATTTGAAGCAGGAGCACCCATAAACCATTCAGAGAGATCATCTTTCATTTCTTTAAACGTTGCTCACATATTTAAGTTTTTTTAGCATTTGACCCAAAATGTGCAACGTTTTCTGTGATGGTTTCACGGTTCTTCATAATCGTCGTAAGCGTGCTAGCTGGACGGTATAGTTCTATTGCAAGTTTAACATGTGTACCCACATGCTCGTCGAAATTGGATATCATTCTGAGTTCATCTAAAACTGAAATTGTTTTATGTTCTCTTACGTTCTCCATTACTTCCCACAAATAAAAAATTCAGAAAATAAAAAGTAGGTTGGATGTTATGTTAAAATTAATATAGTGGGACGTGTGTATAACATCCCCGTTTATAATGTCTTCCCCGCAAAACAATTTTTCGGTCCCGAAATTTCTTGTATAAGATCCATGTATTTCATTCCCGTTTAGTACACACTCATACACAACATTTACAGTCTATAACATCAGTAATTTTGAATTTAAAATTTACAATGCTAAAAAAATTTATTATAAGCTATTTTATTTCAGAATACAAATGTGTAAAACATTAACGGAATACTTTCAACACTCGTTATTCACACATTGTAAACTAACTAAACACCATAGAACTAAGAGTCGGGCAGTCATCAGGGAAATATCAATACGTAATTAAAATGGTGTTGCATTCATGTTGACTCTTTCAATGAATCCTTTTGTTGAGTAATATAATTATTTGCTACGTTAAACTAACTTAGTGTTAAGAATTTTGCCATGCCAAAATCGGAAGTTTTATGAAAAAATTTTTTAAAGCCAGATTTTGTAAAACACTTTTCAGTTTATTGCATAGTGATTCACGACCTTTGTAGGTAGCGATAATAACATTTTCGTAGTGTATTCACAATGTTTAATTCTTGTTGAAGTAAATATCTTAGGTGTGTATTTCTCATCTCGGATTACGCTTTGTATTTGCAGTTCCTATGTTTTTAACGATCTGATTACGTGAAAGTAATGGATGAAGAAACAAACAAAACAAAAAAATGAAGAAAATTTTATTAAGTGATAAACAATTTATCAGCCACGTGGACAAACATCCCGGGAAAATATAGGTAGCATGTGCTCGTGAATTAAATACAAATGTGAGTACGCTGAAAACTGTAATTAGAAACTGAGACATTTTTAGGGATGGGCCGATACCAACTATACAAATTTTCAGCTGTCGATGCCCCCGATTACAGCAATGCAGATACCAGTTTTGATGAACACAATCATAAATCATAATTTCCAATATGTGGTAATACTTTTATTACTTAAATTTAAGTCTTCAGTTTTATTAACACTTTAAGCACTTTGTGTTAGATGTCTACAGGATAGGAATTAAATAACACAAATTTTAATTATAAATGATACTGATTAAAATACTATTTTTTCAGTTATTTTACAAATTTTACAATTTTACAAAATTTTACAAAAACGTAAGCACTCGTCTCTGAGTGTAGGCTGCTTTCTCAAGTAGTCTCAATAGACTGAGTTGAAACATCTTACATTTCTATACATCTTTAATTACTAGGAGCTTATTTAAATTTTAATGACTTGCCCACGCACATACACACAAAAGTTAAAAAATTCTGAACTGTCAAGTTTTCTGTAAACATTTAAATACTTGATACGAAAAAATGTAAGAAAAATTAAACTGTGCGTAAGTCTGCTATTTTATTTTTGTTTGGCAGCAGAATTGATGTTTTTGTTTATAACACATCATGCTCAAATTATTTTAATTATTTCTAACTTTTCCACGATAGTTAAAACTGTCCTTTTGGCACACGGATAAGACCTACGCTGCTTGCTAGTTAAATGTAACACGTTACAGCATCGCCTTACCGCAGAAGTTACAGAAGAATTAAAAAAAAAAAAAGCCAAAAAGTTGCACGGACAAGCCGAAAACAAGTTAAACGAAGCCCTAATAAACTAGTGTACTGTATAGGTAATTAACTTCACTTAGCAGACCAGAAAGTCTTTCCTGAAATTGTCTTCATATTTGTGTCTGTAAAACCAAATTTTCAAAGGATATATTGACTGTAGGCATATATTGATAATCCCTATATCCTAATTTATGGTATCGGAATCGAGTAAAAGGTTCTGCAATTGGAATCAAGAATCGGAAAAGAGAAAAATTGGTATTTTCACATCCCTAGTTATATTAAGTTTTTGTTTTAACAGTTCCCCAAAATCTGTTGGTACGAAAAAGGTGTCTGAACGAAACAGGTCCCGTAAGAACAAGGTTTGCGTGTGCGTGTGTAAAAAAAAAAAAAGAGGGGGAAGAAACCCTTCTCCTAAATAATGATCTAAACTCATCACTCAGTTTATAACACTTTCTGGAAGATATTGCATCAAGCTGCACAAAAATCTACTAAGAAAAAATCAGAAACTCTTTTTATTGCTACTAACCCTCTCAGAACTATTTTTTCAACACGTGCAGTGCACCACTAAGCAAAAACCTTTTTACACAGGTTAGTGTTTAAAACACCTTTCTTACAATTCTTGAAAAAATTAAGACATTTATTCCTTGCATTTCTGTTGATGCTGTGAATTTTTTTCTCGAATAAGTGCATCAAGCCCCAATTCTTTAATTTTTACAATATGTAGACAAGAAGCAAACACTTTCTCTTAAAATTATGGCAAAAAATCAGTATGCCCTACACAGTTTACACGCACTTCTTTTAGAAATCTATACTTACTTAACATTTTCTTAATAATAATAATAAAAGTCTCAACTTTGTTGACCATCAGCCAAGTGATGGTCAACTATCAATACTTTGTACCTCACTGGTAAAAACATTTTGGTCAATTTGCACATTATGCACTGAAGTCTTCATGTGGAGGAGACAGTTGTCTCAAGTAGTCCCCTTCAGCAAAACAATCACCGTGTTCGTCAGAGCTGCCCTCGGTGGCAAAGAAACCAGCTTTGTGAAAGCGGGTGCAGATTGTTGTCAAGGTTACAGTCTTAAGCCCCTGGAATAACAACGCTCTTGAAATAATAACCCTTTTTTTGGGGAACCATAATAACAATTTTCCATTTCCTCTCGAAATAATGATCCCTGGATCTGTGAAGTGCCATAGAATTGAGAGATGACTGTACTTCTTCTATGCCCCTTCTGCAAAGTGGAGGGTAATTGAACTAACCTTCAGGTCACTTGCTTCTCTGACATTGTCCTGCATGGTGACTGCTCTGGCAACAATGTTCTTGCAATAATTACATTTGAATGAACTTATGATGCCCAAATCAGTAAGTTGAAGCGCACTGGTGCAATTTGGAGGGGGAAAAAAAACACAATAACTAGGCTACAGCTCCTACGTTTTACTTTTGTCTTAGGAAATATATTCAAAGAGGGAGAAAATAAAAGTACTGGAAATTGTTTTTAAAAAAGTTTTCTCAAAAGATGAATGTGTACATTTTACATGTAACATTGAAAGAAGCTTGATAGAATGATCTTTGGGGAAGATGTATGGACACTCAGTGCACCCTGAATATTAGAAAAGTGCAATTTACACTCAAACTGCTACGTTGACTCTGAGAACAGTTAAACAAAAATTGCACTGAGTGCACGTTTTTAGTGCAATAGACAATTGCAACATGGAAAACTACTGCAATACGTGTAAAAGCAGAACTGGACCACACAGCACTCAGTCAGCACTTTAGTGTAGACCAGTGGACTATCTGGTCGACACAATTATTGAAGGAGTATTTATCATTTGAATGGTAACTAAATATCTATGACATTGCCACCACACAAATGTTTACATTTATACTAGGTGAACAGTTTGCGAAATACTGATCTTAATAAAATAACTAGCAAATGTGGAAACTAATTAAATTTATAATTTATTTCATTGTTTATTTTTTATGGCTTCAATCAGAATAAGAAAAAATGCTTGTAAAATAGTGGCACCATGTTTGCCGTTCGTAAAGAAGAATTTTACATTATAGGAGAGTTTGCAAATACAGGATTTTTTACTGTTATCTGCCATTTTCCATAAGCAAAAATAACACAAAAAATTGAGCAAAAAATGGCACATTTAGAGTTGAAATACGCAAAAAAATTGCATCTATCGCGATTTGTGAATTTTTCCAGCACCTATTCACGACAACAAAATTAGTTAATGTCATTTTTGTTCGAAGACAGTATACTTCCTCAAATCCGAAATGGTTAGATGCTGCTGCATGAAATTATTTGGGACAAGTTTAATCAATATCGAGTTGCGGTAGGGTGAGGGAGAGATGTTAAAATTTTTTTAGCATTATTTTTATATGAATTTCATAAAATGTAGAAATGATACAATAAATATAGGTGGTTGATGGATGTTAATTCAATTAGGTTCCACTGCACTTAAAAACTCAAAATGAATATGTATAATCACATGGCTCACTTGGTTATTGCAGCCTTCTTCTTTTCAAACTGATCAGACCCTTTGGCAAATTCAAAGCCACTGAATTTCTTGATGTTCTTTTTGATAAGCGTGGCCTTCCCAAGTCTACCAAACAGTAGTCTGTGTAGGGGTTTGAGATTGTCTGTCCTATAGCTCTGAAACAAATAAAAAAATTAAATAAATAATTACCATAACTTTTGTAATCGTTAAACGTAAGTGCACGGATGTTTATTATCAAGCCCAGTAAGTACAGTTAATTTTGACAGTCCTACAAAAGTATATGTATCATTCCACCACAACTATTCTGCCAATGAAGAAAACTGTGTTTGAAAATAAATGCTACAAGTCCAATACCCAAACATTTCTCACATCCTCCTCTTGTTTCTTTTTATGGTAGTTATGGTCCAGTAATCAATGCAGAACATGGTAACTAGTTAGCCATTCCAACCAGTTTTATTTTACTGCAAGGGAGTTAAAAGGGCACTTCAGTTTTTCTTTCACGAGATGGTATTGTTTTGCAGCTCTTCTTGCAAGGCAGCATCAATTTAAATTGTATGCTGTTTAGTACAAGAATTTTTTTTTTTGAAAATGAGATCATTTACTGTTTACATACTGTGTAGGTTGGCCACACTGTCAAATTTACTGTACTTGTTTGACATGGGATTACGATGTAAATTAGCATCAACATCATGAGCATTGAAGTGACAAAAGCTGCCTCAACTTTTACATAGTCTATAGTAGGGCCACCACCAGCCCTTAAGCTGAAATCCTGGTTTTTGTATATACAAATCGTGTAAAATACTTGGAATCAAGAAAACTAGATACGAAGGACGTTTACCTATTTAATGTAATTGTTTTTGTTTGGAATGTACAAACCATGGAAATTCTTTTCTCCACTCACACTTATACTTTTGTTTACACAACAACCGTATCTGCGATAATTTTTCATTTCCTCTCCATTGTGATATCAATGCCAAATGCTAAACATGGTCACCAAATTCAGATTGTGTGCGCAAAAATGGCAAACCGCAGCAGAGGTTCTTTTCAATAATGGCCTTGGTCTTTGCATGTGAGTATACAGCCAGGAACAAAAATATGTAGATAACTGTATGCCCGCACCAGTGAATGATTAAGCAAAATATTTTGGACATACGCTATTAAAGCAATGGCGTATGTCCAAAATATTTTGCTTAATTATTCACCTCCGTTGTAAGAATCTTTCAAATAAACCTGTCATTGTAACCAACACACATCGCTGTGGGCATTAGTGTCGCATATACGCAGCAACCATTTTGAGTCAAATGCTACGAGAACGCACAATATCTTTGGCACGTAGAAAAAAGTTTGTTTACTTTTTACGTTTATCAACGTAATGCTATTTGACGAAACTTTGTGTAGATGACAATTGCGTGATTTATGTATTAATAAAGGACATGGATATTAATTGTGGAGATAAAAATTTCACAGTTCCGAACGTATATTTGGGTAAATGGTGGTAAATATATAGTGGTCTTACTGATCTTTAAGAACTGTGGGCATAATTTTGTTAAATGTAATAATCGTTTAGAGATTTTACACACTATTTAAACATTAGTTATTGTGCCTCAAGTATACAACGTAGTCGAGATATAAAAGATCGCAAGATATTTTGTACAACTCAGTGGTTATATAAGAATTATTTTGCAGTTAAAAATCCGTTAGAACGGATAAAATCCGTTCAAGCGGTAGGCCTGAACTATAGCGGTTTCACAAAATGGAGCATTCAAAAATCTACGGTAAAATGTTGATACAATGAACTTCACATTAACATATCTCGCACTTTAGCATACAATTTCCAGTTCCTACTCAAAGACTCAATATTTAATATAAAAAACATTTTAACATTCAAAATTTACATTAACTTTTAGTATAACGAAGATTATTTTACCTAGTACATACCACCAGCATGATCCCCACACAGAATAGAAAACTATTGTAAAAGTACAACCGTAAAATAGTAATGATATCACTAGATTTATTTACTTGCTTCGTTTACGTAATTTCTATGTTATAATAACAAAAGGATTTCACAAAATAAATCACTTGTTTTTATTTATGTTTCCCCCATAAAGGCCAGTTTTGTTTAACATAATCTATTCACCCTGTCATAGTTTGGTTTTCTTCACCACCGATGCTGCTATTGAGGTTAGTGAAACACTTGCGCAATCCAAATTTTTCTTGTATAAAGTTAGGTGCTGTAGGCATCTGTATGTTTTAACGTGCACATATTTTTATATTTGTATTTTAATACTTGCACACCGTAACAAAGTTATGAAAAATGTAAAATTCTCCATTTTTAATGTATACTGCTGTATCAAATTTTTTATAACATCCATTTATGTTTTCCGATAATCAAAAAAAAATGCCATTTTAAAATCTAATGTCTTATTCGATACTACTGAATGTCATTCAAATGAGCAATCAATTATGAAATCAAACATTCTAAGCACAAATTTGTGACTGTGAGAGTACTCAAAAACCTAGCTCAAGCCAAATAAATACCTGCAAGAGGCTCAAACTCGGGTCAAAATATTTTTCAGGTTCGAAAAATCTGAGCTTGTATAACAATGTCCGGTCATTCAGTTGGTGACCGATGAGACTGTGTTTTAAAAAAGAAATCACACTGTTTATTAATGAAATAAAAATATTTAAAAGGAAGGCATATTCTGGCAAAATAATTCCTCATAAATGTAGATAAAGAAGACATTCATTCATAAAATGAATTTTTTAAATGGTAAATGGGTTATGGTTGTTTTTGATATGGCAATATAAATTACTATGGGAGAATTTTACATTTGTCAAAATGTTAACTTTGTAGTGTGCAAGAACTGCAATAAAATATGACAAGAATACGTGTACCGTAAACATACAAACGCCACCAGCAACCACAGCACATGAACGAGAATAAATTGGTCCCATGCAACTAACGTTTCGCTAACCTCAACAGCATCTGCAGATGAAATTAAAATGTAAAAGGATGAATACGTTATTTCAACAAAAACTGGCTTTTTGTGGAGGAAAATGCAGTCATTTTGTGCAATCTTTTTTTATGTTCTTGTAACTTAATATTATGTACACAGAGAGACCTAAATACATATATATACATACATACATATATATATATATATAACCATTTTCATAAGTTACAGGGTCTTTAATTATTTGCAGTCTAATTGTTGGGATGCTCCAAAAATGTTGTACTATCATTGATAGATTGCCCTCAAAATACTAATATCTTTATTACAAAACCAATTTCTTTGCCTGCAATAAAAGAGCTTGAGCTCGAAGCTTGGGAACTTTTCAGTAGCCTCACTCGCGCTCAACCTAAAAATCCCAGACACACACACACTAAAACATCTCATATCTGTACAGTGTAATCTTATTATTTTAAGTATTTATTACATGTTTGTTTATGTTTAGGAATGTGTTTTGTAATTTTATGACATAGGTACATTTTGCATTGAAGCTAGAGACGTGCATGGTACTCTAATTTTGAATACAGGTTTGTTTTGTGACTTTAAAAAGAAGATTGATGGAATGTAATATTATTATATATTTATTGTATAATTTTCTGTATGGTTAATGCAAGAAATTTTCTTTTCATAATTTTCTTAATGTTTGAAATATAGTCATTGGGGTTCGGCCAAGTGTCAAGTGCTCGCCATTTAATTTTATTTATGCCTGTGATGAATTGTGTGCGAGCGAAACTTGTTTTAATGTTATTTATAATTTCAATGTTATTTATAATTTCATTAAGCTTGGAATACTCGCCTGCATGATTTATCGTGTACATAAATTTGTCACGTGACATTTGAAAAGACGTTGCAGATGAGACCCGTTGGCTTTTCGAATGCACGGGCAGAATGTTCTAAGTCAAATGAAGCAGATACTATTTGTGTGTAAAACACGTTTTTATGCCCATAATAAGCCCTGGTGACCAGTTTCTTTTGTTTTATTACTGAGCACCGGCAAACATTAAAAAAGGTTTTACAGTTAAATGTAACAGACATTTCTTTTCCTTTGTTTAAAATTGTTCAAACTTTCAACAGTAATTAATAACATAATTTATCAGGCAAGTTATGAATAAAGGCCAATTTTAAACCATTTTAATTTGATTTGAATTATTTCTGAACAGTGCAAATTTATTTTTGAATATAAATTATTTTTACAAAACCCTACATTATTTTTTTTATGGATATCATATGTACAATTGTACACCAATACCACTGAGGAAATAAATATGTTATTTATTAGCAATTTTTCTTTTACCACAACATAATACGTTTTTTTGTTTGAGATTTACTATTTTATTTTTATTTTTAGAATGTCATGCTGAATTGTGTTTTGTTCCTGTACCAACACCTGGAGTGTCCTCTGTTGGACGAGTCCATTCTGTCACTTTGAATATAACATTTATTAAAAACATACCTAATATGGTGGAATTGAATTAAGATTGTTCAGACACGACCATAACACCTCTACAATTTACCGTTAAGTTTGAAACGTTGTATCTATTTCTACAGCACTATTCATAAATAATTAAACCAACACAAACAAAAAACCACTAAAAATAGTTTAACAAATAAACTGGAAGATTAATGATATTAATTAGCTTGAACACCAATGATACAAATATTGTAACATCAATATTATAGGCTGTTCACGATAAAGTAAGCACTTTTGGGGCCCTAGTTATTTTTTCTTTTCAGCCATTTTTTTAATGCCTGAACCACCTTTTTAAATAAATATTGCCATGTAAATGATACACAGAGTGTATATTCCATCACAGTCAAAAGTTAACATCTAAGGTTAAAATTAAATATATTTATTCATTAATTTTCCAAATATGACATTTGTAACAATCAGTACTTATTGCAAGCAAAGGCCTACATCAGTTTTACAGACTTCAATCTTTGTCTCAAGACAAATATAAATTGCTGTGTTTGAAAGAGAAAAATATAAAAATCAAAACCCTCTTGCAAGGTAAACATATGTATTTAGATACATTAAATGCAATTTTCTATAAATTTTGTACCAAAAGGATATAGAGATAATGATTGTAGATGTATTATACCTGCAAGAAAGCATTTATGCGAGGAATATCTTCTAAGCAATCTCCTTTCCCTTTAGGAATCTCAATAGGCACAAAAGCTTGAGGCTCCGACTTGAACTCTTCAGTGAAACGTTGTACTTTTTTACGATCTCTGGTGCCTTCCAGTTCGAGTGGTTGGTCCAACAATGGCACTAGAACCAATGATTATAATTCAATTAAGAAGTAGAAATAATGATGCAAACAGCAAATGTAATACTATAATCACAAACACATTGAAAAAAAAATTTGATCGTAGTAAAGGTTTTTTTTGAGTGCTGCTCTGTAAGGTAAAAAAAACCTTTAACCAAAATTAGTAGTTCAGACAATACCTGACTTATCAAATAGAATATTAGTTGGGAAGTTATTTAGCTAAGGAAGAACATAAGACAACACAACAATATGTTACAACTACCCGTTACAAATTGTGCAAATGTTAATATTATTTCTTTTTAAAAAATTTAATGGGGTATTTGTACTCAGAATAGGGACATTTTCTAGCAGTAAACAAAAGACTGATGCCGTCAAGGACCTAGTAACGACAAGAAATCAAAGAAACAAAATTAATAAAGAGTTTTATTATATGAACCACCTTCATAAACATATACACATTGTAATTTAAATTTAATATATGTGGTGTGGTTAGACTCACTGAATTATATTCATGAAAGAAACTTGTATTGCAATAAATAAATAAATAAATATATATATATATATATATATATATATACACACACACACACCTCCGAGTAGCAGAACATAAAAGTTTTCCACAAATTACTTCAATTAGAACTAGAGATTTATTGCCAAGGGTCGGGCTTACGTTCCTTAGTGTGGATGTACCCGTTTGCAGCGTCACGGACTCCAGCAGTGTGGTATCATCTTATTAAGCCTAAAAGTACGCCAAGTTGCAATGGAGCAATTAAAATACGTTGTGTGTTCCTCCACTCTATGCTTGATTGTTGTACTCGCTGAGGCAAATGTAACTTTAAACAGTTGTTGCGGGGTGTAGTACGACAGGTTTATGTTCCATTATGTTGAGCTTATTGTGGTATAATCCATTCACAGTTATTTCCAACTTTTCCTCCCTATTTTTATTTATATTGATTGCAAATGAAATATAATTTGCACGTAACGTAGAAGTTCAATTTAATCAATAGTGAACATAAACAATTCATAAATCAATATTTATTTAATGAAACATCCAATTAACACTACTGTCCTTCAAATAGTAATTCAGTTGTGAAGAGATGGGTAGAACTAAATCACTTCTCAAAATAGTAGCAAACAAAATTAATAATTTACGGGAGAATCAAACTGTAACTGGCTCATTTATTTCTTAGCATTTAATATTAGTAAAATATTTGTTGTTGTTGCATGGCTTTGGAGCCAGAAATCCCATCTACTGACTTCTGGTTAGCGTCCGAAACAGAATTAATGCCCTGATTAAATTCTGAAAAATCAATTTAAATGTCACACTCTTAAATTTTACAAATATTTAGTAATTCAAAATAGCGTAGAAGAGTTTGTAGCTCACATACATAAGATCACATAAATTGATATCACCAAGCCCCATGTAGGTCATTCTTAAACATTGGTGGAGACGGCAGCAGACGTAGTTGAAGCACTTCAAAATCTAATTGCAATGTGGTTTCGGGCCTCTTCTGATCATGCCCGCATATTTAATGCAACTAGGCACCTCTCGAACACCTTCCCTACCATTATGATGGGTGTTAAGTACAAATTTGAAAGAAATTCTTGTAGACAAGATTTTACGATGTACAGCTCGTCATGGCATCTGAGGAGAGTCATTAACGAGGTTCACACCGGGATGCTAAATAAACGGGAAATTCCAAAAAGACGCCGCCGTAGTCTTATCAGTTCTGTAATTTAATACATTCCTTCATGGCCAAAACTGCTGGATTAAACCAAATAAATTGCAAAGAGAAAAACTATGACAAAATAATTAGCACAGTTCACAAAACCAATAAAAGAAAGAAGTAGAACTGTCAAAATAGGTAAAATGTAAACAAACCAATATATATAAATAAAAATTAGAGGTGATTCTAGAATTACAAATCTAGCTATGCCTGAGGTACAGACTTTAAAATTATGTTTCAAAATAAATAAACATTCAACTTAATAAAATACAAATGACACTCCACAATCTATTAGGGAACCACAATTAAACTGTGAACAAGCCTAACTACAAATTTTCTAACATACCTTATAAGCGGACTATATTTTCATGGGCCCTTAAAACATTAAACCCTTATTAAGTTTGCAACAGTTATAGAGGTTTTCCTTTAATTTTTCAATCGCATACTTGCTTATCACTACACCAACTGACAGGCAACGAAGATGTGTTGTAAATGAAACACGACACAATAGGTATCATATTATATGAGATCACCATAAAAGTATGGTCTACAGATCCACTCCACACTTAACAAATGTATGATAAAACTGAATTCATTTTCAACGCACTCTCACTCACTGCCATCTGCTTTTACAGTTTTACCACGTAGCCATGACATACTAAACTCGTTACGCACTGTAACCAGGAATTGTTCCAATGCAGAATTTGACATTGTAAATTATACACCACATAGAAAAGCCTACATATTTAAGCAACCGTTAAACTGCATTTATTGTGTAGGAAAGCATCACATTTTGTACGTCGGCACCCATGTTCGTAATGTGCGGACTGCGGAGTGTAAACAGTAGGCAGCAGTGGTGCCATATTTTCATGAAAGTGATTCGCCGCGCAAGACATACTTATGAATGTAATTTTTTCATTCAACTAGTTAAAAATGTTAATATAAATAATAAAAAATTATTCATGAAAACAGCAGTGATAAGAANTATGAATGGAATTTTTTCATTCAACTAGTTAAAAATGTTAATATAAATAATAAAAAATTATTCATGAAAACAGCAGTGATAAGAAAAAAAAGTTAACATATAAATAAAGAACAGGAACATTTTTCGTACCGTACACATTTCCTGTTTGCGACATTTTCGTTTTTGAGGTAGCAGAATTTTCTAATACACTTTTGAGGTAATGGAATTTTCAAATGTATAAAACTTCTTAAAATGTTTTTTTACACGTTTTTAGCAAAGTATTGACTATTATTACTTATGGTTCCAAAACTATGTGGTATATTTGGTATGTTATTTTCGATAACAAAGTAGTGTCCAATGTAATTGCAACATCTAGAAAAATTGTTGGGCACTTCAAGCATTCTTTTCATGCATATAAGGTTTTGAGAGAGACACAAATTGTCGAGTGTCCTTCGCATCATCTAATCCAAGACGAGCCGACTAGGTGGAATTCATCGCTGCAGATGATGGCTCGACTTCTAGAGCAGAAACCAGTTCTGTTATTAGCCTCAACCGACTTAAAACTGCCAGCTGATTTTACATCACATCAATGGGATCTTCTGGAAAATATGGTAGATATTTTAAGTGTGTTCGACAAGGCTACTTTTGCAGGAAGTTCATCCTGCGTCAGCGTTTCAGAAGTAATACCCATCATCAACAGTTGGAGAAACCTGCACCTGTTGAATCCGGTCTTCAGAGCATCCTGAATGATTTAAAAGCTTCCTTATCCACGCGTTACAAAGATTTGAGAAAACTGAAGCGTATGCTCTTTCTACAATGCTTGATACAAGATTCAAAGGTTGCGTGTTCAGGAAAAAAGAGTCCTTCAAACATGCAAAGAAGAAACTCATTGAAGCTGTTGATGGGTTGGATGTTGAAAATGCACCGTCATCTAATGTAAAGGTAAGCAGTGCTAAGTATTAGGTTCTAAAACTATGACATGTACTCTATATACCTGAATGTGAGACTATATTTTATCCAATGTTTCACATCCATAAAATTGGGCGCTGTCTTATTTTCGCAACCTAAGAAATTTGAGGTTCATATTTTCTTTTTGAGCAGTAGTTACAGGATTTGTAAATTTTTAGGAAATAAATTTTTTACTAGAGTATAATTCACCCCTGATAATATTTAAGAAACTGCTAAAATGTGGTCCAGAGACCATATAAAGAGTGTAATAAATTGTGGTTTTCTTGCAACTGGACAAAATCACAATTTGTTTTTTAGTTCTTTATAAGTGCAGAGTAATGCTATCTTTTTCTTAATTTGTCTTTAAAATAACTGTGGAGACTTTACAAAAATTTATAATTAAAATGACAAAATAAAAATTAGGCAAAACTATCCTGTAATTCAAACTGAAAATACAAGGGGCAAGCTTGTTTTCATTGTGGTTTGTAGTTTGGTGTACGGCTGTAACTTTTATGCCAGACATTACATTGTTTTTTTGTTACAGAGCATTGATGATAACCAAAAAAGTGAAATATCAAGAAGCAAACTATAGTCGGTTCACGACTGGAAGAGACTTTCTTGAAGCGCTGCTAAAGATCTACTTTCAAGCCCATTTTGTATCCTTCCGCCAGTAAACAAACATTGCCATGTGACAGTCACATGGCAATGTTTACATTCAACTGTGTGTGTACATGTGTTCATACATGCACGTACCCATTATAAAAAGAAGTATATATTATTAATGGATATTCCGCAAGCGTAAAGTTTTTAATATTGAGAATTTCACACAAAAGAATATGCGATGCCAGCGAAAAACATTTCATTCTGTAAACCTAAAATGTGAGTATTTTGATGAATCGATAGTTGTCTATCTACAATCGATTGTTAGTGACTTTCGATAAATTCCAGTACATCGAAGGCAAGATCAGTATTGATCAAAATTACTACAGACGTTAAAATGGCGTGGTGGTAGACTGAGTCGGATGTTTCGCGCAATGGTAAAACGTAATTAAAAAATGGTTATGACGGTTTTCGACAGGACGGCAGAGTTTGCGAGGGAAGGATTCTACGTCTTCGACAATGTGAAAACAATTCTTATGTGCAAATACTGCAACGTTAGAATAGAGTGGCAAAGGAAAGACACGTGCATGAAACACATAAAAAAAAAGGAATCAGTACGAGAAAATGAGTACAAATTAAAATCACAAGCTATTAAAAACCATATAATAGAGAGTGGATATCAGTAAAACAAGACAAATAAATGAATTATTATAGATTAAACAATATAATCGCACAAATTCTCTGGCACGTGTGTCAACCACACCCCGCCAACAACACAAGGAACAAGAGTTAGTAAACAAATTGCTGCGTTACTTTCACCTTGAGCGTGATCACGTGACTGCAAGAAACGTAGAAATATAAATACGCTAGCATCACGTCATTAATAATTGGCATAATAAGATACAAGTCTTTTCAACACCCAATAAATTAACAATTACATTAAAACTTTGGAACTATTTCCTCTCTTTGTGCTGACAACCTAACGGCATAACTGTATCCACGCTCACCGCTGTTTGTAATGTTATATGCATGTCGCTAACAGCTAGGGTGTTTTTTCATAGGTTGATTTTCAAGTTTCTTCTAGTCGTGAACCGACTATACATCCAATGTGGAAACTGTATTCAGGCATCATCAACAATGGTTCTGCCTCTACATGCCAAATCAACACTAACGTAATAGGTTGGACACCGAGACTGAAAATGTTGGTCTTTTTGAACAAAAACTTGTAAAACTGTTCTCCAAATACAGGTAAAATTCCATTGCAATTTTTTAATAGTATTACCGTATATTATAATAACATTCTAGTTATATCTGTAAGTTTTTGGTTCATTTATCATGTTTGACTGGTAAGAAACTGTATACAGCAAAAAATATACATATATACGTGTAAAGGTTTATATATATTTTTAGTGTTTTCATGTTTCTATTCCTAGTAAGTAAATGTTTGTTTTTTTTGGTCCAACAGATATTATTGACAAAATCTGCTTGGAATTGTAACTGGAATTGAGGTAGATTTTCTGCATAGGTATCGAGACCTGGAATTGAGAAAAATTGGTATTGTGACATCCCTACTTTAAATGCTGAAATTGTTACACTATCTATCTCTATCTAGATAAAAGTGATTATAAATGAATACCCCACCCCAACTTTGAAGATCTATAATATCAAAACCAGACCACCTACAACCTTGACAGACCAATCAAATAAACCCCGGAACCATGAAGTTTGTTTATCATACATTCATAAATGTTCAATGTGACCACCACGATCGGCCCGAACGACATCAATGCGATAATCTAACTCATTCCACACTCTTGTCAGCATGTCCGGTGTTACGGTTTGGATGGCGTCCATAATTCTCGTTTTGAGGTCGTCAATGTTAGCTGGCAATGGTGGACGAAATACTTGATCATTTATGTACCCCCATAGAAAAAAATTCCACGGGGTAAGATCCGGGCTTCTTGGGGGCCGGTGATGAAGAGCCTGGTCACCAATTGCTCTTCGAGCAATCCAGCGTTGCTGCAACGTCTCGTTCAGGTATCCGCGAACAGCTAGGTGCCAAAGGGGTGGCGCACCATAAAGGAAACATCAGACTGTCCCCATCACATTGACATGTCGAATGCGAGCTCGCTACCCCTTCAACACCTCAAACCGAGAGTTACAAACGCCATCCAAACCGTAACACCGGACATGCTGACACGAGCGTGGAACGAGTTTGATTATCGTGTAGATGTTGTTCGGGCTGCTCATGGTCACATTGAACATTTATGAATGTAATGTAAACAAACTTCAAAGTTCCACGGTTTATTTGATTGGTCAATCAGGGCTGTAGGTTTTTTGGTTTTGATATTATAGACCTTCAAGTTTGGGGTATTCTTTTATACTCATCCTGTATAACAATCTACCTCTGTATCTCTATCTACCTTCTATACATATCTACATCCTCTTTATCTATCTATCTATGTCCCTCTCTACACACACTCAGACACATATATAAGCAACACAACTGCATGGAGGGCAGAAAATATCATTAAAGTAAATTACTAGATAAACAACTTCTGTGCCATTACTAACACATTACTGTCCATTATTTGCATCTCCAATTTCAAAATGAGATAGGTTCACGGATGAAAAATATACCTTTTGCAGAATCTGCATCTTCTTGTGCATTGCCGTCAGTTGCTTCCTCTTCCTCCTCTCCATCTTCTTCATTTTCCTTTTTCTTCTCTTTCCTTTTATTATCCTCTTTCTTTACTTCCTTTTTTGGTTCTTTGGTTTTTGTTGCCCTTTTCTTTGGAGGCACCTTTTTACCTTTCTCACTGGATTCGTCTGAAGATTTCTCATCTGCTCCATTCTTTGTACCATCAACCTCATCTTTTCTCGCCTCTTCCTCAATCTGAAATAAGTAAATAAATAAAATAAAAATACAAGTTTTCCACATTTGCTGCACAATGTAGACTGTCCATGATGAAAACTATGAGAATAAATAATACTACACTGTACTTGGAAAATAGTGTGGTGGAGAAGGGGGCACCACTGCCCACCAACTGGTAGCATCGTCTGGCACAATTTCCATTTGCAAAAACCAGGAGTGGCACTGCCAGGAATCTAGCCTGGTTCACCTCAGTGGAATGCAAGTGCTCTAGACGCTGTACCACTGTGGTCTAACTTGCTGTGTGATTTTACCTGAAGTGTTCTTACGTCTCAACCTAGCATACTTTCTAAGTTAGGATCAAATGTGTTATATTTGAAATAAGTTTCGTTCCCAGCCAGTAATAGAACAACAGTCTACTTTACAAAGATGCTATCTATTGTCGAAAAAACTGTTGTGCGCGCCGCGCCATCTATTGGTTCTTTTGCGTAGTATACGCCATATTGTTCTCCGAAAACCCATTTCCTTGTTTCCGAAGAAGTGGGACACAGCACGTCATACCTGTAATGTGTGTTGCACTCACATCTTCCCGCTGCCCCCCCGGCCCAGCAAGTTCCTGTCCTTCCAGTAACATTACGTTTACGAATGACCCTATAAACACCCTCTAAACTCTGTTTCGAAGCCTCTCTCGCCGCCTGCCGTGCCACCCAAGTAGTTCACCAATTGCAGCACACAGCAGCACCTCCTGAACATAGTTGCCACGTGGCCGATCAGCTGATGGCGGAAGGATATTTAGTCAGGGTAATTATTAAGTTTAAAAGCTTTTCCGTAAATAATAAAAAAAACTCCAAAAAGTGGTATATTTCGACTACTAATCTTGTAGAACACGAATATACTAGGGGCGTAGCTTTAAAATAAGTACAACATATTTTTAAAAATTGAACAAATTTGTGAGATGACTGTTTTTGGCAGTTTGTTTACGTTTGTGAATGAAACGTCCTAGACCAAAAAAAGTTGCATTAACGGGTTCTGCACAGCTTACCTTGGTCATATTCAAGACGGCATAATGTTAAAATAAGTAGAACATATTTAAATAAATAGCGAAATTTGATGTTTACATCTATTAACGTCTGCCGCCATTAATAATGGCAGCGCATTGCATATTCACGCAATCTAACGGGCGCATAAATCATCACGGGTCATACGTTAGTATGCCTACAGGTACTGGTCTTGGTGAGTTAGGTGGTGCTCCGTTCATGATTTAAAACGAAGAAAGCAAGCAAGACTATGTTTCTGCGTTATGTTAGCCTATTAACGAGTGCTTCTGTGTATATATTCGGCTGTAAACGAGTGTTTTAGTGCGTTATATGCACGTATGGGGTGCTTTGTGGAAAATTGTGATTTCATAGAGTGATCTGCGGTTGAATGGGACGTTGACAGAGTACGTACAACCCGCCTACATTGGTGAGTGCATTTATATTATTTTGGTGTGTTTTACGCTCCTTTAAATCCCTAAAAGCCTAAATTCGTAGTTTAAGTGTAAAACCAACAAATCCTATCCGGTAGATTAACGTGCAAATGTAGTTATATTACGTAATTCAAACAAGGCTTTTTCTGGACGTTTTTGCCGCACAATTTCACATTCTTTCTATACTAACCTTGGATTATTCGTAGGTAACGCAGAACACGACTATAGTAGCGTAGTTAACGTATGACTAATTGTATAATATGTGCCCACCTAACCGAAGGATGGGTGAATCACTATTTTACATTTTTAAACTAACCTAGGATTGCAGTTATTAAAAATAACGTAGGATTATAGGTTTCCCATCAAGTCTGTGATTGTAGAGTGTTGATCGGAGATTTGGTTAATATTGCATAATCTTATATTACTTTACAACCTTACAATCCTAGGTTAGTTTACAACCCTACAATCCTATGTTAGTTTAAAAACGTAAAATAGTGATTCACTCATCGTGGAGTTAGGTTCTGTTAGGTGGGCACATATTAAGAAATTAGTCTGACGTTAATGCCCCTAGTATATTCGTGTTCTGCATCATTAGTAGAGTGGAAATACACCATTTTCCGGATTTTTTTTTTGTGTTTTTCAGAAAAGCCCCTAAATTTAATAATTACCTTAGTCAGATGTAAACAGTGGTGCTACTTTCGCCGAGCTGTCAAAAAGTATCCTTATATGAGATATACTATACATTGGACAGCCGTTACAATAATGACATCGCCGGACACTGGAGACACTGTCACACTCCAAAATTAATCACTTTTATGGCAAAATGTGGCATTTGGGGATTTCTGTCAACATCCTCACCAACAATCAGCAAAGTTTGGGGTACAAAACCTATCTTATGTTGATTCTGCTGGCCAAAAGTTTAATTCCACATCGCCCTAAACTTAGGCTGGGCCAAATATGGCAAATTTTAATAATGTAAATGAATTTTTGCAGAAGTAGCAAATTTATTTTTGTTAAATCTTTATTAAGTAAATTTGTAATATGCAATATTTAAAGAACCATGTATTCCATTTAAATTTATAGTGGCACACCTCACAAAGCATGCACTCAAGGCATTTTGAGGGCTCAAATTTCAACCTAAGATTTTTGTATGGTCCATACAGTATAAGAAGGCCACTTTCTGACAGTCAGTGAGTGGCAACTTGATGTATACGAAACAAACAAAGTGCCATTTACAAAATCCTGTATCAGCTGATGCATGAATGAACAAAAGTTAAAATTACGTTGGCTATTCTGAGTGCACTGCCGATGCACATCACAAAAGCAGAAAATACGTGGATAAGAAAGCGTTCTTACATTTATTAACACTTTTATTTTACAAGGTCACAAAACAATGGTTGTTAGTGTTAAAAAGTAAACTTCGTGATAATGTAGTTATGTATAGGTGTTCAAAATGAAATTTACAATAGAACAATACGACGCGGAAAGGTTTTCTGAAGTTGTGCGAACTTCAGAAAGCTTTATCACGTTGTATCATCCCTCTCCAACCTCGCTTTCAACACGTCCTTTATATTAATTCCAAAAGCATACAGAAATATTGCATAATATTGTTGAATAATTTTTTCTAATAATTTGACGAAATGACACGAATTTGAAATATATTTCCAGCCCGTAATATAAGAACAATCAACTTAAAAAAAATACGCTATCTGTAATCCAAAAACAGTGGCTCAAACTTTGCAGTGACGCGCATTCTGTCAGATAGTATACGAGGTATTACCAGCCAGAAATGAACCTCTTTCCTGGGCGATATATAACGAATTTACAAACAGATGCCAATAGTTATATTTTTCCACGAGTTCTGCATAATTTTTAAAGTAATATATATATTTCATGTACAACAATTTGGAGTACAAGTAATTTATATTCGGCCGGTAATCATTCATCTACGTAAATTATATGCCATATTGTTCTCTCGAAACCCATCTCCTTGTGAGACACGCGTGAATAGTGTGTAAGCAATTCTAATGTTATTCCACGTCACACATTTCCAACTCGAATATATTAGCAATAACGTCCAAAGTGTGATAATAGATACAACATACCATCTCGCAAATGTTAACCCAAATTCACTATCTTGGACAAATTAAAAAAAAGAGTTAAATATTTAATTATTTGCAAGATTTTATATTTTTTTAGACAGATGTCAGTCTTAAAGAATCTTAAAATTTGTTTAGCATACAGTACAATGACAAGGGGATTAGCTGACAGCGTGTTGATAAAAAATTCAGCCCCAACTTGACGGACCAGCTGATGGCGGAAGGATACGTCGTCAGATGTAAACAGTGGCACTACTTTTGCAGACCTGTCAGAAAGTAGTCTTCTTATACAGTATGGACTATATGATGAATGTATGAACACAAAGTATTAACAACTTCTCCACCACGTTGCTTATGCCCATTGTGTGAAAGAATGTGTCATTTTTGTTCTAAGAATTTTGCTGTGCACCTGGGACAACAGATATAGCCAACTTCAGATATATGTGCACGTGTACTTATGAAAAATGTTTCTACAATTTGTGTGTGATTAAACACATAGGAATGGGCAGAGTTGCGATAATAGTGGTTGCAAACTGCAAAATGAAGATCTACTTTTACAAAATCAAAAATACACAGTACAAACACACTTACTGGACCCTCTGCACATCCCCTATTCTCACAGAGGATAAGTTAGCTTCAAATACGAACTACATTCTGGTGTAGCCAATCCCCCAAAAAATAAAAAAACTGAGCAACTGCTAGGCCGTCAAATTGTGCTGGCAAAAAACCACACAAGAGCCTTGCTCACATAAAGCTGGACTCACAACCATCCGTCGCAACCGCCAGTCACCCGTCCATCCGGCAGTCTCGTGATCTCCAACCAATTGCAGGGCAACTTTTTCTATCCGCCGTTCCGTCAAATATTTCTCAAACTTTTTAACGGATCAACAGAAGCCCGCCTTCTGAAGACATTCCGTAGATGCGAATATGCACTTTGAAATAAAATGCACGGCAGTGGATCAGTGTATATTATATTTGGTGGTAAATTCAGCAATTTAAAATGTAATCCTTAACTCAGTATAGATTCTTCTCAAGTAAATTATTTCCCCCAAACGTTTTCTCTTGAAATTAAACATCCAACCAAAATATACCTCCAACTAAAGAAAGATCCAAATGTTAAGTTGTCACACTGAAATTTTGCAGAACAAGAGATTGACGTACGACGGATTGTTGTGAACCGCTTTCAACTGACAGACGAAAAAACAGATGGGTTAACTGACGGACGGGCAACTGATGGTCGGTCAAGTCCAGCTTAAGCAATATTTTCTGGGATAATTATGCAGTTTAGGGGTTCTTCTGAACGAAAACGTAATAGACCAACAAAAGTAGCATTAATGGGTTCATATTTAGGAGGGGGTCATGTTAAAATAAGTAGAACATATTTTTAAAAATTTAACAAAATTGTGAAATGTACGAGCAGTTTGACCAGTCTGTTTACGTCGAACGCAATTATTAATGGCCGCACATTACTGATCCGACACTACCTAGCGGCCACGGATGTCATTACGGGCATTTAAAGAGTCAATTTGTAAGTGTAAAACCCTACAATCCTAGGTTAGTTTAAAACCCGAAAAACCTAGGTTAGTTAAAACCCTAAAATCCTAGGTTAGTTTAAATTCCTAAAAAGCTTAGGTTAAGTATAACCCTACAATCCTAGATTAGATTAAATTTCAAAGAACCCTAATAAATTTTCTCAGCAAGATGACAATACTAAAATATTTTAATACGTAATTATACTCTTTATTCAATACTCAATGAATAAATTAAGGCATAAATTCATTGTATAAACAAACACAAGCCAATGTAATAATAATTGAAAAGTAGACTTCTGTACAAGTGTAAAATTATTTTGCAATCGATCATGGCTAATTTAGAAGGCGCAAAACGCAAGGAGTTGAAAGTTGACCAACTCTTGCATTTCGTTCTTGTGTCCTTAAGTAGTTTATACATTATACCTTAGAAATACATCAATTAGACTGTTTGCGTCTTTACATTTCTGCGTAGTTTATAAAGCCAGCCTTATGCAGATTCCTTATGCTGGTCGCTGACAGCAATGTATACACACTTAATTTTAGTGATGTACACACAGAAATGATGACACACAGAAGTACCGCCCGCTTAAGTTACGCTATCTCCTTTTTTACAGGCAGCCAGTCCCAAAATGATGTTTCCGTTTCGTGCCAAAATTTCCATGTCATTCTCATACTTGTTATCAAGAAAATGAGATGAATAATAAATCACCCTTCGTTAGCACACTTTTGCTAAGAGACACTTGTGTAACAAACATTCGTAATAAATGCTTGTTTTGCAATTCAACTAAACACGAACGACTGAAAAAATCTACGACAGCTTCCTGTACTCATAAATTATAAAACTTAAATTACAAAGTTTGGATTGCACATGCACAACCCCAACAGTCAGTTTAAACATATACATACTGAAATTTTAGAAAACTTTAACATAGCACTAATATAAAAATGTAGCGTTCTGGATACAAGGCATAATGACAATATCAAAAAATTACCTGCAAAATACCTTTATTTAAAATATCTTTACTTAACAGCACCTCACGAAAACATAACCTCTAGAAACAGTACAATAACACCAAACAAAAATGCGCTAATTACGCCACTTACAAAACGTACCATCTTCATTAAAATCCTTTAAACCAAACAGACGCCAAAAAACGCGCTAAACACAACCTGACACTCCCGCGTTTTCTACTAACGGTTTACGTACACCCGCCTACGCCATCTTGGTAAACACCGACACGGGTACATCAACAATACACCGAATGATTATATTATACCACATTAAAACACAGTTTCCAAACAACCCTTACAAATATTAAATAAAATAATTTAAATACTGCACAGAATATGTCCTGCTACCTTGACATCTTCATCTTTTACGCTATCCTTATCCGAAGACATTTCACAGCAGTTCACACTTTGCAATATGGCGGCAAAGAACTTGGCGCTTCTCGTTGAGCCAATCAGAAAATCACATTTCGTTACCCGCCAAAGATCTTTCAAGCAATTATTTTTAAAAAACTGTTCAAAATTTTTTATAATATATTTAATTACGACAAAATATACACATTTATTCAAGACGCCTACAGCTAAAATATAATATTTCGTAAAAATAATAATAGATTGTGGAATCTACTGCGAAACAAATCTTTAAAGATAAGATATCAGCTATGTTCCGTTACTGGTAACCGGCACTAAAAGTACTGATGAAATATTAAGTATTCGTCAACAGTAAACAAAAGCTAACATTAAACAGTATATTTTTTTTGGTCATCAGTGTTCATAGTTTTGGAAAACTGGGCAGTAGTATTCATTAAATGTTAAATAAAATAATAAAATATTGATTTTAGGAAAAACCTGATTTCTCTCTTGAAATAAAAAAAATGCATACGCAAAAAAAATGATTATATTTGAAAACAATTCTTTTAACTAAAAAAAAATTGTTAACTCTCAAAAATTAATAATTAAATTCATTACAAATAATTAATTTGAAAACCAAGGCCAAGTGTTCAGAAACTATGAAGTTACTGATTAACCGAATCTTTACTGATACTCCTGGTTCTCCCGAAACTGATATCAAACTTTGAAGAAAAAAACGGTTATTTCAGTGCTCATCAGCAGGAACAGAATGCAGCTGAATTGTTTTGTGTACTCCTGGTAAAGCAATATTTACTTGTCAACAACAAATTCATATAATGATGAGAAATAATTTTTTTAATCTATAGTATAAAAAATATATACTATCAATGTTGTTGTTGATGATTATGATGACACTATTAATAATATCTACACAAGTGTGATGGAAAATCATCCCAAATTAAATTACATAGGACGTTTACAAAACCTTACTAGAACCATCACTGAAAAAGTAAAACTTTACTATGTCTGTTCGAAAAATCACTAGCTTCAGGGATAACTCTCAATCGAAAAACATGGCGAATCATATCAGTTTAACCGATCAACTCCCGGACTTAAAGGTCCTTTCACACGATCAAATTTTTTACAAATTACCTTCCATTATTAATGAATTTAAGTAACTAAATGCTCTATGAACGAATTTGAACAATTTTATCATGGCAATTTCTGATTCAATTTCTTGAATACCTTTTTTCCTCCGACATGACTTGAAACCAAGGCGAATTAAGTGATTTTTAGTTCAATAACTTCAATGAATAAATTTATTAGTAATTGATTATTATTGGGAAAAATGATTGATTATAAGCTTCATAAATTTAGAAAAACATGTGACAATATATGCTCATTGGCACCCATTCACAAAAACTTTACAACTAAAAACTGAAAAAATTCAGTAAACAAATGTAAATATAAGAATATACTAAAACAATTTTAATTTGAATTCTTATTTCAGCTGAAATAGATGCAAATACTAACATGGTGACTACTTTTTGGAATTATTTTCTCAAAAGGAAGCAAAAGACAGACATAGATAAATTATTCAATAATTTTCCTGCTGAGCACATAAACCAAATGATAAGGTGAAATATGATGTATTTGTTGACATTTAAGTAAATTGTGTGTGCAGATTGACAATGGTCTAAAGACAAGTTGTATTAAAGGTTGCCAGCTGTTTCTTTTTGTAATGTTTTTTCTGTGTGATTTCTTGCAATGTATGCATGAAGCGATAAAAAATCAGTGTTCATTGTATCATGTGGCAATTTAATTCTATTTATAAGTTAACATCTACTTTGGAGAAATAACTTATCGGCGTTGAGGATAAGATGCAGGCCGCTCAGGAAGTTACAATAAAAAAAAGGCTGTGTTACTGATGAGAAGCGGTTCTATAATACCTGCCCTAATACACGTTCTTAGCAGGGACGAGCTTTAAGAAACTTATATTGACCCGTTTGGATTGTTCGTGAAATGTAAATAATTTCCGATGTACTGAAGATGTGTACACCTATGGTTCCTTTTGAGGAGGTGAGGAGGAGGAAAATAAATAACCTCCTAGATAATTTGTGTAGTCCCAAAAATACTGCTAAATTATCTTATGTGGTAGTGATTAAAATTGTGCAGGACAGCATGCATACCAAACAACATTACATTAAAGAAAGGTTTATATATTTATTACTGAATACAAGGTGAAAAGGAATTTAAATTAGCACGCTTCACAGTGTTTAAAGAGCTTAGTAATCACTGTGATTTTGATGTGTCACTATCCGAGGGTTTGCATGACTGGCTGGTCGATGGTGTGTGTCTGGAAGGATGCGCCAGAAGTTGTTGATAGAAGAAGACCTTTTATATAAAAGGGCAGTGAAACTGGCCTCAAATATGGAATAAGTAGAGAGACAGAGAGAGAGAGAGAGAGAGAAAGAGAGAGAGAGAGAGAGAGAGAGGTACATTCCTTCGCAGCAACTCCAGCTGCATCGCTACATTGCACCGACTTGTCAACTGAGGTAGCACCTGTGAATGCACATTAAACAACTGTCAGTGGGAAAATGAAAAAAATCATCAGAAACCCCCGAGCTATGCTACTGCCAACGGTGATGCAACTAAAACAAGGGATGCCAGATACGAAGGAAGTAAGGATATTAAGTGTTTTTGTTGTGGTAGATAAAATCACACAAAATCTGTGTGTAGGTATCACAATTTTAATTGTAGACAGTGTGGCAGACCGGGTAATCTATAAGTTATAAGCAAAGACAACAAGTGAGTAAATTATTGTGAAAACATAAACAAAGCTTCTTACCATTTATTTTAAATGGGGTAGAGAAACTCTGTCTAACACTCCATCGCGTATGATGGCGAGGCTGTAGGCCGCCTCACACGGCTTAATTAAATTACAAATGAATCACTTATGATGCTTGTGGAGTTATTTATTCCTTGCGACTCCTTAATGAACACACACAACTTTAGTACAAAACGTTGCCTTAACGGCCCGGAACGGCGACCACATGGCTTTATAATGCGAAACGCAATTGCGTTTAAAAATTCTTCGCTGCGAGTAATGTTGCTCTCCCCTCAGCGCTATAACATATAAAATAAATGATCCAGTTCATGAAGTGAAGTATATTGCAGTGAATATGAGTTCAGCTTAAGATGTCGGCACCGAGAGCCTTTGCGGAGCGAGAGACTTACATGTCTTGATGTGTTGAAGTGCTGAAGATAACTGGGAGGAAACGTGCGCCGGTTTCTGCCACCACCTGAGCGCTGCCGACACCAAGCGGCGAAACGATATAGCACCATATACACTAAAAAAATGGTTATGAGATGAAAGTGACATTAATTAAATTAACCTAAGACAACATAATTTTTCCTTATACAAATACACAATAAAAATGATTATATTAATCCTGAATGTTTCCATTCTACCAGCCACAGTATTGCCCAGTACACAATGTCAAATATCCCTGGCTGTGGCTGTGTCGACTGTCTTTCATGATGACAATTATGAAATTAATTATATATACTGATACAATTAATAACACTGAATAAATACCCTGATGCCATTTTGAACACTGATGCAATTAATACCCTGATTGAATACACTGATGCTATTATGAACACTGCTGCAATTATAAACACTGATGCAATTGTGAACACTCTCACTCATGCGCACAAGCCTGTTGGTGTGGTGTGTCTGGTGTAGTGGACACGACTGCGGCAGTCAGAGTGGGCACAAAGGAGCTCGTGAACGTGCGGTTCACGCCATTCTTTTCGTCTCCTTTCAGGTCATAATGCATCCCAGTCTCATTTGCATAAACTTCATATAGTCTCTAATCCTTCCTGTGTATGTGGGGCACCTAGTACATTTTTGACTAATCTTTTGTTTCAGTGTTCCACTGGAAGCGATAGAAGTTCGTTGTATGCTGCTCTTCGTAGGTTTCGTGTTATTTTTCCTGTATTTTACCTTTCGGTACCTTTTTATTACCCTCGGGTAGTTTGTGTTGTTCTCGCTCGGTTTTTACTTACGCGCTGTATTGTTATTTTATCATAAGAATTTGGTGTTTCATTAGAAGTCCTCGGTGACCGGCCCACTCTTTCCTTGATATCCCCTATTCCATGGCCTTTCTTTCCCGCCATGGTTGATGGGCCTCTACCGAGAAGAGTAGTATTTGTGTTCGAGTCTAGTATATCTTCTTAATTATCTTCTATTTATCTGTCCCCTTTTTTTGTTTTTGCCCGGGGGCTTCACTGTTGTCCACATCACCACAAAAAAAGTCTTATAAAGAAAGGAAGATTAATTCAACCGGCTGGTCTTTATAGGGAATAATTAATAAATACTGTTGGAGACAGTGTAATTTGCACCTAGGAGTCTTGGTATCTTCGTCCCTTTGAGTTTGTGCCGTATTTCCGTTTGTCTGAGTTTAATCGGGCTTTTTGATTTTAGATATTTGCGATATTTGCTGATTTTGTGGTGTTTGTAGAAAACTGTGTGAACTTCTAGTGATTTAAGCCTGGCATTCGTATTAATGCTGTCAAGTTTACTCTATGATTAAAAATTTTCGAATTGGTTTATATTTCTGGCTGTAGCAGATTCCAATGCCATTCAAACCAAAAAATTGGGAATACTGAACAGCCTTAGCCACATGCGACCGAATACTTAGGATTAAATTGATTTATTAAGGTTACGATTTTCATTCTCAGGTTGTGGGAGTGATTGAGTTAATATATCTTTGTAAGTACATTGTTGTGTTTGTTATATTAAAGAATTTATCTCAATATATGGCTACTATATGATACTCCCGAAATCTTATTGTCGGAAACGCTACATTTTTAAGGTGTATATTTTGTTCTTACGTTTAATATTTTATTGCAAATTTATAAGGTTCAGCCGTGCCAGTATTTTTCTTGTTATGGACGATTTTCTGACAGTTAATATTTTTTGGATACTCAGAAAAAAAAGAGGCCGTATCTCATTTTAAAGAGTGCGCTCTGCAGATACCATGCGTACACATTACCAGGCTAGATAGTTATTTTGTGCGTTCTATTATTTTTGGTAAACAACAGCATACTATTTAAATATGCAAACCTGAAATAATAGAGACCCTGTACCTTGTTTCAAATTTAACCCCCTTTTACTGCTGAGACGATTTTATTGCCAAATGGCCTCATTGAATGCATCCTAACATAAAACTAGGTAATTATTAAGTTTAGGAGCTTTTCTGAAAAACTAAAAAAAAATTCAAAATTATGATATATTTCTACTCAGATAATTACGTAGAACAGGAATATTCTAGGGGCGTAGGGTAATTATCTAGTTTAGGGGCTTTTNATATTTCTACTCAGATAATTACGTAGAACAGGAATATTCTAGGGGCGTAGGGTAATTATCTAGTTTAGGGGCTTTTTCTGAAAAACACAATAAAAATTTAAAATTATGATATATTTCTACTCTACTAATGATGCAGAACATGAATATACTAGGGGCATTGA